>OY735220.1:53319535-53342035 GCA_963457665.1 Thysanoteuthis rhombus
TGGTTGAATATTCGATCACCACGATGAGTATTGAATGTGAACTGAACATTATAAAAAGATGTTTTCTTTTATATATGCGAGAGCAGAGATCGTTCCATAAGTGCATGTTTGGAGTGCATCCGACTTTATAGTGTTTGAAGTAAACTGCAACACTTGTCAAGTAGGATAATTTCTGTCTATCATACAAAACTACTGCCTCGAGATATTCCAGTTTCTTCTTTTTAGTGTAGCTAATTTAGATATTTTATATCTACCTTCAGATAATCGTAAAGAGCTGAGTCAAGAGATGTACCTTATTGGAAATATCAAGAAAGATTTATAATTTTTATTTTTTCTATTGGTTTTATGAGATATTTCAAAAGCTGACCATCCAAACAACTTCAATTTCGACACTGCACAAAGTAAGAAGCATGTTCCAGAAAATTATGGAGAACGATGGCCGATAAATAGTCAACGAGCCTGGCAAGTCAAAAAATTGATTATGATTATTAGTATATAAGAGAGACTCAGACGGAATGTTGCATCTATCTTATCCAATTCCTCGTGGTGTCAGGGTCATGGGTGATTTTCGGCGGTTGGATGCTGATTTTCCAGGGAGATTGGCGCATCACTATCTTCACTTCAATTCGACCTTCTTTCGATCTCTGCATACGTTCACTCGTCCACATATGTATACTTGTATGTTTTCCGCCCACTTGTTCGAGTAAGCCAAAAATATCATAACTACTTGCCTAATAAGACCTCCGTGTGGCAGCAGAACAGTTCTTACTTGATCAGGCATTGACCTTACAAGATCATAAGTGGTTCCCCTCGGAGATCGGTGGTCAAGATGTTAACAACGGCGAGTTACATGATGTAGAGCAAACCGCTTGGTCCGAACACATCTCGTGTGCTCAATGTTGTAGTTAAAGGGTATACTTGGTTTTCAATAATGTTGAAGTAGTTTGTACGCAACAGATAATTTCAACGTGAATGATAGGACTCAGTGTTTCCTAACAGAATATCATTCAAATACTGCCTGCACCAGCTCTTTATTTTTTTTTCTGCAATTCATATCGGTGCCATTGGTCCCCGGGGATAACAACGTGCACTTACCCTACTGCCCAGCTATTCAGAAGAAAGCAACTAATCTGACCGGGTAATCTTCTTCTATTGATACGATGTCGAGTTTTGATACTTACGCACACATTGAAGACGCTGTCGGTGATGGACAGTGGTTAGCATGCGCACTCCGACTTGCCTGCAGCTACGCAGCCCCCTACGCCATAGTTGATGTCACGTCATTCCTTCATGTCAGCATTCTGTTTGGGAAATATTCCTAAGAATATATATATATATATATATATATATATATATATATATATATATATATATATATATATATGGTAATATATGTCTGTGTGTGTGTTTATATATACGTATACATTCAATTCAAGAGTGTGTATCGCTTTATATGTCCTATGATATGTATATACATATATATGTTTGTGTGTGTGTTTGTGTGCGTGTGTAGTGATACCCAAATTATATTGATGCTTGTATATATATATATATATATATATATATATATATATATATATGTGTGTGTGTGTGTGTGTGTGTGTGTATGTGTGTGTGTGTGTATGTGTGTAGATGTGGTTGTAAGGTCGTTTCTATTTGCATACGTACATGCATGTACAAATATTTGTATATGTAATCTTTTAGAATATAAGATTTATAAATACATATAAATGTGCACTTTCTGAGGACACAGATGCACCCAAAAGTAAATTAGGTTCAGTTATGCAATACATGATTGATGAGACGGTGAGAGGTGTTGACTGTTTGTGGCCGGCCGGGTGAGGGCTCAGGTGGCCCAGCCGGTATCAAAGTGGATGGCGACAAGTAGAACATCGCAGAATATGATAGTAACTAAGATAGATACAACTTGACAACTGGCCTAAAGGGTTGGATAACGTTAAGAGACGCATCTTGGAGTCGAAGTAGATGCCTTTCTGTAGATTGGATGCTCATTCAATCGTAAAACTGAGAGCATATAACCTAAGAAAATGCTGTTACAGAGAAAAACATCCCATCATCTTTTTCTGCTGAGATATATGTTTATGCATATATATATATATATATATATATATATATATATATATATATATATATATATATATATATATATGTGTGTGTGTGTGTGTGTGTGTGTGTGTGAGGGGCTGTTTTTTGTGTGTATTTGAGGCAATCCGAAAGAATTGTGGTCGAAATTTGACAATGTAGAAATGAAAGATTGGAAGAAACGTGTTACATCACAAAATGTTTTATTATCACCAAGTTGATATATATATATATATATATATATATATATATATATATATATATATATATATATATATATATATATATATATAATCATACAGATGTGAGTCAAAAGGAAACGGAATAAAATGAATATACATATGAGGGTCAAAAGAAACTATTCTTTTTTTATATTTCGTACATAAGTGTGTATACATATGTATATTGGCACGCACACACACGCACGCACATCCACACACACACACACACGCATATACATATATATATATATATATATATATATATATATATATATATATATATATATATATATATATATATATATATATATATATATATAAAACTGCTGATATTGAGTGTTTTCTACAATTTCACTTACTTTTATTTCAGAGTTTGCGAACAAGTAGACGTGTGTCTGGATGTAATGTGTGTAAATATTGCCAAAAGTGTGTGAAGATCGAACGCTTTCAGCCGTACATCTGACCATTATCATGACCGGGGGAAATTGCAGTTGTTGAGATGCTTTTCAAATTTAGATAGTGTTCAATTTGGTATTTGCCATTTGTTTTGTGTTGCAAAGTCACATAGTGAGGGAAGTGCAAACGAAAGTATTCGCTGCTAGTTGTTGTATATATTCAAGATCCCAGTCCCTGGGTCGAGGAAAACCTTGTTGATTTCTTTTTCCATGATGAATGTCTTGACAGTTTGTAGCCTTCTGCAGCTAATAGTATTGTGAAGGATACCTGAGTGTGTTAGTGTCGAGTTTATTGATACGGTTCCGTATTGTATTTCGGTCAGAGGGATGACATATCAGAAGAGATGGCAGAGAGATAGCTATATATCCCCTATCATCATAATCAGAAGCAGCAACCTTGCTTTCCTCAAGATTTGCCTGACCTCTATATCTTTTACGTCGCGGAGCCAATAATTTCCGAACTTGTCTAGTTTGTTGCACTATCTCATAATACCCTGGCCGCAATTTCGCTTATGATCACTGGGAATCCGCATTCTTAATCGTAATGTCCAGCGGTTGTTTGACATTTTTGCAGCGTGGCCAGCCCTTTGCCATTTGGCATTTCCAAATGGATTACATGATATTTCTGTATTGTTCCTCTCTCTTATGCACTTTGCTTTCCTGTGATGTACCCCATGTGATGTTGAACATGATTCTCTCTGGTGCACGTTGCAGAGTTTCCAGCTTGAATATCGATTTTTTGGTCAGGTTCAAAGTCTCAGCTCCATAGGTGACTGTCAGGAGGATGCATTGATTAGATTATCTAAGCATTTGAACAAGCACAAACTGTAAGTTTCTTGTCAATAATTGCATTGAATCCATATCAGTATAGAGGTAGTTCAAATCTCTTTGACTATCCCAATTCGGCAGTGACCACTAAAAACTCGAAATTTAAAAAAAAAATCACTAAACACAGACGAATTAACCCCACTTTTTTCCGATATGTGGGGGATACATTTTCAGAATTTTTTCCCATGCATAATAAGGGACGAATACTTAAATTTCAGCTCTGTATCCTAACCAGTGCAATCTGCACACTCAACACACACACATAGAATATCTGGTTTGAAATGTTTATAATTTTGGCTGAAGATTTCAAATATAAACAGATAGATAATCCTCTCCTTTCTCTCTTTCCATCTATCTATCTATCTATCTATCCATCTATCTGTTTCATTTTATTGATTGATTAAATGTAACCCTGCATGAATCTCAGATTTGACAAGTACGTGAAAGTACTGACAAAAAACGAATATAAGAGATAGCGTGCAACAAATTCCCGAGTAGAGTCGTGCTGATTTCCTTTTGAATTGGTTTTTCTGGGTTTTAACTTGTCTTGAACATCAACCACTGCCACGAAAGGCAAAACATTTTTATCTCATTCAATATGCACCTCCTTGTTTGTAAATAGAAAAAGACTGAGAAGCCAACCGATATTTTTCATATGATTCATTCTGATTTGTTTTGACTTCCATCTTTCAGTTCAAATCGTTGATCAGGATGCAAGTAAGAATTAGTCAAAATAAGTTATGTTTTCAATCCTCATTCAATTCAAACGGTTGGGTATTAAATAAATGAGTGATATGAGTTCACTTCTTGGACTCCTCTATTGTCGGAATATCTTTAGTTCCATTAGTAAGAGTAGATGCACATATAGGCTGCATCCTGGTGGGCTAGGGTTCGATCTCCCACATTAAAACTGCTCGATTTGCAACAGAAAAACATCGATACTAAAGAAAAGTAGTCAATACTAAATATATATATATATATATATATATATATATATATATATATATAGAGAGAGAGAGAGAGAGAGAGAGAGAGAGAGAGAGAGAGAGAAAAGAATGGGAGAGAGGGAGAAAAAAGATAGATAAAGAGAAAAAAGTGAGAGAATGAAAGAGATTGAGCAGGTTGAAATAATATGTATATGAACAGGTTGAGATAGATTGATAGATGTGAACTGATTGGAAGTGTGTGAAAGATATGATTAGGTTCAGATGACGGACAGATTTGTCCCAGCTGTGAGAAATGAATAGATGTTACCGAATTGATAGATAGATAGATTGGTACAGTCATATAGAAAGTTAGGCGGGTTAGATAAACATATTGATATTGGGCAAAATTTGATTATATATATATATATATATATATATATATATATATATATATATATATATATATATATATATATATATATATATATGTATATATATATATATATATGTATATATATATATATATATATATATATATATATATATGGAGATTGATTGATTATAAGGAAGATATTGTGATCTCAAGCTATGTAGAAGGGAGATATTCTGCAAGGTAGGTACATTTGTAAAATGTTAGGAAGATGAGCGCACGAAAAAAGAAAGAAAATGACACCAGAAGAAGACAATGTGAGAGTAAGGAATGTCCGTTTAAGTAAGCACTGTGAAATGTATTAAATACCGATGGAAAGAAAAAATCAATATAATGCAATTCATGGTCAGACAGAAGAATTTTGGAAGCGAGCCTAAACCAGTTCTTCCAGGATCGATGGATACATGTGTGAATCACGTGAACCTTGTACTATGCCTACTCTTTACACAGTACAATTGGTTGTGTTGCGATAAATTGTGGAAGTTGTTGTGGCTGTAGATTCTGTTGTGGTGGTCGAAGTTGTGAGGAGGGCGCAGATGGTTCAGTTTGGGTTCTCTTGTGGTCTAGGTGCCATCTATATTAATAGTTGAATATTGACAGAAGGTTCTCGATCCGATCTCCTCGTTAAATGGGAGTGAAAGGAGAGGAGGAAAAAATATCATGGGTGGAAGGAAGGAAGGGAAAGGGAAAAGTAAGAAGGAAGGAAAGAAGGACAGAAGGAAGGACGGAGACAAAAGAGGTAGTACAAAAGGGAGAAGAAAGAAAAGATTAGGAAGGGGAAAGAAGAAAGGAAGGATATAAAGAAGGAAGGGAGGAAATGGGCAGAAGGGGAAGGGAAAGAGTGTTTTGGAAAGAAAGTGATTCGAATGAAAAGAATGAATTAATGTTTGAATGTAAGGAATGAAAACGAGCGTAGGAAGAAAAAGGAGAAGGAAAAATGAAATGAATGAAAGAGAAGAAGGGGGAGAATCAAAGAAGGAAAGGAGAAACAGGAATGATGAAAGGACAGTGACTGATAGAAGAAAGGAAGCAATGACTGGAAGGAAGAAGGGAGGATGGATAGAAGAAACGAAGGTAAATTAATGATGGAAACGAGGAAGGAAGGGAAGGATGAGGGAGGAGAATAGGATGGATAGAAGGAAATTGAAAGGAATAAAGGTTGGAGAAAAAATGAGAGAGCAAGGATGGGAAGTATGATTGAAAGAGGAAGTGGGGCGGAATAAAGGAGGGAAAGAAGGGAGAAAGAAAGGATGGAAGTTGAGGAAAGTGGATTTGGAAGGGAGCAAAGCAAAAAAAAGGAAGGATGGAGAGAAGTGAGAAAAAGAAAAGGGGAAAGATTGAAGTGAAGAAAGGAGGAAGGAAGGAAATATGGAAAACAGAATGGAATAAAAAATGGGTGGGGAGACGTAAAGATACAAAAAACTGGGAGAAAAAGAAAAGGAATCGGGAAGAAATTATCTCAAAAGAAGAGAGAGATTAGAGGGAAATGCTTACAGACATGCAAATAAGAGGCTTTATTGGGATTCGAATTGTTCGGTATATTCAATTTACACAATAGATCAATGTTCGAGCCTAGGTAAATCCAGTATTTCGAATGTTGATTTTTAAGTCAATAACATTGATATTGATGCAACTCAACCTTTTTCCTATTCAATCTTTTTCCTGACTTGGAAGATTTCAGTGAATGCAGTGATACTCTAAGTGGTTAAATAGATTTAGGTTTCTACGTAGTATCATTAAAATACTGTGGTACAAATGGATTTAACTGAATACAAAAACATCAAATAATAATAAGACCTTGAACAGAGAGGTTCTGAATAATACTGGAAGATGGAAAGAATTAGTTGCACTATTCAGGGTATATATCTGCATCCAATATTCCCTATAAATTAGTTTGTATTAAGTGGGAAAAATCTTATGCAATTAGTATTGCACACATTTGAAATCGCCATAATGAACCAATATTATTCCAATAAAAAGACAGTAAACTATCAATGGGATTGAAAACCTAAGTGCACACATTTGTATCATCTTTGCTCTAGTTGCAAACCATGTATATGCACACTCAACACAACTTAGAGGTGACTATGCTATTTATATAAAGAAGGAGAATAGAAGATGATGAAGGAGAGTCAATGCTTCAAAGTGATCTATCACATGGGGTCTCGCACACTTATGCCAATGTCCCTTAAACTTTCAGAACCCTCTTTCAGGATTTCCCTCAACTACCGTCTCAAATTTTCTTGAATCACACTCAAATCCTGATCCTCATCCGCCATTCAATGCCGATTTGAACTTGAGGAGATATGCAAAAAGACGAAGACGGTCAAATATAGATTCCAGAGTCTTTGAAACTGTGCATGTCATGCTAACAGGTCGCAAGCTCACTCAAGAGATTTCCACTCTCCCTTGAGTAACCTCACAGGAGATTGTCTATACTTGTCTGTACAGTAATCTTTTCTATTTTGTTTCCAAGTTATACCCAGGTCACACAACCGTTTCTCGAGCAATTCAAAATGACTGGATTCTTCCTAGACATACTACTTCCCCAGGAGGTTATTTTTCAGTCCTCATAGCCGATGAGAGGCCAGAAAAATGTTTTCTTGGAATAGTTGAACAAAAGCTGATTGATTAGAAGTAAAACTTGTTTGCCTGTTCAGTGCGTTATCTGGCTGCCAGGTCTCCCGAAAAAGTGGATTATAACCAGCTGCGCGCTGTAGGTCAGTGATTAACAACCGCTTGTGTCGATATATTCACGGCCACAGAATAGGTAAGATCAGATCACCTACCAGTTAGCTATGATTGTGTTTTGTCTGTCTGAGTGGCACAGGTTGCTTTACGTTTTTTTTCCTAATTTCAGAGAGAAGGGTAGAGGAGAAGGGCCATTCACGTTCGTTTGTTTTCGAGAGCTTCATGCATGCAGAAGAGTAGAATCATTCTGCATCCCTCTTTTTTTTATATTATTCACTTAACAAGTTATCATAACTTAATCTCAGTTTCATAATTCAACCTGTTAACTGTGTACTTGTAAAATATTTGGCCTGAAATAGTAAATGAATCTGACAGACTTATTTCACAATTTGTGGTTACGGTAACGATATCCCAGTGGGGGTGGTCATAAATAAACTGTGAGAATAAAGTCTTGGTCTCGACCAGACTCAAAACATGAAAGGATCTATCGCATGCAATCAAAATAGGGATTTTAACAACCAACAAATGTAAACTTCACTTAAGAAACGGAGTTCAGTTCCATTATATCTGATCCCCGTTAAGCAAATCAGTGAACAATTAGTTAGCCTTCTTCTAAACCGATCGCCTACCAAGACTGAAGAGCGAAACCTGCCCTGCTATTTATCAATAACTAAGAGCGGGATTAACGGCGAATTATATGTATTCCTTAAGTGAACGCAACAAACTGTCTCTGCCGTAGCTTGAACTCAGTTTCCTGATTCCATTTCCAAAGCTGATAACCGTTAGGTCTCTCTTTTCTTCACATTCGCATTCACATTATTTCAAGTATGTAATCAAATACGATCGTATCTTTTATTTTATAATATTAGCTTCTAGCTGAAAAAGAAATATTGGGGAAAGAAATTATGAAGACGTAATGAACAGATTGACAGAGAGAGAAAGAGAGTGAGAGAGAGAGATAGAAGAAAAAGAGAGAGAAGAGAAGACGGAAAGAAATTGGTGAGTGAAGAGAAAAGATTGTGGAGAGAGAAAGGATGAGAGGGAAATGTTTTGTTCATATTTGGGGGAGGGTGATAATGTCAAAGGGAGGGAAATCTTTGAGAAAATAGCGGGGAACCAAGAGCTCACATGAGAGAGAGAACAATTGAGAGCGGGTGAGAGACTGAGAGAAAATGAGAGGGAGAGAAATCGAGAGTGGGAAAAAAGAAGGAGAGAAATTGAAAGAGAGGGAAAAGGGGAAAACACTGCAGATATTTTGTTCATTATGGGGGAGTAGGTAGGGTTTGACGTGAAAAAGAGAAAGGGAAATTTGAAAATTATCTCCGGTGAAATATTTGGTCCAATGCCAGTTGACTTTCGATGTCCTTGAGTTATCTCCCTTCTATTTCGACCTCATTTCTTAATGACGAAGACGTCAGAACCCAATTACATTACTCTTATGCGTTGAAAAGAAACAATTTCAAAAATGAAATTAGGAGTCTCTACATCTTCCATTTAAAATTCGTGTCTTTTTTCGTATTTTATCAGTGTTACAGAGTGTTTAATAGGTTCATTCTCAACGCACTGATGCAAGATATGATATCTAAATATTCTGAACAGCACATTTTCTTTTAAAATCTGATTGAAGGTAAAGCATTTTCGGGGAACGGAAGAATTATTTTGAATTATCGAATGTGAGGTGAGGATTGACGTCCTCTTTAGGGGGATTACCGGGATTGCCCCAAGAGACTCTCGACATGATCCCCATCTCTTTACCCTACTGGGTCAACCGTCTTGGCACTAATCAAGCTTGCCGTTGCTTACTTGATTGTACGTAACCAGCGTATTCAATGCAATTTGGCCATACACTCAGAGATGAGCAATTTCAATGGATTTGCAATTTGTCTAACAACTCTGCTAAGCAATGCTTTTTGGTGGATGGTCCTGTATGTAGCTAGTTCTTTTTTTTTACTAGCAACAAACATTGCCATGTCAAAAAGAGAGAGAGAGAGAGAGAGACAGAGAGAGAGAGAGAGAGAGAGAGAGAGTTTTTATTGCTGCTTACGAAGAAGGTTTTGGGCACTCTGTAGGGCAGGGGTTGGGGACAAGCCTGTTACTTACGAACTTACGAGGCAGGGTTGAAGGGGGAAGTAGAAGATCGTCAGGGCTACGAGAGCCAAATTTATTTTATTTCAGACCAAGTTAAAAAGGTTGAAAGCTGTTTACTGTTTGCATAGACTTTAATGAGAGTGTGATTGTTCCTTGTGAAATTAAGAGGTACGTGGAGAAACGTGGCTGATTGGGGAGGGTTTTTCCGCTTTAGATGGAGAAAAGGGATGGATAGTAAACTTTTTTGAGCTATCCTGTCAACTGAAACGATCTGTCATTCAAGAAATTTTCTGTTTGAGTACATATTAAGACAAGTGCTCCTTTAAAATATTGCAATCACTTTTAAAGTGCTTGCATCATCTCCGACATCGTTGTCTCTGCTTCCAAATTGACTAACCTTATATTCAACCCTAACTCTACCTCCAAACTCGAACCTTACCCCAACGAGTTGCAACAGGGATGTTTTCAATGCTTGAATATGGAGTGTGGATAGAAAACGTTTTTACTGGTTCTGTTTATTTTTACAACACGTTTCCCAAGCATATTGAATATTAAAGCAAACTAATTAGAAAAAAAAAAAACAGCAGCAAAATTTTAAATTACTGTTGCCAAATTAAAACGGTGGCAAAGAATTTTTTTTTTAATACAGTCGAAAAATTTTGTAAAAATGCCAAGTTAAAATTGAAAGTTATAGCAATCAAATTCAAAGAAAAATAAGGCAAGCAAATTTCAAAATGTGTCAAGTTAATGAAAAGAACTAGCAAAATAAATTGTGGCCTTGATATTTGATTCGATTGTCGTATTGTTTAATTCGGTTGCTCATTTTTGATTTGATTGGTCCCAATTTGCTTGCATGACTTTTCAATTTTCATAGGGAAAGGTATAGGCACGGATAAAGACGAAACATTGTCCGAAGTACATGGAAGATTACTTCTGGCGCCATGTGAGTTATGTTTTTAATTTTATAGTAATTGAAAAGCCATTAAAGGGCCATTAATTTTTTATCTGCAATAGGGGAAAGGAACGGACTGACAGGACAATCAGGCGCCCGATGTCACTGGGTAAGATTAGGGTGTGTACGTATGATTATGGTGCGCACTTACTTCTTATTTCCCAGGTTTCGTATGTTCGATGTTTACAAATGGGGGCATTTTCGAATACCTAGTTCCAAAAAACCCAGTCTTACCATATACCTAATTCCCAAAACCAATTTCACTCACCGCCTAAACTAATGTATCGGGTAATTGGATGAGTGATCAATTCGTTTTTCCAATACTAAAATGCTTGTGCTTCGTTTTGCTTAGATGAAACATTGGAAAAGGTATTATATATTATAGGAAAGATTGTAAGAGTTGGCGAAACGCGTTACATTAAATTACGGGTCGCCAAAGCGGTCGATATTGAACCCTTGGGGTTGATGGGATTATACGAGAGGTCAATAAATGTCTGGGGCCGCGGAAAAGGGTCGATGAATGGTGGGAGGCGTCTATTGAACTTTTGGGGTCAAAGGCTGACAGTTGTATAAGGAATACAAATACATGGAATGGGTATGGTTAGTCACTCGGTTGGAACTGTCACATAACTGCATGCCGTGTTGATGGTGATCAATAAAATGATTGGAAAAATGGGGTGATCAATGAATGAGTTACTTCTCTTGCATTTGGGGGTGGGGCAGTGGTCATTAAAAAATTAGTATCCAAGCAATAAGCCAAAGAAATACGAACTTGGAAACTGAAGGAACCAATGTTGACGGTTTGGGTGACAGTTTTTGTCGATGATTTTTGATACAAAATACTGGAACACATTCCTGCTACATCATCATCATCATCATCATCATCATCATCATCATCATCATCATCATCATCATCATTATTTTAACATCTGTTGTTGGACATAGACCTCCCCCAGCATTCGCCACAATTCTCTATCATGTGCGTTACAGAGCCTGTATTTTCTAAATTTATCCAGTTCACCTAGCCATCATGTATTTTGTCGGCCTCGGTTCCGCATGTGATCTCTGGGAATTCATATTGTGAGTCGTGATGTCCATCGGTTATCTGTCATTCTTGCAACATGGCTCGCACAACGATAGTTATATCGGCTGTGCCTGCTGGGTACTCGGTTCCAAGAGGCCCTGCCCCATCATTCTGCTCCATACATAGTTTTAATGTTCATTGAACAACTGGAGCCGTCAAATTTGCCAGAGGCTTCAATACCTTTTTTATTTTTATTCGTGCATGTGTTAGAATGTTCCAGTGCTTTTAGATATACCTTTTAGTCTATAGACTTGAACATTGGCATCGACACTCCACTACATCCTTTCGTCTTACGGGCCTTTTGGGGGCATCGTCTGGCAGGGTCATTGATAAAATAGAGATTCTCTAGAACCTTGATATTTCAACATGTGTTTACTCGTTTTTAGATGGTTTCGAGTGGGAAATATCATTGGCGTCATCAATAGAATTTATTCTGACCAAACTTATTCACCATAGGAAGTTGTAACATTACTTCAAATTTCGACACTACGGTTTCTCAACTATTGACTGCGATGGCAATCTTCTGACATCATACTTATCGGAAGATTTGGTACGTTGGGTGTTTAGTAAGTTTCTTTCAGCTCTGTGCTTGGGGGGCGATGACGGATCAAAGATCGCATGGAGGGGTCGATTGTCTAAAATGTTTGATGACCCCTGCATTGAATTAAGACTTATCTTTTTGGAATCTGCTATTGTTCTATATTTCATTGGTTTGATGATCACAGAGAGAGATATAGGATAAAAGGATGGATGAAACCCCTTAACTCAGAGTGTTTTTGGTTGGGAGACCGAATTGCTACTTATGTATGTGTCACGCGTACAGGTTATAACAATGGAACTAGAGTGCTGAAATTTTTACCTTTTCTCCTAATTTTATGCAAAGGAAATTGGGGGGGGGGATTCCCAACTAGAATACATTTTTAGTCGTGAGTTCAATTTATCGTATATATTTACACTAGATCAGTTCCTTGGATGCGAGATTTCAAGCATTTTTAATGATCACTGCTCAACAAAAATCTATTGACCGTTCTTTTTTCCAATTTTTCAATGGATCATCCCCAACACAGCATGCTGCCAAAGGATAGTGGTCGTGCGATAGTTTCAATTGAGAGACCAACCAGACTTTTTTTTCTTTGCATAACGCAAAATATCATGAGCTTTGGGTCTTTGCTGGAGACTTCATGATATACTGTTAACCCTACACTAATCAATGCAATATGGATGATGTGCTTCTGTCTTCCTGGGTTAAATAAATGTTTCACTCCTTCAAAGCATCGATCAATCAGGAGAACATCTTTCAGTTGTATATTCAAGAAAAATGTGATTAAATTCAAAATTTTCAGTCCGCAATTTTTAAAATTTTTTTTTGGCTTCGGATATGCGACGAGAATCTGTCGTTTTCAATTTGTTCTTTTAAACAAACTGTTCCCCTTCTGGAAGTTTTTCCAATTTTCTCAAGCGAATACCAACATAAAGGAGAGGAAGACTAGATGTTTACATTAATCATTATTATTATGGTTGAAGAAATAACACTATGGAAATTATTGTAAAAGCAAACAGAAATATCGCTGCCTCCGCTTAAGAATGAATCATTGTGGCCTAGTTGCTACTTTTTTGTAACATTAAACTTTCTGAAAAATATACCAAACATCAACTCTTTGGGCAGTGATATAAGGTTACATAGAGCAATACAAGGCATTGACCTGGTCAGAGGCATCAGCGTGCAACCAACGGATATTGTCAATTTGAAATAGGAATAGGTACTTCAGAGCCAGTTGACAATGATAATGTAATTTTTATTTAAAAAAAAACAAACAAAAACATATTCGTACCCTTTCTGCCACTCTCTCCTCCACTCTCATTTACTCACATATTCGCTCCCTCAAACACACTCTATTTTTATTTCCCCCTCACTCACCCCCACTAAACTTTTCCCGTAACGCCTTAACGCCATAAATCCAACGCTACGGCGTTGGTGGAATTAATGCACCAATTTCACAATTGATAAATATTGTGGATTGATCGTCCCTTAAAAACAAATGAAAGAAGATAGCTTTCAAATAGTGAAAGAACTTTTTTTTTAGGCAGCTAGTGTACAGCACATGTACATTTATAGGCTCTTCGTCAGCAAATGTGACCAGCAACACTTGACGAGTGAAATAGGAATAGTACATAGTCTTCATGTTTTCTTTTGTTTGTTTGGATCGGTGATATTGTCTGCACTGATACATTCAATTTGAAGCTTAAGTCTAGTCGATTTGAAAAAAATATATTCATGTATTCAACATAAATAAAGAGAAGTTATGGTTTTTGAATGCTATTATGATTTATAGTGGTCTTTTTTTAATTTAATCTATCTACGATTGGAGAATTTTCAGAGGTTGGCAGGTATCTCTGTTTGCGTTCGTACTCTGCAATAACCTAGTAACAGTCCATAGTACGTTGTTAATATTCGCCAAATGTCAATTATCACACAGGCCTATACTTTGTCGAATTTGAAGTTTGTCAGATCTAAGAGAAATAAATGAAAAAAATATAGAGAGAAATTGAGCTTTACCTCCATTGTTTGTATGATTTATATCCTTTGACTCGCGGTTTTTAAAGTTATCTAAATTTGCGTATGGAGTATATAAATTTTCAACGCTGAAGAGAGTTATTTTGCATGATAATTTCAGCAGAATTCTCCACACACCATAAAATGCTGCCACTTCTTAACATGCACCTCTGGAACGGAAACTGCCTGAGTTTGAATGAACAAAGTTGTATCTGTATTATGCCAGAGTGATTTATAGTGTTCTTCATTTTAATCTAATACATTCGATAGGCACAAAATAGCATAGAAAATCCTACTTAGAAGAAAATAATAATGGAAAATTCCAAACAGACAAAGAAACGATACATGAGTAAAACAAACGTTAGGAGTGAGTAAAGGCCTTCTTCTAAGAACTGGATTTGCTTTGAGCTGAAATTCCGTATAAAAAAGCAAACCAAAACAACAAAAAACAAAAAACAAAACCGGAACGCCCTGTGGCTAAAACACCAGCGTTCTCTCAGAAGTGTCAAGAATATTATCTGTAATGTCGGTTAAAGTGCCTTAGAGCAATTGTAAATACACTCGGGAGAAATGCAAGAGAAAACCTGAACAGAATATCGAAAGAGTAATCTTAATAAAAGCATCGTGTATGTTTTTTTTTTCTGTTGTATATTTTAGATATTTCTTTTCTTTTTATTTCTTGCTCGATAGGCTATCACTAGATTATTTCCCTTGGCAAGTTCGGACGCTTGGCGGAATAGGGAAAAACTCAGCGAAAGAAGGACTTAGCAAATCGACTCTATTCCAACGTCAGTAGGGGTTTTCGAACTCTTTAATTTTTTTCTCTGAATGTCGCCTAAACTCACTATCTATATTCACCATTACACTGCTGTTGCAAAAAAATTTTCCTTATTCCCTTTTCTATCCTTTATTTCGTTCCACATTCCTTCAAGGACCCAATGGTTGGATTCTCGCTTATGGTCCGGTAAGCTGATTTAATCCGTTGCAGAGTCATATCGGAGATTTCGAAATACTTCACAATGCTTCTCCACTAGATTCTCAGCACAAACACTAAGACTGAGGGAACTCACAGGGCTAAAGGACGAAGGCCAAATCACGTTGAATACATGGGTTCTAATGATATCTCCGAAATTAAGCAACACCATGCCTGGTCAGTTCCTTCATAGGTGACCATTAGGCAAGAAAAATAACATTAGCCGATTGGAGCTCTGATAGGTCTGGCAAGTAGGTTTCACTGACAATTGCTTGTGTGTACTCAACCTTGTGACACCGAATGGAGACTTTCCGTCTGTTTTCCCTTCGTTCTTCCAATCACCGCTACCAAAAACAGACAGTCTCTATCAGTGTTGTTGGATTTAGATTATGAGTTCTGACATTTATATGTATTTATCTATAGAGATGTCTATGCAGATTTCGCCCTGCCCTAACCTTCCAAATTAGAAACACAAAATTTTACCCACAAACCACTATCAATGCGTAGGGGAAAATATTTTTTTTTTTAATTTTCATTTTAGGGTAGACTTTCAATACACGTTTTGATTGAAAGGTTTCATTTACAATAAAAATGTATCGCAAATTGGTGCCTTTTTTATATCTACGTTTGTCTCTTTATCATGAATGTATGGTTCAAACCATACTGGTACTATTCTCATATCGATGGTGATGATTCATGATTTCTCTAATAATAATGCTAGTCTGCTATTCTTCTTTTCTCATTCAATATATTTGTTTATTTGTAGATTTTCTTTCTTTTTCATTCATTTTCTTTCCTGTTTCCTGTTGATTCTAATGTCTTTTTTTTTCTTTCATTTTTTATTCGTGATATTTTTTTAAGATCGTTTCTCGGTTGAATTCCCTTCAATCTTTAGAAACTGTCAACCAGAACTGTCACCAAATCTGCCAACATAGGTTTTTTTCAGTTTTCATGTTGGTTCAGCTGGCTGTTTAGCTATCTGGCTTTGTGTGTATGTATCACAGGCCACACCAATGGAACTAGGGGGTTAGAAATCTAAACATTTACTCCATGTTATGACAATATGTTTTTTAATCACTCTGCTGATGGATTTGGCTTTAGTAAAGGATTCAGACTGCAATGAATATTCTGCTAAATAGACCCGTTAGTCTGTCTTTGGTAACATTCACGCTTGTCCATCAAGATTTTTGGCTTATTTAGTAACCAATGTCCAACAAAAGCTAGATGAACAAATTTTTTTATTAATCACCCCTAACACAGCATGTTGGTCACGTAGCGGTTACTATTCTATCCTTATTATGTTTAGAAAACATAATGTTTTAGTATTTGTTTTCTCCAAATTCCTCCTCAAAATAGGTTTTTAGTTTGGTCAAGGGGTTCAATTTACAAGGTGATTTACGCCAAATCGGTACCTTTTTGTGTGAGGCCACGTTCAAGATTGTCTCTTCAACATTGAGACTTTTCATCGTCTGACAAAAAGACAAGGGAAGTAATTCATTGATAACCCCTTTCTTCAAATTTTAATTGATCCTTTACAACACAGCATGCTACCAGAAGACATCAATAACGTGACAGTTTCTATTGAGTGAATGATTTTTTTCATCATTCTTTCTTCTTCCTTTTTTTGTCCGTCACGCTCTGATAACTTTATTGATAATTTCTCTGCTAGTCCGATGTCAGTCACGCATTTATGATTCTGTAACGTTCGCGAGTGAGAGAAAAAAAAACTTTTTTGAAAAAAAGGCTCGATCACTAAAGCCAAATAAAAATAAAAATAAAGTCACAGGGCCAATCAAAGCAAACACAGCAGTATCTTTAACCAATGAAAATATGATTGTTTCTAGAGCCCCTTTGAAGTTATAAAAATAGGATTCTGAACTTTAGATATCACCATGACTCTGTGTTACTCGTAACAATACCCGATTTTTGTCATACACAAAACAGAACATTTTATGCTTGAATATTTTGCTCCTTGTTGAGTCTTTATTGATGTGTTCCGTAATTTTATCAGCAACATTATTTTTTTCTTCTTCCTATGCCAAGCAAACATTTTCTAAACATGTACAAACATATTGGCAACCATAAATTTTATTGCATTTTATTCTATAAACTTTGACGGCAAAATCGTATGTATACACATATATTCCTTTTCTAAATGTATCAACTTGTGTATGATATATAGCTTGCCTTACATTATAAGTGCTTAAAGAACCATTCTTAAAACTTTGATATAGTTCTTTTGAGTTGAAAGTAGCTATGAATCAAAATGCAATGTGTTCAAGATTCAAAATGAAAATTAATAACGAGCTTGTGACTCTGAAAAAAAAAAACGGAAAAATAAAGATACAAGATGTTCTTTGGGCATGCATACCCTCCTTTATCCTTTGTAACTGTTGTAAATCTCTTGATCTTTGCTTTCCTTTTATAGACGCTTTTGGTCAATCAGTCATCCCTTCCCGTCTATTACCGTTATGCTATCTGCTACTATAACGAAGGGATAGTTGAGAAAACAACATCAAATCACTCTCACAGGCACTTCCACCTGAGTGCGGTATCGCAGAGCTACGTCAACGCTGATTAAGCAATATCGTTCTCTGTATTTTACCACTCGGGCAAATAATAGAATTTGAAATATTAAACTGTAGCTGACTCCAGTAAGTGAATTGTTTGAGTACAATATTTCCTTAGTTACAATCTAGACCGAACCCTTTTCAGTTTTACTCCACGTCTTATTTGCATTCAATTTCATTCTTCGGTTTCTTTTTTCCTTCATCATTTCTTCTTCCGATAATTATCCTCTGTCTCTCTGTTTTCATGCATTCTTCATTCATTTGATATTTGTCATTCTCTTTCTGTCTAAATGAATTTCCTTCATCCCTTATTCTTTTGTGAATAATTATTCACCTACTTTACGGCAAATGCTGTTTTTTCTCTCCCCCACGAGGCTTTATATCAAGGGCGTACATGTAATTGTACTCATTAGAGAAATCTTCAATGATGTTGCAGCAAACTAACCTCCGACAATAGTCCTGTGAAGACAGTGAGAAAAAACAATGTACTGTAAGAGCACGTGTGTCATTGACTTTTTTAGTGACTCAAGTCCAGCAAAAGGTGAGCGAAGTAACTTATTCGTTCCTAATTTTTGATCACCCCTATCATGGCAAATAGTCACGTGACGGTCTCTGATCATAGTTCGGCGAAAATATTTAAAAAAAAAAACCAACGTACTGTTAGAACGCGTATCTCATTGAATAGTGCCGTTTCAACAAGTCCAATCACAATGAAACCTCACGTTATATATGATTGTTCGCTTTTTCTCTATACCGTGTAATTAATTGAACTGCAGTGTGACTGAGCCGATAACAAACGGGAAATGAACTCGGCTAGAGCAGTAAGTGTTCACTTCACATTAATGCTATGAAGAAAAAAAAATTCATCCCCCAGCTATGGGTGAAGACTGACGCCATGTTGAGTGCTTGGCGCCTCGAAGTCTGTTTTATAAATACGAAAAAAAAACAAAACCAGATTTGGTATGTAGTAATGTCATATTTGAAGCACAAGTAGGGATGGCTGAAGTCGTTGCCAGCTGAAGAAATCTAAACACTTACTTACATAGAACTTATTGGTGTGAACAGGAGTGAATCGGTATCCCATAATGCACTTCGCAAACAACACAGCAAACAATCCCAAAGAGCCGAACCAAAAAGCAGAGCAATTTCATTCCTGCTTTGATGTAAAGAACATTTACAACAAAAATCCTTCATTTGATCCACAGAGGTCATAAACTGCCTCGTACGAATAGCTGCGAAAAGGCAATAGATTTCAGGGAAAATGTATGTAGGGAAGCCTTTTTATTTTATTGTTTGAATATGATGTCGTGATTTTCACCGGAGTTTTCTGGGATGTGGAAGAAAGGTTTTATTGCGTTCTTGCGCATGCTACTTGCTCAACAGATAATGTTCCGTGTAGCTAACTGCCAATGCTGTGATTACTTGCAGAATGATATATATACAACCAGTTGATTACAGCAATAAAACACGAATAGTTTATTGTAAAATTCATCTATCTATCCATCTATCTATCTATCTATCTATCTATCTATCTATCTATCTATCTATGTAATCAGCTACTTTCAGTAAATCAGACCTAAAATATGAACATATATCACCATCATGGGTATGGAGGACAATTTTGACAGCAACCTTACTGAATGAATTTAACGACAATCTTCCCCGTTTTATCACAATTCACACGTAATGATGCAAAGAGTTGACGAAATAAATGCTAGAAAATCAGACATAAATTCAAGATAATTTGTAGTTGTCGAATACTGTGTAAGCAATACTTGTCTCAGAGTGGCTGACGAGATATCTTGGAAAGATGTTTTTGTCTTGTTCTTATTATAGCAATGAATCATACAATGATTCAATACAAATCGTAGACGATGTTGAATGCAGGGGATGCAATGATTGTCCCAGAACAGCTGACGAGATATCTGGCTCTAGTTATTTAGTTAATTGAATTTATGTTGACAACGATGTAACGCTAAATTAGTGAGTTGGGACACTATGTTTTAGTTTGAGTAAGGATACGGAACAGAACATTTGATAAATTGTACATCTGTATGTTATCTACTTACAGACTCGTGCGGGGCATTTCGTGGTTTTGTACACAGGGCAATTGTTAGTGGGACCAACTCCCAGCTTGACAGTTCCGCCGGATCTTTGTTCTGTTTACGGCACCTGTTATTCCTCAATGATCATCCACCTAGGTACTGACAAAGCTCGACGTTGTTCAACTGATGGTGATCCTAATAAGTGCATCCACCTTGATTTGACTGTAACCGCTTAGCATTGACGGGGGAGGGGTTCCCAACCACTATTACTTACGACCGATAAGGAAGCTGCTTCAATGTGACGTTGCTCCAAACATTGACCTGAATACCTCGCAATAATAGAAAGGCCAAAATAACTGTTTTTCGCTCCATATTATCATCTCGTTTATAATCTCTGAATATTTGTTTCTTTCAATTATACAATCATAAATTCGTTCATTTTTTTTCGAAACTTTGCTTGAAGTTGCATCCCATTTTTACAAGGTATATATATATATATATATATATATATATATATATATATATATATATAGAATATATATATATATATATATATATATATATATATATATACATATATATATATATATCAGTTGGACGAGACTGGTAAGTGGGGAGGTATTGAGTACCATTTTTACACTCTTTGGTATGAAGCAGCGATAGATTGAAACTCGAATTACGGAATCAGTGGTTGGCACTCAATCACTACGATCTACCACAGTGATTGGTATAGGCAATCTAGTGACACCATGTCCCTCCTTCTATAATCTTACTGTGTGTTTTTTGGTTAGTTGCAAGATATTTAAAGCATTGATTACAAGAATATCTGAACGAATCAAATTCGTTCTGTTATGCATTGTGAAAAAATAAATGCTTCACTTGATATCAAAGGGATGAAGACAAAAATACAATTCGGTCTTCTGTCCATTATAAATGAACTGTGCTCAAGGGGTTTTCTTCGTCTCAAAATAGGTTCTTATAATACAGCTCCGTTACATAAGGTAAATTGCTGGACGTAATCTCAACAAACTTATTGCATACCAAGTTATATCCTAGGAAGATTTCATTGCTATTTTTACACTCTGGACACACTTTTTCGTTGCCTGCGCGCGTGTGTGTATATATATATATATATATATATATATATATATATATATATATATATATATATATATATATATATATATATATATATATATATATATATATATATATATATATATATATATATATATATATATATATATATATATATATATATATATATATATATATATATATATATATATATATATATATCGCGTTATATTATGCTGGAACTCTTTTTTGAAATGATCTCCCATCATTATATGGTTAATATATCACTTGGCCAAGACAAGATGTGTATAGAATTTGCAATCGATAGGATAGCTGCTTCAGGGTAGAGTTGCTCTAATATTGGAGGTAAATAGCAACTAGTGATGCAACGGCCTAAATAAATGTTTCCAAATCCAAATTCTCTCTTTGTTTATTCTCAGTCGATGTTTTCTCGATTCGGTCTCCCATTTATACTATTAAAAATGTGTTTTTTTGTCTGAAACTCTGTTTGAACCAAGATCACTGTGCATATATCAGTTGGCCTCGACAAAGCCAATAGAATGAATTAACAATATGGGCTGCTGCAAGAATCGATCTTGTGTCACCCAGAGAGCAGTTTTCATTTTCATTCTATTTACGCTGTCCACGCTAACTGATATATTCACCGCATTAAAACGGGGCGTTGGTTCAAATAGAGTTTCGAATTGGAATAATTCAGATATAATAATCCTGTCAAAGTATATATATATATATATATATATATATATATATATATATATATATATATATATATATATATATATATATATATATATATATATAGAGAGAGAGAGAGAGAGAGAGAGAGAGAGATATGTATGTATACTCCTCTAACCTAGGAATAGAGCGTATATATATATATATATATATATATATATATATATATATATATATATATATATATATATATATATATATATATATATATATATATATATATATATATATATATATATACTCCTCCAACCCAGGAATATAAAGCACTTTGGTGGATACGAAATTATGCATGAGAGAATATATCGCTTAAATTCAACCTTACTAACCGCCCAGTTCTGCGTAGGGCAGAAGTAGATGCCATCCTCTTGGTCCGAACCACAGGTTTCTATCCTACCTCGTGGTACTTGAAAAGATAATGAATAGTCTATAGCCACACTGAAGAGTTGCAATACGACGACACATATATATATATGAATAAAGACATAGAAAGAACAAGTACCATAAATTCAAAGATACTTCTACCATCGATGGTATTATAGCAAGTACAGGAGGGGAGGAAAGATAGTTTTTTTTTAAAGTCAGCATTTACTCATACTTGCCAAACATGGCAATGTTGGAAATTTGTCTCAGTATCAATTTCAATGAAAATCGTAATATTCTATTTATGTCGTTTTTTTTTTTGTTTTTGATTTTCTTAATGTACCAGCAATCAATGAAAACAAAAGTGCAGACCTTCGACATGTTATC
>OY735220.1:53347035-53369535 GCA_963457665.1 Thysanoteuthis rhombus
TGTGCTGGAGCCACTGATAGCACTGGTAAGCAAAACATGCTTGTACGAGAAAAAAAAAACACAGAAAGTCAGAATTAAGGAACATATCAATAACTCATCATAACAGTCAATGATTGATCAACAGTAGAATGAAATTTTAGAGTCATATTAAAAAGTCCCATCAAAGAAAAAATACATTCAGAATAAATTCTATGTATCACTGGTGCCTATCCCAGGAGAACATCTCAAATAGTGTGGGAAAGAAAAATCTGCATCCTGGTGAATCTGAATGTTATTATTAAATTCGTCGGAATAAAGCCTGAAAAATGTTTTTTTTTTTTTTTTTTGAGATAATAAAAAGATTTTTCAAGGGGGAATCTAGAGGAGTTACTAATTCCAATTGTCTGTAGACAGAACGGTGTTGCCAGAAGTGCTCGGATTCACAAACACACTGATATAAGCACATATTATAAAAAGATAGAACCATTCACCAAAATGTGAAGAATAGCATGAGAAAATCTTTGAATCGAAAATAAAAGTACCACCGACCGACACTTCGATAGAGAATAGTAATGTTTCAGATGTAACAACAAGTAATGTTTGCGAAACGGAAAATGAAAAACGGAAATGCCCCTAGCAAAGATGGAATAATGATAGAACTCTCCCGTATCATCTAAAGATCTATCAACGAAGACTATGGCAACTATTCACGCAGTGTTTACGAGAAAAGGAAATGCCCCATAACTTCTGTCTAGAAATAGAGATCCTATTGCACAAGAAATGAGATGATAAACAACTGGCTAATATATTCCTATTACTTCACTACCGATCATTTAAAAACTATTCACGAATACGCTTGGTATATGCAAATAAATTAATAAACATTTCAAATGGAAACTTACAAGCGAACAGTCAAGCTTTACATGTGGCTAATCGACAATAGTCCAATATATGCAAAACAATACATTGTAGCCTTTGATGGAAAGACCAGTAGAATCCTATAAACTGCCCAGACCTAGACACACACATACACACACACACACACACACACACACACACACACACACACACATATATATATATATATATATATATATATATATATAATAGAATGTGGATTCGTTACACAAAGTAGCTCATGTTTCTGCCCTCTCTGGGCTTCATCAGGCGAATCTTAATTCAACTTCCGAAGTAAAATTTGTATTTCCATGAAATAAATCCATTACATATCAGAAGTGGCTTTATATTATTAACATATCATTATATTATGTTATGCTGCTGGCCTAATCTATACTACGTGTACTATATATATATATATATATATATATATATATATACCAAGAGGCAGACCCTTGAACTGAGAGCTATGCAACATGAACATGAAAGAATCATGCTCAAGTTCACAACGAGATATCACCAGACAGTACAATATGTTATGGGAAAAAACCGGAGTTTAAGACATCATAGAATCCATAAAAAATCTCAGATGGCTATGGAGTGATCATGTTTCCAGAATGGCAGACAACCGATGAACATTACGACTCACAGCATGGATCACAATGTATCTCATCCGTAACCCAAGCCAGCAGAATACAAGATGGAGGCACCAACATGAAGAAGTTCTGGCGACGTCTATGATAAAAATCCTTGGGAAAAGTGCATGTCCGACGACGGATAATAAAAAAGCTGAGGAAGATGATAACGATGATGATACATATATATATATATATATATATATATATATATATATATATATATATATATATATATATATATATATATATATATGTAAATATATTACAAATAACTGTATATGTATTTGATATTTGGTTATTCGTGGAGTTTTCGATGCCTGAACAAAAACGATATTTAATTCAAGGCGCGTTTCTGTGAGGATATTAACGTAGATATGAAATATAATCAAAATAAACAAAATGGAATCTAGCAATATTTCTTGATAGTTTAAGATTGCAACGTGTAAAGGATATTTATTTACTATTCATAGGAAGTACATAAACGGCGCAGCAGGAATTCCAGAACGATTTCCGGTGTGGTCATATGCGAAAACGCCAATAGAATGCCATAAAATTGCCCAAACGTGCGTGCTGCTTCTGCGATTCAGGCCATAAACATTTTTGATTTATTCAGCGAATCGACTGCATGAACAATCAAAACTTATTTTGTGGGAGGTGCCGACGGGGATTTCCACTCTGCATGACTTTCATGATATATGTGATGTGTAAAATGTATACAACATACAACAAACCCATGATATATATATATATATATATATATATATATATATATATATATATATATATATATATATTACAGAGAAATTGACGTATAATCTGAAAATATAATCATGAATGCGTAATCTTTATTTGAAACTATTTTAACCAACAACCTAGTTTTACTCGGCATATTCACAATCTCTCTCTCTCTCTCTCTCTATATATATATATATATATATATATGTGTGTGTGTGTGTGTGTGTTTGTGTGTGTGTATATATATACATATATATAGAGAGAGAGGGGAGAGAAAGAGAAAGCACGTACTCAATTGGTTCATCATTCTCTATCCGAATGTGCGGTCTTCATCATAAGGATTCAAAACTGGCTCTTGGCCAATGTGGTGTGTGTCTCTACAAGATCACGCACAGAACAGAAGAACATAAAATATTGTAATTCAAAAGTCTCTTCAATGAATTTTCCCTAATTATTCCTTGGCTTCATTTTTCCTGTTAGCCACATCCTCACGAAACATCACAGAGACTCCTGAATGGTCTTGGGTAATTTAACAAGACACAATGCGATCGATTCCACAATTGGAGTAATAGGCTCTTATTCACTCGTGGTGTTCCATAGAAAGACCTTGCCTGGGTCTCGCAAAGTAGTATCCTACAACAGTGCTGAATTAAATGAGCAGAATTATACCGAACACGTGAGCCCTGTTCATGTGCTACATTTGCAAAAAGAATAATGTATGTATGTATGGAGAGAGCACAAGACAGCACAGTACATCCGAGAAAAGACACGAGTCAGGGACATCATAGAATCCATTAAAAATATCAAATGGCGATGGGCTGGCCATGTTGCAAGAATAGTGGACAACGAATGGGCATTATGATTCACGACATGGATCCCCTGAGATCACATGCGCAACCGAGGCTGACAGAATATTAGATGGAAAGACGAGCTAGACAAGTTCAGGAAGTACTGGCCCCGCGACGCCCACAATAGAGAAGTGTGGCAAATCCTGGGGAAGGTCTATGTCCAACGACAGACTTTAAAAGACTGATGATGATGATGATGATGATGATGATGATGTATTTATGACAGTGAAATGACGATATCAAAAGGCCTACCGTACAAATGATTATTTTATTTCGATGTTTCGCTTAAGTCAGCATCGTCGAGAAATGTGTTCGTCAAAACGTTGAGATTAGAGAATTTGTACAGCAGACCCTTTGATATCGTCATCCACCCTCATACATAAGGATTAACCATGTTCCATACCTATACATTGATTGTACGTATGTATGAATGTATGTATGTAAGTATGTATGTATCACACGTACATATAGCACCATTGGAGTTACCAAGCTGGAAAAAATGTGCTACTTATGTCAAGGATAACGTTTTGCAAATAGGCTTTCTGTGTGTGGTTCAACTTGGAATGTAAATTCATGCTCAATTGATCCCTTTCACTGTGTCCAACGATGCTCAAGCTTGCTTTTTCTTGTCATTTAGACTTTTTGATGATCACGACCGAACGTAAGGCGTAAGAAGTTACATTCATCCAATTTTAAATTGATCACCACCCACAGGGCATGATGTTTCTTTTTCTTGTCTTTTTTTTTTTTTTTTTTTTTTCTTAAAATAACTGAATGGACTGTAACAATGCAGAATTCAATGAAATAATGCTTGGAATATATGTGTCAGTTCAAAAATCTAAATCCCCGAAATTGATTCAAAGGAGCAAACTTTCAGATTACACCGGTGGCATTAAAGCCAAAGTGAACAATACTTTTTTTTCCGAACTCTGTGATATAATTTTTGCTCAATTTAATGTAGTTAATGGTGTCTGAATAGTAAATTCCATTCTAGGCTTGATTTCATTAAATTTAATTACAGTGTAATCTGACTTCTTTCACTTTTGATTTGAATCAGTTTTGGCGCCTCGATTCTACATTTGATCTTTAAATTTCGAATGAGTTGAAATTGTGTTGAAATGCATCGGTACAATATGATAGAGAATGCTTAGTGAAGTGTTTATCTTCATATTTCATGTTCAAGCACTGAATAGTTTTAGACTGATTTTGCAAATACTGATAACGCCAGTATATCAAAAACAGAAAGTGTTTATTTCTTATTCCCTTTTGTTGTTGCATGGTAGATAAACTTAACACTGTAAAAATCAGGCATCGGGATTGTTTTTGTTATGGTTCGTAGGTCTTTTTTTATTATTTGAGAGAAAAATTTAATTTGCCAATTATCACACTTGTAGCTTTGTTCCTTTGTTTTTGTGTCTAAGAGCAATTTTTTCATAAAGATTTGGGACCATCTCTCCGAAAAATCTATTACAGACACCCTTTCATGTTCTCTCATATCCCATGTTTGCACACTTTACACTCGTTGGGATCGAACACAGAATTGTGAACAATTTGTTCTTGTTGATATCTTTTTTCTTCAATTAGTCAAGACATTCTTTAATTCATTCAATTTCAGGAAAGCTGATGTAGTTCCGATGGTCACATAATGTTCATGGCTACCTAATATATATATATATATATATATATATATATATATATATATATATATATATATATATATATATATATATATATATATATATATATATATATATATATAAACATTTCAAGCAGTTTTTCAGGACTTTTTCCTGAAGTAGAGTATAAAAAATACTACATTTGGGACTGGTTGGTAAATTGTAAGTGGTGCTACTTGCTTCAAAATATTTCTTAGTTCTTTTTTTCAAAGTTACCGTCAAACACCGACCGATTCTGTCTGCCTGTCAATATGGATTTCTTGATTTTTGAGTGACTCTGCCTCGCAAACGACCTATGTATGTGACTAGTGTATATGCCAAAAAAATGGAGCTAGAAGGCTTTAAATTAAGCTGCACACTCCTTATCATTATTGAAAATCCACCTCTCCCAATTGATTTTGGAGGGAAAGTCAATTTACAGTATAAGTGTATGCTAAATTGGTCCTTTGTTTTTTGGCCGATGTCGTGCATGCATTTTCTCTTAAATTCAGAATTTCTGGTGATCACTGAATATCATAAGGCAAGAGAAGTGATGTATCTATTTATAACACTTCTTTCCCGAAGTTCGATTGATGCTGCCAATTGACGTAGAACATTTGGCAGTTCCTATTGAAGGACTAACCAGACATGTATATCACTTTCCCTCCCTATATTGTCTGCATTTATTGATTCAAATTAATTTTCAATTCAGGAAAATAGATAGATATTTAACTTGCAATTAAAACTTCATCTTGCATGAAAATTCAAATATTTTTTCTGTATATCAGTCTTGAAGGTCTCTCTCATAATATCAGCTTCCTTCCATAAGTAAATGTTAGATATCGGTGGAGGGGTGAGCTTAATTGGCCTAACTCTGCCAGGCTGGCCTATGAAAAGGCAAGGGAAAGAGCTGTGTATATGTTTCCCAAGGGTATCAGTGCAAAGTGAACTGTATCAACCAGAGTTTGAACACGGCTCTGCAACCCCATCCCTCATGCTGTTAACTGCTCGGCCACTTACACCTCTTTGCAATTACCTGATAAATATTTTAATTTGTTTTCAAAATTCACATATTGATTCTGGGAATATTTGTTTAATTAAAACAGCAAAAACGATTTTTTATTACCGTTTCTTCTTGTTTTGTGTCTATTTCTTTCTTTTCATTTTAACGATTAGATTTTAATTAGAAAATAATTAAGTCGTGTTTACCCAATGTGAGTTGAGGGAAAGAGAGAAATGTTTTCATCTGACTATACTTCTACGTCATAAAATGTTGGATATCCACAGGTCAAATCGAAACACAATATTCAATTGAAAAGAACACTCCTCTTCACAGAATATGCGTTTACAGTTATTGTAAAGGACCCATCTGCAAACAGACCAACGACATTATTTCATCGATGTTTTCTATGGCTGCAAGTGATAATTCACACAGCTCAATACGATGCAGTTTCTGATTTTCAGCGAATTCATATTTAATTGTCTTGTCCAATATTTCATTTTACTAAGCATCCATCAAATAAAATGAATGAGTTGCTGAATTGGTTTGTGGTACAATGACAATGTGAAATGAGTGATTCCATGGTATCTATAAAGATTGTCTAAAATCCCTCAACGATGAATGACAGTAATTTCATGAATCCATCGTTTCATGATCAGTGTAGAATGGCCAACAAACTAGTTATTCTAATTGTTACTTTTGCAATGAGTTTAAGTATCCGACTAATGTCGCTTAGCGTCAAAATAATCTAAACTTGGTCAATACCGAGTATATTTTGCTCTAGTATTTACAGTGTATACAGATCTTGGTTTTGGACAGGGCTACAGTAATGGAAATCTCATGTCAAATGTTCCTGATGCAAACGACTCAGCCAAAGAAATTCCTCTTCCATAGTAATTTTGGTCGTATTTGCGTCTCAATGAATCAATTTCTCAGGAAGTCATAGACAGCAAACTTCACAGGAAAGTACAGCCACAGCTGCTCTCCCAACAAGTTTTAAATTGTGGTAACTTTTCCTGATTTTTTTTTTATTTATTTATATCCTCAATCACTTTTTTTCTTTCATGGTCCGATAAGTATCTTCTCTCAAAGAACAACAGATTTCCTCATGCTAAGGCCCATTAATCTCTTACAGATCGAAAACTTTATAATATAATGGTCAGCAAAACAAACCTGTTAACTATTACTACATTAAATTTCAAACAAAGAAATTTATGGAATTACTGGAATATTCAAGGATTTCACTAATTCTCAAAGGAATTTATGAGATTTCAAGTTTCATAAGATTACTGTAACATCTGATGATTTATTTCTTAGGTAAATATTCTGACATAGTTGTTTGCTCCTCAGCTTTTCACTCTGCAAACACAAAATTATTGTTTTCCCGAAGTTCCTGCGGCATTGTCTTGCAATTCAACCCCTCACATATAGAACATTTGTTCTTGTTCTACAAACCACACATTTTCAAGTAGAAAGAATCAATATAACGAAATTAATAATTTGCGAATATACGATGTAACAATTTTGGTTGCTGCATGGCCAAACTCCGCTTGAACGTCGATTACAACTTAACATGACTAATGTAACTTTTGTATCGTATAGATATTGATGAAGAAATATTTTTAAAAAATATGTCTATCGGGATTAATGAGTTTATTAATTAAAATAAGATAATCCCTTGCGTATTTCGAAAATAAGTATTCGGAATCTTCTCAAATCACTTTTTGAGGTCCGTTTTTGTACATAAACCTTTTTCTCCATACTGAGTGTAAAATACGGGAGTTTGGTTGGCTTTATACTGCCACGCATGCCCATGACACGTTGGATAGTGGGGGATGGATACATGCCTTTCTCTAGGGCATAAAGTGATATGGGTGCAAAAAGTCTCCGTCGGAGTATCATCCCATTCTTCGGACGGTTAACGGCTCGGCCATCCACACCTTCTGATTACCTTATAAATATTTTAATCTGTTTCCGAAATTCACATATCGATTCTCGGAATAACATTTTAAATTCAAATAGAAAACGATATTTTTCGTTTCCCAATTTCGTTTTGAAGTGGTGGAAAATCTTTGATACGGTAAAAGGAGAATTTGAAAAGTGAAGTACAACCCGTAAAATGTCCCGATTATCAATTATGAATAATACGATATATAATACGTACCTATGGGAATTTATATTGGTATCATTGAGTCATAAATCACAGTGAATGCAACACGTTTTGTCTGTTTTCCAACTGATATATTTACGCAAGTTTACATTAAATTTTCCTTCTTTAGATAAAAGAAGGGTTGACCATAGATATCGCCAATACTGGCAGGGTCACAAAAAGTGAATAAAATCATTCAATTATGAGTGAGTGCCATATCTGAGGGCAGTTTGATAATATTTTTAAAAAATTTTCCCTACATGTTTTAATGTACAGTAGCTTTTCTTGTTATGTGGAGTTTTTTTTTACAAAATTGAATGAATCCCTGACCCTTTCTTTCTTTTCATGGCTTGATAAGTATCTTCTCTCAAAGAACTAGGGATTGGAGGCTTCCTCCACGAAAATAAACTGGTCTGACCGACTCTAAAACATAACCTCATTTATTGATCAGCGTCATTCGTCTTCATTGCAATATTTCTACTGGTTTCTTTTTCTATGCAATATCCATTTGTACATAAATATACCTGCTTATTATCACAGAAAGAGATACAGTGTATTCTTGTTTATATGAATACAATTAAAGCATAAAGCAGGGTTTAAAAAAATCTCTTATGACAGATACGTGATATACTAGCTGATTTGCATTGGATTTATAGCATCTAAAAAGACATCATCGTTTCTATTGTCAATTGAATTTTCTTGCCTTCATTTTGCTAAGAAAAATATTGAGAGAGATAAGAAGCACTGCATTTTGTAGCGTATAAGATGCACCTTTGTATAGGACGCAGCCTGCTGGATTGCTGTAATAGGACATATATATTAAGGCACCCCAACCCGACGAATAACCCACCCGACCAACCAACTAACTGGGCTATATATTCGCCTTCTTTGCTTGTCTATCCTTTCGGTTGCCTGGGTAGGTCTCCAGGCTCTTCTGGCCACATTTTCTCGGTCTACAGCTAGAAAAATTTGCATGGGTTCCCCATTAGGCACAATCTATTCTTTTTTTAATGTCTTTATGGCCATTTCTGACTGTTCAACTATGCTAAAAGTTTAAATATTTAAAGAAAAAAGAATTAGTTAAATGATCTCTTTTTTCTTCGATGATTTCAGATACTATCTCTGATTTTAGTTCTGGTACAGATGTAGGTTGCGGTGATTGAAAGTATGGATATATAGTCTATCTTAGTGTTAAACTAGGAGTCGGGGGTATCATAGAGTCTATGAGGAAACTCAGATGGCAATGCACTGGTCATCTTGCAAGAATGTCAGACGTTCGACGGACATCACGATCCCCAGTGATCATATGCGTAACCGTGGCCAGCAAAGTCTAAAACAGCGTGACAAAATAGACAGCTTCAGATAGTATCAGCTCCACAGCGCATATGATAGAGTGATCAGACTAATCTTGGTGAAGATCTATTTTCAATGACAGAACATGAAAGGCTGTTGCTGCTGCTGCTGCTGATTATTATTATTATTATTATTATTATTATTATTATGATGATGATGATCTAAAGATCCCATGGTTGATCCCCAAAGCTGATCCTCACCTTGAAGAGAGCGGGGCATTTTTGAAGGCAAGATTTAGAAAAGAATAAAGTGCGTCTTATATGTCACGAATACGCTGAGAAAAAACTCATCCCAACAGCAAAATCAAGTGTTTTTTTTGAGGAAGTCGCGGACCAGAGAATTTAGCAAGAATCCAACTTGTATGAATATAACGTGATTAACTTGTAAAAATTAACTGAATGTTGGCAGCACTGAATAAAAACTGTTAAATTTTGTTAGGAAGCAGAAGGAAAGCATGTCGATAACTTCAGTAGAAAAAAAAATTCTCTCCACGATGACTTGAAATCAGGTTAATGCGTAAATGTAGTAAAGTCAGAATAATCGGTAAACATCGATTTTCCTAAAATCCCAGACATTTTAGAATACAATAACTTAATTTCGATTAATTAAAATTTGCAAACTATCTATCTCAGTCCAATCTATCTATCTATTTATCTATCTATCTATCTATCCCAGTCTTTTCATATCTATCTATCCTATTCATATCTATCAATTAACCTCCGCCCAGTCAATCAATCTATCTATCTCTCTATCGATCTATCCATCCGAGTCTTTTCATATCTATCTATCCATTCGAATCTGTTTCATATTTATCTATTTATCTCCGTCCAATCTCTATGTATACCAATCCCAGTCCATCTATCTATCAATAGTCTGTGCATCGCTATCAATCAATTTATTTAGGTATCTTCCTTGATAGTTACTTATCTTAATTTGACACGAAACCACATTTTGTACTGCAGCTTCTCTCTTATGCTGTAAAGCGTTGGGCATTCGAAAACCAGGGATCAATCACTCCTTGCATGAATGTTTTACTGGTCATATTTATGTTTGGTCTCACGGGCCAAATACTTATCTTCACTTGATGAAGTGTTCTTCGTTGTTAACCTGACCCGCTACTTGTATTTTTGTGATGACCCTGTTTCATCAGGTCACGTTGATGAATATATTACAGCTATTGAACTAAGCTAGGATCAGGAAATACGATTTCATGTGTGAAAATAACATACGCAAAAAACAGAGTTCCAATTCAAATGACTTCATAATTATCACATCAGCACACATATACCCTCACACACACTTATATATATATATATATATATATATATATATATATATATATATATATATATATATATATATATAATTAAACAATTGTGTCATCCACAGACAGCTGTTTTGTTGTATTACAACTCTTCACAGTTCACTGTAGCTATAGACAATTAATTAACTTATTCAGTGCCACGCAGTGCCACGCAGCAGGATCAAAACCTTTGCTTCAGACCCAGAGGCTTGCATCCTATCACTGCCCTACGCAGAACTGGACGGTAAGTAAGGTTTAATGTAGTGATATATTTTACTCAAACGGATACCAAGTTGGAGGAGCATTGCATAGGCTTATAATGAACGAGTTACCTCACTTAAAGGGTACTCAACCCTGGATAAAGGAACGTAAATATATATATATATATATATATATATATATATATATATATATATAATTACAGGGACATTAATCAGTAACTAATTGCTCGGTGCCTCTTTTACTCAGTAGCAAATCGAGCGGCCGTCAATTGTACAAATAAATAAAGTAATAAGCGTCATCCAGTGATCGAAACCCGCTCTGCTCTTACGTATGAGTTAACGATACCCTCTTGGAAGAGCGGGTTTTTGGACAGCACCTATAATACTCATTTTCGTATTCGACGATCGTTGGCACAATTATCCTGTTCCGTATGTCGATGGTATGAAACATCAGTAAATGGACAATTTATACCCGACAGGATGTGATGATTACAATGGGCCGCAACAGAATGAAGTAGGTGTCGAGAGATTCGTTCCTAAGAAATGTCTTCGTAATTATCAAATTCTGTCGGATATAAATTTTTCATTTACCGATATTTCATACACACATACACATCATCGTCGTCATCATCTTTGTTATTCCATGAGAATATAGGGAAGGGAAACTTGTGCAAGAAGAAGACGTGCAATAATCAATAGTGCTATCGTTTCTATTAGGAGTTCAAGCAAACGTTCAACTTTTTAACCGGAATATTGATCGCTCGAAGCACCGTTTGTTGTATCTATTATTCATTCAGTCAGTATTTTTTTTATAACAGTTTACTTATTTTCTTTTTATTTCTGGCTTTCCTGCAGTGATATATAAGTAGTTTTAATCAAAGATGTACAGGAGAACGAAGGAGAGAAGGACGTCTGGAGAGGGGAAAAATAAAACTGAAGACTAAAATATATCAAAGAGAAACGCAAATGAGATGTTCTGGCTAAGATTTAAGGTACGAATGATTTATTTTTCTTCACTGCTCCATCTTTTTTTTTTTTCATTGAAATTATTTTTTTTCTTTTGTAATTTTTTGTGCTTTTATTCTTTTGGGTGTTTTTCCTTTTTTTTCTGAAGAATTTTCTTTTCCGATAGATTTACTGATAGAATTGCCAATTTATTTCTGATTTCCGAAGGGGGATCTGCGTTTCAATCATGAGTGTTATTTATTTTGATATTTATTTTCAGTAGTGCACGAGAGAGAGAGAGAGAAAGAGAGAGAGAGAGAGAGAGAGAGAGAGAGAAGGGTGTACAGAGAGTGTATGTGTGATAAAGAAAAGGAAGTGAGAGGAAGGGTCGCAGAGAGAGAGACAGAGAGAGAAAGAAAGAGAGAAAGGATATGTGTTTAAATGTTACTGATAGATAGAGTGAGGGTGGGAGAGTTAGTGGGATGAGATAGCGAGTGTGCATGCTAGAGCGTGAGAGAGGTCGGGTGGAGAGAAGGAGAGTGCGTATTCGGCTCTGGATGTGTGTGCGTGCATGTGTGTGGTTGTACGTGTGAGTGTTTTACATGGTTGCAAATTTATCTAAATCCTGTATTCTGCACGACAGAATTCATTAACATTGTTGGCTTAAGCCTGTAAGGAAGACATACAACAGACACGTAAAAGAAACTCATTTAATGCATGATTATTTGCTGACGTTGTCCACCATAGTGAACTCTTGGAAACACGTCTTCCATGCTAATCTTTCTCAGTTGTCACTAGATAGTATATGTATCCTTATCGTCCCTACCACTACTGCTGCTCCTTCTTAGGTCCCATCAGGACAGGGTTGAGCTGTTAATAGGCCAAGGCCAGATAAGAAATGATGGACAGATTTGAAACTGCTAATTAAGTAATGCGTGCAAAATACACACACACACACACACACATATATATATATATATATATATATATATATATATATATATATATATATATATATATATATATATATAATGTATTTACATGTATTAAAGGATAAGGATGATTTATGAAATCTTGTGTCACCATCATCATCCATCATTATCTTTTCAGCGTTCGTCATTTGACATTCGTGAGACTTCCCTATCATGGGCGTCACAGAGCCAGTAATTTCTGAACTTGTCTAGTTAGCATACCATCTTTTATCACTCAGAGTTTTTTCATTTGACCTCTTGAGACGTATATTATGGGCCGTAATTTCCTGCAGTTGTATTTCATTAAAACTACATGACCAGCTCATTCGAGTCTTCCAATGGATTCTATGACTTCCCAGACTCCTACTTTTCCTCAAATATTCTGGGGTGCCTTGTATTTCAATCTGGTTTTAAGCCTGACTCCCTCAAGTACTCGTTGCGTTGTACATCGGTGCCAATTTACTTACTTTGCTATCCACCTCTGGCCGGGCCTGATCACCTTTTATTACATCACAACTTACTCTTCCCGTTAATAATACGTTGAATAGAGTTTTCGGATGCGTTTCACTCACTTTGTCCTGTACTATTTTAACCACACTTCAGGGTGAGATTGATTTTAGCCTGATCAAAGGGCATTTGTGCAGAGTGAACAAAACAAAGCCAGAACTTGAACCCGGCTCGCAGAGTCCATCATCCATTCTGTAACTTACCGGGGTCACCTTGTACTTCCACTGTCTGTATTTGAGACCTCCATTATTTTTTCCCTCTTGCTTTCATCACTGAACGTTTTCAAAATACAAAATCTTCCATCATAATTCAAAACTAGCTTGTGATCTCATGTGAGCCACAGTATTGATTCACCTCACTGGTCAAACCGGGCCTGCACCTAGATGTTCCAACTCTTGAGATTGCACCAGAATCAATGTACCCTAGGAGATTTGGCCGTAGTTGGTATAAAGGAACTTACTTATGTGAAACCTTTTGTCTATCTTCTGTAAAAGGTTTCAAACAAATCCTTCTTTCTTTTTCAAAAGGAAAATAATACAGAGGAAATTCAGAAGAAAGGAAATAGAGTTGAACATTATCAGTCATGTTTTTACAGCTATCTCCTAAGCACAGACTACATGGAACCAGCATGTCATTATATTTTTCGAATTATGAATAAGTAAAATATACTCTAAAAGGGAAAGATAATGGTTTGTATGGACCAATGAACTTTGTTGTGATTTCTTTTTGTACATCTTTTGTTACGTTCATGAATCCAGCGAAATGTATATTAACATACAAGATACCACCAAAAATATATATAAACTATTTATTAGTGAGAGAAGTTTTGGTTATTTCCTAATGGTAGAATATGTTTTTAGTAAAGGACAGACTTGATGATATTGATAGACGAAAAACTTAACACAGATACACGAAATAAGGCTTGATACCCCGTGTGTACTCAAGTAAAGTTTGACTTTTTTTAAACCGGTTTTTCAACATACAATCAGGTGATCGAATATTACACAAGATGAGCTTTTGAAAATTTGAAACGCAAAGGCCATGAATGCTAAATGTTTCAAAAGCATACCTTCTCTTATGTTCAGGCCCTGATTATAGGTTAGGAAACTTTAAATTACTTGAGTATATAATATAAAGGTTATCACTATATTTTATCATATGTAAAGAATCCCATCGTTTAAGCAGGCGACATTATGAAAATGCATTTATCACGAATTTCTCTCGTTCATCATACGGTTTTAAAGACTTATTTTCGAATCCTGACCAATGTCGGAATGGGTAATGAGCCAGTAATCGGAAGGATATTAAGAGGGAATATGGTCCATGCTTCCAGGGAAATTAATTCAATATATATGCGTGTGATGTTCGATTTTTATGACCAATTTTCAAAACTTTGATTAGAGATTTGAACGTTACACGAGGTATTCTTTTGAAACGGTAAAAAATGTTGGTCTTGAAAAAGTCAACAAATAGTCCTGGTCCACAGAGAATAGAGGTTACGTCATCACAAATGTTATTTCTCTTACTCTCCCTCTCTATATGGAAAGTTATTTAATCATCTCAATGCAAGATCAACCAAATGAAGAGATCAATAAAGTTGGTCATCAAATGAACTCGAGTAAAATCAATGTCATGTGCAAGGAATATGTTGAGAACAAAGACGTGCCGATCAAAATCAACGTAGAGAGCTTGGGAGAGTAAACCACTATTTCTATCTTTGGCAACAGAATTCTATGGCCCCTTGAAGAAAATAAACGAATTGAAGAATCACTATAAAATGCAAACCTTGGGCAGAGTAAGATCAACCATGAAAAGAAAAAAAGAAAAAAGAAAACACAATCAGTTCTCAAAGAGTCTACAATCAATGTATCTTTCTGATAGTTCAGTATGAAGCTGAATATCTGAAACTTAAATAAAAGATTGACCCTTAAACTGAGAACCATGCAACATGTATTGGACAAAATCATACTTAACATCACAGCTATCACAAAATAGCATATTGTACAAGAAAACTGACAGGATAAGAGATAACATGGATGCCATTTGCAAACTCAAATGGAAATTGTCTGATGATCTTGCGAGAATGTCAGACAACCTATGGATATCGAGACTCACAAAGTGGATCCTATCCGTAAATTCTGACTAACTGAACAAAATAATGGCGTGGCAAACTGGACAAATTAAGAAAGTATTGGATCTGTGACGCCTATGATGGAGGGAGGGTTTATGTCCAACGACAGACGCTGGAAAACTGACGATGATATACGCTCGAAACATAAACAACCATTGACCAGGGTGGGGGCCAATTGCATTGTACATCTTCCCTCAGCCAAATTGATTTCTCTCCTTCCCATCGACAATGACTAATCAGATATTTTTGTTACCTCACGCAGAATCGAACACTACATGGGTATATTAGGTATATATTGGGTGCTTACAGAATGCTAGCATGACATCAACATGGAGTCGTGCTATATCAAAACCCTTTTTGAATTACTCAGAAAGTATTGAGTTCTCAATTAGGAGACTAAGTTGATTAAGTGATCGATGAAAAAATTATAAGTGTCGGGCATATATTTAGCGTTGGTAGGGCCCCGGAATGGCATCACTCAATTCATCCAGCACTATTTCAACCAGAGGTTGAACTTCGCCTGACAAGTTCACTTTTTAAATGGTTTTAGATGAGATAACCAACTAAATATTGTAATATTTAATCGGACAATCACATTTAGTGCACTGCCCTAAGTAAGTTGAGTTTATGCACTAACTGATGACTTTGATTTTGTATTAACTCTTGTTAAAATCGAACTATTTTGTGGAGACTTTTAAGGTGAGTAACGTTTTGATTATACCGATTCAGAGAACTGCGACTCGCAAATCATAGTCTATTACACTTCGAATTTGATAGAATGATATGCCCATGTAACCCCTACAGGTGAATTACACTGAACTTTCCATATACACTCCATTCAACCCAGCGAATGTTCTTTTCTCTTTCTTAAACAAAAAACTTGGATTCTCCAATTTGTAAAGATATAACAAAAGTTTTAGTGTCGGACATGAGAAAGTTTTTGAAAGTCAGCCACAAATGATTGATATTCAAAAATAAGTTTAAATCTTGTTCATGAGCTTCCATGACCTAGTTGATTTTGTAATAGTGATATTGGTGGTTCGATTTCATCCAGGCACTATTTGCTATGGTTCTGTTTTTTTTTTTCTAACTATAGTATTTTGGTTGAGGATAACATATCAGTCTATATATCAATGCTGAATGAAGCAGGATAAGTAAGGATAATGCGTACCTGCACAATATGTTAATATCCTTGTAAAAACTTAAAAAATCCTGAACAAGAATATTCCAATATTAAATAGACGAAAAGATATTAACGCAGGGGCAGAACTGAATTTTTGTTTTGTTTTTTAGTGCAATTAGATACTGCTATAAATTGCTATTTTGTGCCGATGCAGTGATATTTTTTCGTCTATTTCATGTTGAACTATTCTTGTCCGATATTGTTTGGACTTTTTTCTATTATGTTAATGCTGTTTTGACGCGTATTTTTCTTACGGGTCAAAATATCACCCACTGAAAGCAGTAACCTTTTTCCAAAGGTCACCTTTTGATGATGTTATGCATTTGGTTTAAAGGTCGCTAAAAAGCACGAATTATGCTTCTTGCCTGTTACAGTAATGGCCAAAAGGTTAGCATTACCAATATAAAAACAGCAGTTTTTCAAAAGGAATATCCTTCAAAATTTCATAATTTAATCGTAAATAACATACTTGTGACCTTTCAATTCATTAATATCTAGTGAATATCTCTTTGAACGCTTCTCAGTATTTAGTCAATAAGCTTTGTCTAGTAATCAACTGAAATATCAGAAATCCATACATTCTTCTCTGTTTCCTTCAATTTCTAAGAGATTGGATGGTTTGAACAAAAGTCGGAATTGCATTCAGGTTGCTTAGAAAATGTGTTGATTAATTATAAACGAGTTTCACTCAGCCAATAACATTTGTTTCTACAAACATACGTTTTATGCTAAGTACCGTTAATTTCCCTCAAGTGTCATCTGATCTTGTTTCAACATCCTTGATAATAACACATGTATAAATAAAGCATGAATGCAGTGTGTAACGGTGCAGGCAAGAGAATCAGTGACTTGGGTTCAAACTCCGGTCGGCGTTCATTATATCTACTCAACCTCATTGCCATTGGGAAAAGTATGGAGCCTCTCAAAGCAGTTTAACGTCCTCTCAGCTGCTCCTGCAGCAAAACAGATGGCAGAGGACTACACCAGCGTAGTTGAGATAGGGGATATTATGACAGGGAATCCTAGAATCTCCATACGCTATCTCGAGTCATGCACCCGGGACGTGCAATTTAGCGTAGTTTCATCATTCTTTAGTAGCGAAAAGGAGGACATCCAATTGATTCTATACTAAGTATCATCAATATGCAAACAAGTGTCCCTTAAAATATTGAAAAAAATAGCAAATTTCGATGGCATAAAAGTTGGATTGAAGAGCAAAGTGATGAAATATAATCCAAAAACTGCAATTTTTCACATGGTAGAGAATACTTTCGTTACCACGGACTCCTTCATCGTTTGAATATATGTGTGCTTACTTCATCATCCCCTGCTTATACGTTTACAGAGGTTGACACAAGTTTAGGTACACGCGGAGAACAGATAGTAAGACCAACTTCCGACTTAGTAGGCCTGTCATAGCTTTTCTCCGTTCATAGTACCTCGGAATTTTCAATGATTACCCATCCAGACCAGGCTTGACGATGCACTATTTCGATGAGAACCAATGCTTTCAAAGTAATTTGGCTGAATAGCTTTGGGGAACAGTTTTGCAATCCTAGTCAGAGGAGGCAATGAGTATCATTTCTTTGCTATGACTTTGCAGTGGATTGAACCTAAGCCAACCAAAGCACTTTTCCACCAAGCTATGGTGATTGCTATTTAGTTTAATCATTTGCTCGTATCAGTAAGATACACTTTATTCAACCAACCAATATTAGCATTTTTTTCTGTCAGCTTACGCACTCTTGCGGAAACTTTGTGGCAAACCAGAGTAAATCAGGATTTCAGGTGGAATAAGAATCATAATGAAAGTTTTTCAGATTGGAATTTGTGATTCCAAAAGTCCATCTATCTTCTCTCTGAACAGATTTTGAGTTACGGTGTATTAGTGTCTGAGAATTGTCAATGTGTCGTCGAATCTAGTTGAAGTTACCATAATCTTCCCAAACCCAAATATTTTGTAAAGTATCAAAGCTTTCAGAAAATATATTCTCTTTGCTTTTCTTCTTTTATCTCCGATCCCCTCCCCCCGCCCACAAGCACTTGGGTATTTACTAATTTACTGAAAATGGTTTGTGGTCTAGTGTGTATTACTGTGCCCATAAAAAATATTCTCTGGGAGGTTTAAATGAAATTATCAGGGAAGAAATGGGTGTCCCTAGTGTGATGGATATTGGAAAAAATCCTGATATTATATATATATATATATATATATATATATATATATATATATATATATATATACATATATCTCTCTCTATATATATATATGTATATATATAGAGAGAGAGAGATAGATATAGACATATATATATATATATATATATATATATATATACATACATACATATATACTGAGTGATATATTGATATACACACACACACAGAGAAACGTATGTATATATATATATATATATATATATATATATATATATGTGTGTGTGTGTGTGTGTGCGTGCGTGTGTGTGTGTGCGTGATATTTATATATATGTATCTCTTTCTTTCTTTCTGTGTGTGTGTGTGTATATATATATATATATATATATATATGCATATATATATATATGCAAGATTTTATACTTTTCATCAATATCTTGTTGGTTTATACTTTGTATCAAAGTTAACAATTGCTTTTCAAGGTTCTATCGGAAACACCATGATCATATTTTATCATAAAAAAGTTCGTTCAAGATATTCTCTATTACTGACTGTTCTTTATTTAGCATAAACAAACAAACACACACACACACACACACACACACACACACACACACACACACACACACATCTCTGTCTCTCTCTCTCTCTGTATATACATACATATATATATATATATAGATAGATAGATAGATAGATAGATGGATTGAAAATAGATAAAAACATGAAATGATAGATGAGTATTGTCCTAGTTATTAGCTGAACAACCTAAATTGGAAACGTATTTAATGTTATTGATTAAAAGTCTCCCTGCGGTACCGTTTCTGTTCAGCAATCCTTGAATATTACCAGATGTTCTTCACGCCTTCATTGCTTCCGATGGTGCACTAGTTCAACTCAAAGATGAGAACAACGTATATGAGGAAATATTGGCAGAATGGACATCTGAATCTCGAGTTTATTTTGTTATCCTACCGTAACAAGAACAATCACCACCAAATTCATGGAAGATAAATGAACAATCCCCATATCATGATTTGAAATCCCAGCCTTATAGAACATTGGAAGTTGTCTGTTACTGTCTGATAAATGAGTGATAGATGTCACATATCTATGAAAATTTATGCGATAAATACACGGGGCTCAATCAATTCTAGTTAGTAAATACATTTCTACATTTCTACATTTTAATTTCATTCTTACTTTCTTATATATGCACGATATAAGGTTAACAGTAATCATCTTCAGTCAGAATAGAAGAATAGTGTTTGAAACTGTAGTAAGCAGTCTTGTTTTTTTTTACTATTATTTTCAGTTATTTCTCTTGATGTTCATTATTCCATTCAAAGTCAATGTTGCATCATATGCAAAAATATCAATTAAGCCGTTTCTCAAGAGTTTGTTTTATTCTGGTTTAAAAAAAAAAGACAAGCTTGACGGTTAAATCCTTTGCTACATTAAAATCTAAAAGATAAACGAGACAGAATTTATTTCACCATACTATAATATCTTAAAATACGTGTAACCTTTCGGTACTTTTATTAGTAGCTGTTGTCATAAAACTAATCAACCTGAGTTTAAAGAGTGAATTCGTCATCGGTTTTGGCGTACTCTACTCTTATTCGTGCCGCCATGATGTCCCTAGTTTTTGGTGAGGTCATTGCCATCGTTGTGACAAACAAATATGAAGTCAAAACTCGATAGTTGGATTTGAGAAAGAAAACCATCGACAAATAATACAAAGAAAGCAAATTTATGAAAATCCTTCTCATAAAATTGATGAAACCAAAGTCTAAAAACTAATCTCTTAGAAACAATGCTTTCTCATCTTATGCTTCGATCACATTTCTTTTAGATAGAAGGAAATCTAAACATTTGAGTAAATTAAATCATTTTTCACTTATTCATCACTTTATTTGCCCTACCACAAAAAATCAATGTTTCAAGAGAAACCATACAGTTATGACGATAAAGGTTTCCAATTCTATCCTAATATAGAGCGTTTCTATGATATATTTCCTCAACAAAAATAGTGTTAAGCAAGGAAACAATTGCTATTGATTTGTAGGGGGACATTTTGAGCATTCTTAGGATATTCCCTTACGTGAATCGTCCTCGCAATGATTGACAGTGTTACAGAGAAAGAAATATGAATTTGATTTTCAACAATGCATACATCGGACCATACCATTGTCAGAGGGAGTAATTGTGCCTGTATCCGCCCCTAAATTCAAGCATCTCATCCCTTACCATTTGTCCCCCGCTTTCCATAGAATTCCATTGAAATTCATTGAGAAATTCTGGAGATATTGTGTAGACAGTCATGACATTTTGGTGGTAATGAGGGATGTAATTATGCATCAACCATCAATAGCTTAGACCATCGTCCACCTTTTCACGAACTGTCATTGAATAATTGGGTACTTCTGGAGATATCGTGTTGACCGACAGGAAAAAGTGAAGACCCAGCTAAATATATCCATATATACATGTCTAACTTCCTTATCAGAGGTATATTTCAATTTATTGTGGAACTTCAGATAATAATGCACTTGATTAGACAATTTACGTAAAGTTGTATGGATCATTGTTCTCTGCTTATACCTGGAAGGTGTCACGGGTTGAGTGGGCAAAGGTAGTAAGACTCATATCCTGCTTTCCAGGTCTACAGGAGCTTCGTTCTGATTATGGTACCGGGTTTTTCTCAATCGACACCCATGAACGTACTAACATAATTCAAAGTGGCTTAACTCCCATGATATTATGACAGTCCGAAACTTAGAGGTTTCTCAATCGGGATCCTTTTGGGGAGGACTTAGCAAGGAGACAATAAGTATTATTTCACAATTTTTTGATATGATTCAGCAGTCGACTGTACGACGGCCAACCAAACTGCATACATTCTTAGATGAATACAGACCTAAGAATCAATTAATAGACACCCACATCTTTAATTTCAGACAGGTTTCATTGTTTCTACCATAAGAAGAGGTAGGCCACTTCTCTCACTCCTTGAATTGATCAGGTATTAGGAGAGACAAAGTGTTTTGAATCAAACGGCTAAGATGGAACCGAGCCTGAGTAGGGCTAAATGATTAAGACTGAAAAGCGGATGGTTTACTGATTGAGCCACGTTACCAACCATCACTGTCGACGTTCAGATTAAATAAACGTGCCAACTTGACTTGAGTTTGTGGATAGGATAGGAAGGGGGTTATTTCCATTTGCTTGGTACGTTTTATAAGAATAGTTTGGGTTGCAAAGGGGAATAAATCGATTCCGAATGCTGACTGCAATCTCAATTTTATGGCTTCTTTATTCACAGAATGTCTACTATTATTTGTTTGTCTACATATTTATGAATTTACTTATCCTTTATTTGTTTGTTTATTTTTCCAATAAAGACAATATTAGTGTTACAAACTGAAGAAGTTGTATTGGAATTATAATCATCCGAATTTTGTTCTCCATCCATAATGTTCGTTTTTATTTTTAGATTTTCTCAATTTCTTATTCATTCTTACCCGTCCACTTTCTATCTCTGTCTGTCAGTCCGTCTGTCTCTATCTCTGTCTCTCTGTCTCTCTGTCTCTCTCTCTCTCTCTCTCTCTCTCTCTATATATATATATATATATATACATATATATATATATGAACAGTCATCATGATTTCATTGCTTGACAAAGTTGTCTCCAATCTCCTTCACGAGGAATGCAAATGTGCTGAAACCTTCGATCTCATCCCTCCATTTTGTGTCCGGTCTTTCCCTAATGCGTTGACTTTCTCATTGGACCCAATCTGTTAACTATTTGTTCCTTCAATTGTAGT
>OY735220.1:53374535-53417035 GCA_963457665.1 Thysanoteuthis rhombus
AGAAGTTGAAACGGTACATCGATTAAATCAATGAACCCTCCAGATGAGGTAACTTATGGAATGAAATATTCAAGATGATGATGGTGATGATGATGATGATGATGATGATGATGATGATGATTATTATTATTATTATTATTATTATTATTATTATTATTATTATTATTATTATTATTATTATTATTATTATAGGGTCTACATGGCACTTACCCTTATCTATACTCTTATGACTGATTAGTAAAGGAAGATCAGCATTGATCACTAATTATAGATTAGTTTCCTTTATTTCCCTTTTCAAAAATGCGAGGAAAATCCAAGTTCATTGAGGTCACATCAGATAGCACTAATGTTCTCTCAGAATATGTCACGGGGTTGTCTAGTGCACGTATAAAAGTCAGTTTAGATATACCTTTTTTTCCAGATATATATCTAAAAGCACAGTGTAATACCTGAGAAAACTCTGGAACTCAAAATAATTATCCATATTTTTCATTTGTCATTTAACCCATTGAATGTAAAATATCAGACCAATAATACCGTGTTAACTGATTCTTGTATCTTGTATCTGGACAATTGTTAATACTTCCTAATTGATTAAGTGCAAAAGGAGTAGAAAGAGTAAATGGCTATCATTCCTTCGAAATTTTGCTAATTTTGTAATTGTTTTATTACTTTATGTAATTAAAACAGGGCATATTCCCTCCATTTTCCAAATGAAAATAAGTAAATATCAAAGTATCCATCTCCTGACCAATAGCAAAAATTAATGGGAATAAATGACCATAAAAGATAACACTTATTTCCTAAGAACGACATTTTGCCCTGAAAGTTGCAAAGTGATATAAGTATATAAAAACAGAAAATGTACGTAGCAATCAAAATAACCTTGGTTATAACGGGTAAGATCTTCAAGATAAACACATCATATTCCCATTCCACTGTATTTATCATAGATAATAAGACACACTAAATTCTGATGGAGACAAAAATCTATTACACAATAAATACGGTTACAATTCAACACTCACAGTCAGATCTCGGATTACGAAAGAACTTTGTTTGTAAATCTCTAAGCTGAATTATTTGATAAAAGGAGTAGGTACATTCTGTGCTCATATTGTGTCAGTTAGCCAAATATCTGTGTTAGTATAGAGTATACATAGTATTCTCTGTTTTTTTTTTCGTTGCAATATTACTTGCTGGACGAGAAGCACTATCAAAATTATCAAAGACTTTAATATCAATGATTAATCAACTGCCTTAATACTATATCCAGAGTGTTCTTAGAGCACGTTAGCAAAGATCAAATTCGTAACAATGGATAATTTTTTAAAATCCCATCAACCAATAAATTTATAGATTAGATTATGAGCATTAACAGTGGACGCATTTGGGTTGATAGTACTGAAAGAAAATGGACCGGTTCAGGAAGTATTGGCTCAGATAAATAAGTGTTGGGAATCCTGGTGAAAGTCTATGTCCAACGACGGACGTTAAAAGACTGAAGATTAAGGCAACGATGACTGATTTCAGTTTGGCAGTTCCCTCGTAAAAAAAAATGGCTGATATTACAACTTGTAATTCCGACCAGTCAGTTATATAATATCTCTTTAGGAGTTTTGAGAAGTGAAACATTTGATAGGATATATTTATTTAAGCAACCAATTGAAGACTATTATTTGACAGGGTATTTCAATGTGTATGTTGACATTTTTTTCTTGGGAGCTTTTGCCCACATTCATAAAATAGCTTTTTGAAGAATATAAGGTGCCGATATTACCCCAACTAATTCACGTTACATATTTACCGAAAAGTGATTTTATGAATTCAGGTAAAAGCTCTCAAGAAGTAAATATCAACAAATCACAAATACAATATAGGGTTAGTAGTTTTAGAATGTTTTCTCTAAATAGCACTTTTTTATGCTCCAAACGTGATACTGGAAAGAGCTGGATCGTTATCATTTAATGATTTCTGTTGAATGAATCTAAATAAACAATAACGTTACCTGCACAGAGATCTGATTGTTTTTGTTAAAGTTTACGCCTCGACTGTCTTCTTAAATAAACATATCTTTTTTTTTTTTTTTTTTAGTCACCTAACCCCAACACTTTAGATGGCTGGTTTTAGGGGTAGGCTGTTCCAGCTTCCATGACGCTAAATATATCTTTCCTCAAATCAAGGCCTTCAAAGCCTTCTGTGGAAGTATCCTGATAGTCGACCTACTACAGCTTAATGCTATTCCAATGATCAATATTTTTCCCTCTTTTCAGTCGTTATATTATTAGAAACAATCAACAAAAACGCAATCAGAACTGTTCACATTGCTTTCTTCATTTTCAAATTAGTCTGGCTCGCTTTCTATATATCTATAAGGGTTGCAAATTCTTATCTCAGTTGACAACTCTTGATTATAAACATGGAAGAACAATATATATATATATATATATATTCTAAACACTGGACACAAAAAGTCGGAATACGAAGCAAAAAACCCAAAAAAAACAACTAAATTGGCAACTTTGGTATGCACATCTCATGCGTGCAGGCAGTACCACTGGATTTTAAGGGCTAAAAATTTGAATATTTAAGCTTTACAACCACTATAAAAAAGGCCCCTTTCCTCCCCAAAACTCATTTTTAGAGGGTTTCATTTTGCAATGTGAACGTATACTGAATTTGTCCCCTAATGTATGTACGGCACTGCCCGACAAAGGTAACATTCATTGATCCCCTGTCTTACCATTTATGAATGATCATCCTGTTTATTCTGATTAGTTCACTGCTAAAAAGACATTGGTCACATGACAGTTTCTTTTCAGTCATTTACAAAAACCATTTCAACTTAATCCTATGATTCTTTCCTTGATCGTTGACCCACTGTGATGTAGAATTTTTCAAATAGCCAATGGCTGCTGTACTTTTTCCAACTGCACTAATTTCCACCTGAATACCAATCTTGATCATTTTCTTTTTTCCTTTGAGGCATCACCTGCCACGTGTATTTAAGCTTTAGAAGCAAGTTTATGAGTTTCACAAAGAGGAATATTTGATCACGATGTATTTGAATTGAGAAACTCTAGTTAACGATGTAGTACTAGTTCTGAAACGGAGAATTCTCGACCATATTTGAAAGGAGAGACGCAAATCTGATATTATCGTCCACAACGGTTCCCCAAGTCGTGGTATTGCTCTATGCCAGTGTTTCCCAAAGTTGATTCTGTCAAATTCCAGAATTTTATCTTTTTTAAATGAGAGTTCCACATGACAATGTGTATCGCAACATCTTTCATCCGTTAAAAGAATTAAACAATTAACTGAAATATTTTTTTATGTTTCATTCATTGAATGTTTTTTTTATGTTACTAAATTCAGTTTTCAAAACAATTTTCTGACAAAGAAAAGGCCCTTATAAGACAAAAAAAGAGAAAATAACGAAAATGATATGGAAGAAAATAATAATTGTCTGACAAATATAATCAAGGACACAGCAGAGATGCTTGGCAATCCAAACGTAAATAATTACATGGAGAAGAATTTGGAAGCAATATTAAAACTAATTAAAGAGGGAAGGAATTGGCAAGAAAGAAATTTACTGAACAAATCAAGAAGACATCAACAAACTAATCGCAGAAAGAACGACTGGAAGAAATAAGGAACATGGAAAGGATAGTGGTGGATATCAGAAAAGGGAAGCATTGAAAAAATGCACGAATCACGGACAATACCGACAAGCAGCAGATATCTGCACTAAAATACAGTAGTGGCAAGATTATCAAAAGCAGATACAAGATATCAAGAATAACTGAAGGATATTCCAAAAACTTGTACGCTTCAAAACGAAGAGTATCACACACTGAAATTTGATAGATTTACTGATATCCCCGATGACTCAAAACTTCTACGAGGAGTGATCTTACTCAACGAGAAACGAGATAACCGTAACTGGGCAACAACCACCCTATCACGCTAATACTTGACATACAATAGCTATTCATGAAAATTCTCATAAATGTATTAACCGCACTCGAGGTGTAAACCCACCGGGAAATGGAAAGCTTTCAGAAGAATTTTCATGAAGATAGACCACCTACATACAGTAGACCAACTAATTTGAATGTCATTAGAATACAACAAACAACCTTTTCCACCCTTTACCTTATGAAAAATCATTTTACCAAGTAGAAACTCAATAGGTATACAAGGTGATAATAGAAATTACTTGAAAATCAATAAAACATATACACAAATGACACTAATGCAGTGCCTTTTTCGTATATATTTTATTGACTCTTATGTAATTTTGAAAATACATTTATAAGAGAGATAAAAGAAGGAGTGAGACAATTGGTATGATATCTCTTAAACTTTTTACAGCAAGAATTGAAAGCATATTTCGGAAAGCTGACTGGAAATGCATATGAATTTAAAAAATGGATAATATTTGTGATTCATCCTCAATATTTTCCACGACGCCAGAATCACCATACAGATTATAGAACATGTCGGGTAATCTTAATAAGGAGAGAAAGATGAAGGTAAAATATTGACAGAACAATGACAAAGGTAATGTTCCGCGATAAGGAATCCTGGAAAACTATGAGAATGAACAATGAGGATCTAGAAGTTTAGGGGAGACGGTCGAGTAAGAGAAATACCGTGGGAACAAAATAAAACGAGGACTAATTGAAAGAATGGGTATGAATAAAGATATAATGATGAGCACCATGTCAATGTGCTTGAAATGTAGAGTAATGAACCAATGCATTTCACTTGCTACGATTTACAGAGGTGGATCATGGACATTAACAAAACAAATGGCGACCAACTAAGAATAGCGCAAAAAGTCATAGAATGAGCAGTGCTAGGTGTAACTCTAAGAGACAGAGAAAAAAAATCAACATGGATGTCAGAGAAAAATAGAAAAAATAGAATGAGAGAATTTGGAGATTCGATGGACACTTGGCAAGAGTTGGAAGCAGATACTGGTTAACGGATAGGTGTCTATGGGACAGTAAACACAAGATAACAGGATGATATAGAAGGGATTTCCAGTCAGACATGGCAGACACTAGCACGATTGTGGTCGTCATGGAAGGAAATGAGAAAGACTTTTTTCCCAGCTATGGACTTATAATGCATGTTGCTGCCGTTGCTTTTAATGATGATCACTAACCTGGTCAGTGATTCGAAATTTGAGGAGAATACCATTCATTTTCCTCCAAGTTTTGCCCCCCAAAATGAGAACCATGCAACATGCACATGAGAGAATCATCCTCAACCTCATAAGACAACATCATATATCAGGGAGAAAACACGAGTCTCATAAAATTCATCAGAAAACTCAAATAGCAACTGGTCAGTCATGTTGCCAGAATGGATGCCGGGTATCATGATTCACAAAGTGGATCCCCAAAAGACACTTGTGAAACCGTCACTGGTAGAATACAAGATGGTGAAACATACTAGATAGGTTCAGTAAGCACAGCCTCAGCGACGCCCGTGATAGAGAGGTTCGCCAAATTTTGGGTAAGGTTTATGTGCAAAGATGGACACTAAAATGCTGATGATAGAGATACTTTTTTTTTTACGCATAAGCAATCAGAAAATAACACTCACTACCCAAGAACAGAAATAGCGTAGCGTGATGTTTTCTTGTTCTGTGTGAAAACTTCCTTGAATAGACAGAGATTTTGCAATTTTGTTTGGTCATGACGTTCGTTTTAGCAAGTTCTGGCACTCAGTCAACTGCAGCAGTGAAGTGATTGCCAAAATCTCAGGAAATATTGCAGTTTCTGACAGGAACGAGCTATTAATCGTATTATGTAAATATATTACTAATCATTTTGCCTTGGTAAAACACTACAAATAACTTATCTCTATAAATACACTGTGGATAATTTCAATATAAAAATGAGTCGGAAGTATTTCTACTAAAGAGTAACATGTGAATAACTTTACAATAAAATGTGTTTTAAATAATTTAGATAAAAACGTCAAGAAGGATAATTATGCCACTTAATGCATTTTAAATTATTGAATTGCCAAGTGAACAATTTTATGGTGAAATGGGAAAAAAGGAGACTAGCAAGAAACTTATCGTTAATGGTTAGGAATTTAGTCACGGGTTCCAAGCAGAATATTGCGATAATATGTATAACTAGTTCATCTGTGCCGTCAAAGACGACAGCATCTATGAAATATATGGAGAATATCGTTTGGAAAATATCGTTCTGTTGACCACAGACGTATTTGTTGAATCATATTTTCTTTTTTTGATTTTACTCTTGATTATTGTCAACCTGCTAGTGTTCTTGAGTTTCGACATTATTCTCGTTTGAGCACAATAATGACATGGACCTCACACACACACACAAAAAAGAAAAACAGTGAAGTTATCCTCGAATAATCGCTACGTAAGCGAAAATTGATGACGAATTCACACTTTTAGCACATGTTGATTTTATTACAGGAATCACTAATAAAGGTCCTGCAATGGGATGGATACTTTTAGAATAAGATTGTATAGGGAAATGGATTTTGTTTTGTTTACCTTTAGGATTGTAATAGACAGCGGAGTTTGGCCCTCGAGCAGCCAAATTTGTTTTCATTATCCTTTAAATTCAGCATTTTACTAAATCATCAGAGCATAAATATATATCCCACTACGTCAATTACGCACCTTAGCACAACAGCATATGCAGAGCAAATTCTAATTATTAGATGAGTCGTAAAGCTGCCACGTTCTTAACGATATTCTGTTTGCGAAAGGAACTATTTAGTAGTGCCAATCTCCTGTCTACTAAGAATGTACAATCTTTTATCAAATCTCAAAGAGATCGAAAAATCAAGAATTTGGCTGGTAATCGTATGTCACGCCCATCCATATAGAAATAGTAGATGAAATCATTATGAATAGAATTTACCGTGTTCGATCCACACTGGCATTGGGTCAGGCAAAGGTTCATTTATTCATTTCTTGTCACCCACGGCCACACCAGGCAGAGGGTTCCGTTTGCACCGTTGAGCATAGTGATGAGATTGGTCTCCGAAAAAGGAAATTGACGGGATAGCCATTGGATGTTCACTACGATCCATTCCTGCTCACAGCAACTAAATTACTCGGTTGATTACCCATCCAAGTAGTTACCAAGCTTAACGTTGCTTAACTCCAATTATTATTTCGAGAACCCTTGAATGAAGTGCACTTTGACCAAACGCAGACGACGCATGTATCATTAAATAGTAATCAGTGCGAAGACCAAATTCTGGTGGATGGGTGACAACATATTTCAGGAACTATTCGATTCATGACATTTGTAAAATGTATTTCAGAAGATATGATAGGTTGTCGACTGATATTTGAATCTTTTTCGTTTACAAGGTGATTAAATTTACACCTACTCTCATTATCAACGATAGGAAATAATTATTTAAAATTACATTTTCCCATTTGCCAACAGCGGTAATTTTAACTTGACTTTCTTGAAATTATTTTGACGGCTTGATTGCTAGGGTTATAAGTTAATTTTAATTACTACTTTATGGTCTATTTTGCTCGTCGATTGTTGCTATTTGATATCACTAGCATCTTGCAGGGGAGTGCGTAATCGGTAAAGGAATGAGCCATCACATTTTTACGAATCCTTGCAAAACGATCCCCTCTTCATCGCAGTTAAATGTGCATACCACGTTATATTGGCGGAAGCTCATGTCTCACTTTACAATACATCCAAAACTTTTCATTAAATTTCGATGAAATGTTCCTGAACCGCATTACAGTACGAAAAAAAGTGATTGAATCTTTTTTCTAATCCTTGCACGATTCCTTCCTCTGACAACATTACTCCCTGGTTGCTGTCTAGTTTTAATTGTTATTTCACTCCAATGAACTTATCTCTACTGCCCCTATAATCATTTTGGCAACAGTGGTGGTAGTATAATGATGTTGATATGATTGACTGTCATGCGTTCTTAATTGGACAAATTTTAGTGAGACAGAGATCGAATGCGAAATCCAGTGCTCGTGTGGCGAGATGTTCCATCAATTGGCGACAGTGCATACGCCTCAGAAGAATATTGTCGCTGCCTACAGCATCAGGTATTCCCAGACAGTCACCCATCTAGGTACTGATCAGGCCAGATATTGCTTAACCCCAGTGATTGCACGAAAGCTGGCTCATCAAACTCGATTCAGTTGCATATATTGTGTTGGTTCAGGATGACCGAGCAGTTGATGGGGCTGAATTTCACCTCCAGCTTAGATGGTATGTGTTCACTTTGCATAAAAGCCCTTGGGAAAAGCCTCGATCTATCTCCCCACTCGTCTAAGGGTTAAATAGTGCAGGACGAAGTGAGAGTTGCCACTTTAAGTACTCGCTTCAAAGTTTAAATCAGATACTGCCAACAAGTAGAAATGGAATATGCGGGAACAGAGCAGAGACGGCTGAAAACCTGGCGGGTATTACTTAATAATGTACACTCTTCAATTCCCAAATGGCAATCGGGTAACGCAAGATCTGTTGGTCAGGTGCCAGAAGATTAATCAAATCATTTTTTCCTTTATTTCAACGTCTTTTCATCCCAAAAGGATTTATAAAATGCTTGAATTGCGCCACGCAACAGAATGACAACTTCATTCTAAATAGAACAAATCACTCAATAGAAAACTTTCATGTTACCAACGTTTTTTGGCAGCATTTGGTATTGGAGTGATTAATTTGGAAGAAAAAAGTACGTAAAACGCTGAATAAAGAAAAGGTGTCTTGTCCTTACCTTCTGATTTGAAAAAAAAAATCAAAAAACATGCAAAAATATATAGGTGTATAGTGATACTCAATACGTGCTTTTTTTTTTTAATTCTGACTTTTTCAGCAATAACAACCCGACAAGATATGAGGGCTGTTACTTATCCCACGATCACACTTTCTTTTCCATTTTCTTTTTATTACTTAAACTCAGGACAATATGTTGTGTAGATCGTGTGACACTTTCTTTTAGTGCGGCTGACCATTCCTGTTTTTATTTGAACTCTTCCTTTGTCCAACATAGATTTCTCCCACATTCTCCATACATTAACAGATTAATATATTAAACCAACCCTGCGGATTTCAACCCTGTCGTTTCCGTTGATCAGCGGGGGCGTGACAAGAATTTCTCTGTTTCATAAAGAAAAGAGTCAAAGTGGCTTCAACTCACTTAATAAGCCAGGGTTGGCAGATGTCTTTTGTCGCAGAATATCAATTTCTTACGGTCTTTGGATCAAAGTAAGCAGTTCCAGTACTGAAATATTCAATTAGCCTGAATCCATCATCAGACAAAATTTGTGTAGCCTTGGGACAAAATTAAGTAGCGTCAGTACTAAGATCATCAAAGAATTGAAATCCATCATCAAACCAAATTTGCCTGGTCTTGGGACCGAATTGAGTAACTTCAGTACCAACGTAATGAAATGACTTAAAATCCACCATTCGAACAAACTTGTATGATCTTGGGACAAAATCAAGTGACTCCAGTACAAAATTAATCAAATAACGCAAAATCCATCATCAGAGAAAATTTGTATGGTCTCTGAACAGAATTATGAAGCTTCAATACCAACATAATCAGATAACTCAAAATCTATCATCAGAGATAGTTTGTAGGAAAGATGGATTAAACTACGTATATATTTTCCACTAGTTGGTATATATTTATGTTGTTTCAAATCATTTGTGTGTAAAGAATTGGTATCATCTGTACCTTTTTTCCTCATTTAAAACCAAATCTCTATTTGTAGAACCAAATAGTACATTTTCCAAATTTTGTTTGGAAAAAACAAAATTATGAATTTGTTACAAGCGCAAAGAAATGTGTTTGCTACCGTTGAGACTTAGTAGTTTAGGGAACTGCTCTCTTTTCATACGGAGAATACAGCAAGAGGTAAAGGATCAGGCAAAATAGCATAGGGTGAGAAGGAATAACACAAAATTCAAATTGTCTGAAAAACTCCTTGATTGTAAAGGACTCTTCTGCTCCATGATCCAGCCGCTGTTCTCTCCGGCTTTCATCAAGTGTTTATCGTATTCAGTAACCATCAGGGATTTATTAAATTCACATGGACGTATTATGTTCATTGAACTCATGATACGAGATATTTGGTTGCACTTACTCCTTCTCTGTAAATCGACGTATTCTAGCCGAGATAGAAGAGGTACACGTTTTCAGTCGTGTCAGCCTTCCTTTCTGAAAGATATATTTAGAGTTTTCGAATGAATTACTAAGACATTTCGTGGGTTTGTAGGTTATAGGCGTATATTATGAGTGAACAAAGTTTAGGGCCAAACCAGAAACCTTTTTTCTGGATTGAGATATATTTCATTTTTTTTCTATGGGATAAGAGGTTTAAACGATCAGTAAATGAAAAGTATTGATCCAAATTTCAAGGGAATTAACCCATTAGTTGATCATCCAGTGTTCTCTTCCTTATTTTCTTATGTCTTTAGATTCTATCAATTGTATGCTGGTGGAAGGCTTGCACACTCTGAGTACTCCCTGATTTGTTTTTGCAATTCTATTTTTAAGACGAAGATCATGTGCAACAACCACATCGGGGATTAAAAACACTAAGATCAAAATCGAGGACACACAACAAGAGGAAGTAGACCACTACATCTACCTACGACAACGATTCTCCATGAGACCCTCAAAAGAAGAAGAAATCAAGCGAAGAATCACACTAGGATGGCAAGCCTTTGGCAGAGCTAGCTCAACCTTCAAAAATAATAAGATCCCATTAATCCTAAAGAGAAGGGTGTATAACCAAAGCATCCTCCCGATAGTCACATGGAGCTGAAACATAGAACTCAACCAAGAGACGGACTCATAAATTGAGAACTATGCAACGTGCTCATGAAAGAATGATGCTGGGCCTCACATGGAGAGACCACAAGACAGCACAGTACATCCGAGAAAAGACAAGAGTTAGAGACATCAGAGAATCCATTAAAAATTTCAAATGGCGGTGGGCTGGCCATGTTGCAAGAATGGCAGACAATCGATGGACATCACAACTCACAACATGGATCCCCCAAGACCACATGCGCAACCGAGGCCGGTAAAATGTTAGATGGAGGGACGAGCTAGACAAGTTCAGGAAATACTGGCTCCGTGACGCCCATGATAGGGAAGTGTGGCAAATCCTGGGGAAGGTCTATGTCCAACGACGGACGCTAAAACACCGATGATGATGATGATGATGATGATGATGAAACTAGTACATATCGTTGACTAACACTGGTATAGAAACCGCCATAAACTATATTAATTAAACAACATTTATATAAACAACACTTCTTTATAAACGTACAAATTTTATTTTATTTTAATGCTTGATACGTGAAGAAGGCTAGAGGTCAAAATCTTGTTGTTATGACAAACAAAACCGAAACTTTGGCCCGATTCGATTAATGTGTAGACATTCTTTTTTTTTTAAGTAAAACATTGAAATCGTTCTGAGCATTATATTTTGTAAGGGTTTCTTATGACATACCGTTTCCTCAAGTATACTCTTACATAAAAAGAACCAATATTCGACAGTCATGAAGTAAAAAAAATAGCCCCCAAGTATATTATTTTAAAAGGTTTCTGTTTAAGTAATTGGAGTTTAACTAGTTTTAGTGCGACTTCACGAATGCAGTCAAACAAAACCCAAATTAAAAAAATATAATGTTTGGAAACGTCAAAAGGTGAACAATAACGGTAGTCAGATAATTTTTGCTCGTGTGAAAGAAAGAGAGGCAGAATTTATCATATGTTGAAGGGAAGTAGCATTGAATAATGTTAAATGATAGCCACGTATATTGTAGTTTAATGATGGACGAGTAAACATTTCACACTGTGGCAGACATTTAGAAATCATTGTACTTTTGAACTAGCTGAAACCACCTCTAGGCAGAGATTTTCAGCGGGCCCAAGTAGGGCCTTTGGCTCCAATGAGAAATCTGGTTAACCAGTTAAATAAAGGGTTCGGTTCGTTACTTCCCTACACCTACCAGATGATACCAGATGAAAATCGTATAGTACAACGGCCGAAACATTGTATGAAAAACAACCAAGATGAGGATACACCGAATAATAATAGAAATGATAATAATACCTCATCTCAAAAATTCAGAGAATCGTCAGTTTAACTATACACAATCCAGTGTCCCTTCCAGTACGGCTACGTAAGGTCGAAACCTCCGCTTCAGAACCTATAAAACTGAAGGGTCAGTAGGACTGGATCAGGTGATATATTAACTTATGCTTAATTATTCATCTAACAGTGCCGAACCCTAAATAAAGATTATGATAATAATCAACATTCCTTCCAGTACCACAAGGTAGGATCGAAACCAAGAGGCAGACATTCTACCTCTGCCCCAGGACCGAATTAAGTGATACATTTACTTGCACATGATTCTCTATCTATCAAGGTTTCTCCATTCCAGAGTTGGAAGAGTATTGCATAGTAGCTTATAGTTGACGGGTGACCAACCTAAAGAATGGAGCTTAATTATACACACACACACACACACACACACACACACACACACACACACATATATATATATATATATATATATATATATATATATATATACTTAATGCTCAATACTAAGACGGTGCCAATTCCAACGATGAATATGATCTTTAGAGATGTCCGAATTTTGTGTGGAGTAACTTGCCATAACTCTCACGTAAAATAATTTTCCGTCGATCCTACAATATTATAACTTCGAAGTATTTTGGTTTCTTTCCAGTTCTGCTTATTTATATATGTTATATCTGAATTTAGATGGGAATCTGTACTTTTTAATGTTTCATTTCATTTTATTTTATTCGATTTCTCTTGAACTGCTGATCCAAGAAACCTCAAAACACTGCATCGTCTTCTATGCTGACTAATATATTAGGTGGGTGCCAACTTTTTACCACAGTCAGTTCTTAAATAATAGTGGTGTATAGACACAAACAGCCACAGATATTTCTCAAATTGTTTTTTAATATTTGGCAGTAGAGAGTTTTCTGGGTTTTGATATACGTAAACTGGAAATAAAACTGCCTGTTACCGGGAATTCCAGCTATTTCTTGCAGGCAGTCATATCTTTTGATAGAATTCATAATATGATATAATATATGATATTATTCTGCTTGTCCTTACCCGAGAAGAAAAAAGTCATGTATGATTGAATCATACTTCATTTGAGAAATCATAATCGTAATCAACTTTTGATTACATTTAATTAAATATCGGGGAGATGATAGAAAATCAAGAAAGTTGCCTTCTAGAAATAAAAAAAAACAAAACATTAATCAAAAACTTCCCCAGAGACTCATTGAGCCAGCATGCCAAATTCACTTGGGCTGTGTTGAACACGTGTTTAGTTGATCCCTAGAACGTGACTGTCAAACAGAAAAGCAGACACAGATGGGCATCACTAGATTTTATATATATATATCGTCACGCGTCTTTGAAAAAACATTTGGAATCGATTCAAAATAGACAGAGATGCATGCTTTGGGAGATAACCAAAGAATTCACGAAGAAAAAAAAATGATTTAAAATAGATGAAACTAAAAGACTCAGGTATTGAAGAGCTTGAAAAGAGTCTATGTGTGAAAGGCAAGATAACATATCTTGGTTACATTTGCATAATTTGAAAGTTCCCAGTTTTAAAATATTCAGGACGTGTGTTATTTAGATGCTATCGCTTCGAACAGCGAATGGAAACACCGACAATACCTTTTTCAATGTCCAGCTTGTACCTAAAAACCTTTTTTCATAAATCAGATTGAAATGTGGGAGCATTTTATTTGAGTTTGTTAGGAATTCATTCAGAACCTTCATCTTCAAATGTATCGATTTACATACGATGTTCTGCCTTCCCAGGTAATTAACACAATTCCCTTGAACTGCAAACTTTTTCAAGGAACTCTTAAAAATGAGTTTCGATTCGAAATGATTATTATACACAGAATTTATATGCATGTATGTATGTATGGATAGATGTATGTACGTATGTATGTGTATATATATATATATATATATATGTGTGTGTGTGTGTGTGTGTCTGTATGTCTGTGTGTACGCATGTGAGTGTGTATATCCATGTTTATGTGTATGTTTGTAAAATCGTGATAATATCTCATGTAAAAAATTCAACATGGAATAAGCTATATATTAGTGTCATCGCTGAAGGTGAAAAGGCGTTCGATCAACAGTGCTAAGTTAACATGTTGATATAAATGTTTTGAAACACTTACATGGTAAACGACTGATGATACTGACAAGAAAGATCTATGCATCATACCACATCAGAGTTTGTGCGAGACATTAAAGAAAAAAAAACGCAGAAAATTACATGGATTACATTAACAGATACTGGGAAATAAGTGGGAAGTGATATAATACTTGTGAAAGAAGTTTTTTTTTTCTGCCAATGTATTCAGTGTTTAAAGAAATATATACACATACATTTTTACTGATTTATTATAGTTGTTCCATTATGTAAAATAGCAATTACAATTCTGCAAGAATTGTGCATATAATAAAATAATTCATTTTTTATAAATGATGGTACCGCAATAGGCTAATTTATTTATTTATTCACATGATATATGGCCACACGATTTGCTACCGAAAAAAAATCGTTGCCGAAAACTAAGCCCCTACATATACCTAGCATAACGAATCTCCATGAAATAGTTAAAAGAAGAAAAAGCAAAAATAAATCACTCGAGACTGGCAAGCCTTCGGCAGAGCAAACTTAACCTTCGAGAAAAAGAAAATCACGTAAGTCCCTACCCAAGGAAAAAATCGGATATACAACCAATCTATCCTCTCTATAGTCAACCATGTAGCTGAAACATAGGAACAAACCAAGAGACTTACCCTCAAACTGAGAATAATGCAACGTGCGCATGATAAAATCATACTCAATCTCACATAGAAGGATCACAAGACAGCACAATATATCAAGGAGAAAAAACGAGTCCGAAATCTATTAGAATCCATCAGAGAACTCAAATGCTAATAGGTCGGTCATGTTGCAAGAATGGACGCCGGACAATCCGATTCACAAAGTGGATCTCAAGAGAATACTTGCGAAACTGTGATCGGCAGAATTTACTAATGTTTCCTTCCATCTGCATAGGGAACAGCATATTCAAGCTCTTGATTGTTAAAAAGAGTAATGAAACTGCGGTTCTGATTCTTGTTTTGCCGTATGTCTAGCTCTGTAGTATGAGCAGAACTTACGTATAAGGCTGCTTCCAAAGTGGATACTGTGTCGTATATCAAAAGACAAACTATATCAATGTTAGGAGGATTTAATCACCAAAAGAGATGGTGTTTTTCAGTGTGAAAGATCATTGTATCGACTGGAACCAGGGGAACGGGAAAACATTTGGCCCTGATCTATTTGTCTGACTAAAATTTGGGGGGGTCGGTTGGTATATCAAACATGGACTGCTCTGTAACAAATTGTCCCAGTATATTATTGAAATTGCCGACTGAGTTGTTACTACCCGCTAGAAAGTGGTTTCGTTTCGTTTCAACCATCTATATAAAGATACTCCATTCGATAAATGATAAGATTCGATTAAAAAAAAAAAAAAACAATCGATGGAAGCTTGATGGTATGCAATGATGGAAAACAAACTTTGAGGTTAGTGGGAAAAAATTGTCAAATCCTTAGGTTGAATTCGTTTGTAAAGAATCATCTCGAGTAAGTTTTCCTGCGTAATTAGTTTTCTTAAAGATGGTATCATAAGTCGTCTGCATGTCTGTATGTATTCTGAAATCGAAACCAACACAGCAGATTTAATATTATCATTGGTGATTTTGAACAGAAAATGACCCAAACAGCAGGTTACGTCATCGTTGGAAACGTTTTGTTATGCAACATATGTAACTAAACCCTGTTTCAAAAGATAAATGATATGCAGTGTAAAATAGGATCAATGCACAATACTCATAATACCCTATATAAAATGAAAAACTATACGTACGACATGAGCTATATAGAAAGAAGGGGGATGGTGTCCGATCAGCCATGCAGGGGGATCAAGTTGATACAAGTGTTTTGTTTTTAAAATTCCCAAAACCGTTACATGGTAAACAACTGATGGTTTGAATAAGAATATAGAAATTGTACCAAAATAACAAAATATATGTAATACCGGGAAACAGTGAAGACGCTTACATAAATCGCATTGACAGATATTGATGACTGAAGTGACACACAGACTTTCTTGAGAGAATTTCGGAACATTTACCTTTTTAAGTTGTAAATCTTTCAGGACTATATGCATATAAGAAATGCACATATTTGCTCCTACAGAATGAATAATGATCAGCTTTATGATTTTTTATGGAAACTTATTTGAAAGGATCTCCCGTCGTTGAACTGTTAATATATCACTCAATTTAGACAACATAAATAGAATAAACAATGAAAGAAAATAGGGCTACTGCAGAAATCGAACCTTTACTTTATCTAAGTTTATAATAGGAATAGAGCACTCTGGTGGATGAGGAATTTCTGTGTAAATAATAAATTAAATTCTGCCTTACTGACCGTCCAGTTCCGAAGTCCAGAGGAAGGATATCGGCCTCTGAGTCTGAAGTGAAGGTTTCATTCCAGCCTCGCGCTACTGGGTGGGATAAGGGAAAGTCTAGAATTACACTGAAGAGATGTAATACATCGAAACAGCTGTCTATGGATGACACAATAATATACATATATTAGGTGAGTGTCTCTCTCTCTCTCATTGTTTGTATGCGAGTATACATCTGAGATATGACCTCGTGCTGACAGATGAATGCTGCTGAATATAGCAGATTATTGTATTTATTTTTGTGAATTTGTTATTTCGAAAACAGTGGGTCCGTCATTGATAGACTCAACATGATTATAAGATCAAAGCTACCCTATTAATTAAGAAACAACTGCAATCAGCAAAAATATATGGAACAAGGAAAAAGCACATCCATTGCCCATTCTTTTATTATTTTAGTCTCTCTCCTTAGACGTATCTGTTTCTTTTGAAATGTTAATAAAGCACGTTTCATATGGATAATACCCTCTTGACTGCTTCTGACATTCAATGGTTGATGAAAACTGTTTCGTGAAAAAAGACCAAAAAGGCAAATTGTAAGCTGGAAATTATTTCAGAGAGGAAAAAAAAAAGAACCACGGGTCTGGTTTTTGACTCAAAAGAAACTTCTGCGTAAACAGTGTCTCCTGCTTGGGTGTTTCAGTGAAGGAAAAGTTAGAAAAACAGTGATCAAAATGATTCACGATTTCGGTCTTTTGTTCGGCTGTAGTAGACCAAAATAGTCAAAATAAAAAAAAAAAGCATGAATGATGTTGGACACAAAGTGAGGGACCAGTTTAGCATAAAGGTAATTAGTAAATTCAACCCCAAATAAAAACTTTTTTTTGGGCGGGGGGAAATTCCAATCTTCAAAGACCATTGGTACAGCCTCTACACGCAATACACACATGCATATGCAGATAGTCGACAAACAAGCAAGACCTCATCAAAACCCGGAGAAACCTATGCATGATGTGCTTAACAGTTTATAACAAGTTCTTAGCTGCACTCGAAGGAGCCTTTATACAGTTTTCCAACCAGCACACAGGAAGAATAGATGAGTCTACAAAAGGTTCAGTCACTTAGAATAATGTAACGATGAATGAATTAAGTATATATTTGATGTAACAATTTCCAGAAACTGTAGAAATAATAACAATCTCTGAATTGAATGTTGTTATAGTTAAAGATTCATTCTGATATCTAATCACATTCAAATACGAAATACTCAATGAAGTTTTGTTTAATGGAAAAACAGAGTGAACAAAGTTCAAAGTATAGTATTTTTGAATTAGGCTTATGCCTCACAATCAGTTTGCGCCCTTGTATTTTCATATACGGTATGGTTTTATTATTTTTCGATTAAGAAATAGTATCACATTAAAAAATAGATGAAAAGGATTTGTTTTTTCAAAATTAAATTAGAATATCTTCTAGAGCAGACTTCAATTCATGAGATTGTTGTTCCTTTTTTCGAATCTTCTTACAATTTAAGAGTCTATTTATTGCAATATGTATTTATAAAGTATTTTCGAAGATTCTTTCAAGTCTAAATCAACCCAAATTTATCAAATTTTTTGGGGAAAAAAAACATTTATGGGATTCTTCCAAGCTGGTATAGTTTAATGTTCCATTGAATTTCTTCAATATTTTTCTATGACAATGCGTCACTTGAATAAAGAGCATTTTGATGACTACCTAGGATTTATAGAGCTTTTTTTTCCTTTCTGTTCGGAGAGTGAAAAGAATTATTGAATTTATTAGGTAGCTTCTGAATAATAGTATCACGTTCAAGTAAACAATTTCAGAAAAAGAAGTTACATTTCGATTCAAGGATTTTCAGGGACATATAGTGGGTGGGGAGTAACCTGAATATCAGTGAATATATTGTCATTAATGGTATTATAATTTTTAGACAAAATCAGAAAAAAGGGTATAACTGGTGAGGGGAAATAACGGAGAAATGAAAGAGAGAGAGGGGAAGAGAGAGGAGGGAAAGAGACATAGCAGGATAGTGTTGCAAACTTAGTTCCCATCTAAATTTGAATCAAAACTACTATAATCATGCAATATATATTATTATCAGATGTAATGTGACTATTATTTTCAACATATATTTCTTCAAAATATTATTTGATTTATTGAAAATATTTTTTTCCTCAAACTTTGCACTAAATGAAAATATTACTTATTTCAATTAAGAAAAAAAAAACATCAAAATGGAGGTTTTTGACATCAACACACAATTAAACGTACGTAGATTTCGATGGCAGACATCTAATTTGGCAAATTTGAACTTTGTTACGTTACGTTCATTTCTGTGTATCAGCCCCTCAGTCAGTGAGGCCAATCAGTTCTTGAGATGCTAGCGCATATAAAGATTTGTCTTTTCAAAAAGAAAACCATTGGAAACAAAAAAATGAAAGAGCGGACGAGACATGAAATATAACTCAAAAAATCAAAGTTGAAAAGTGCAAATTAAATTTGAAACTAGATATTATTGATTTGCAGGAAAAAAATTGAGAGATGTTGCGATGTTTCAACAAGATTAGGACAAAATCAAAATTGCTGAAAAAAGTAAGAAAAATCAGAACAGAAAAAATAGGACAAAGTATACAACGAAAATTGAATAATTAAAAAAGATGTCAAAACGAAGGATTAATTAAAAAAAAACTCAGACGACCATTTTGAAGTGCAAATGCCGACAAACAGTGGATACAGATGTCAGCGAAAGTGGTTGGTTTATGGCTTTTAATGTTTTTATTTTTTCTCCCACTTACACTCGATATGTCGTTGAAAATTGACGACAATAGCTGCATCATTCTCATTCGTCCTCTCTAAACAAACTACCACAGTCAATTTCTGGCTTGTCTGATCTTTAGAAGGGATATATATATATATATATATATATATATATATATATATATATATATATATATATATATATATATGCCGAAATTCCCCGTTTGCACACAGTATTTGAAACTTATTCAAATACATTTAGTATTATCTTACATTCCTCTCATGGAAAGAATAGCAGCGCTTTTCTGCATCGCTAATTGCTTGTAAACTCTGCAGTAGTAATCAAGCCTATCCTTATTATACAGTACAGACAACTATGCTGTTGAGATAATCCTCTGGAGAAGCAGCGAACATCTACCGCCCGGGCCTTCTGTTGTGTACCCAGGGTAACGACTTCAATTGGTGAGGTCTGCCATACTGCTGGTATATTCTCTCAAAGGAGTAGCAATCCTCAAGCGTTCCACACATCTGCAAAGGGGAGGCAGATCAAATGAGACTTATATAGGATGGGTGTGGTAATGTGCCCGCTACGAACCCCATTTCTCGGGTCTTTAGGCTCTCCACGTTAGGTCACCCTTGATCTAACCTTTAATTGACCTTTAGAGGTAAAAAAGGTCACTGTCATCGATGTTAACATCGATGTACACAAATTTACAGCTTTAGGTCCCGGTTGTTTTATTTGAAAATGCTAAAATTGGTCAGACTTCAATGACCTTTAGGGATGACATTGTCACCAACTCTATGTTCATCCTTGGTTGAGTTGCTGAGCTGTGGGGTAAGGCCGTCTCCCTTGGATTCAGAAATTTAAGAATTGACCAGGCCGAAGATTGAACGCCGAGATATCGATAGAGGAAAGCGCAACTTAGCAAATGTTTATCCTGGAGTCACTCATGTACACTCATTTGGAGCCTCACAAAAAAATGATCTGACATTAAATTACCTTTTAAAAGTTACCAAATATCAGTAACACACACACACACACACACACACACACACACACACAAATGCTTTTCCATAGAAATAGAGCACTCTGGTGGATGAGGAGTTTCTACATAAATGAATATATCGTTTAAATTCAGTCTTACTGACCACCCAGTTCCGTAGTCCAGAGGTAGGGTATCTGCCTCCGGGTTTCAATTCTGCCTCGCAGTATATATATATATATATATATATATATATATATATATATATATATATATATATATGGGGGGTTGTTTGTGTGTATCATTAAAAATGACCGACGAATATTATCACATTTCTTCTAATCTTTTCTTGATTTTGCCATTTTCAAATGAAAGTTGTAATAAAGACGCCATCTTCAATGAAAGGTAAATGAAATCGTCATTTTTTATGAAAGATGTTTTAAAGATATCGTATTTAATGAAAACTGTTCTATAAGAAATATTCTGCCAAATTATACGTAGATGTGTGTTTGTGCATGTGTGTGTCCAATGTATTCTCTTTCGGTTTCTTGTTAGACATTTCAAACAAAGATCGAAGAATTCAGTTCATTACCAAGAGACAAAAAAAGAATTGACAGATGCCATACTAATCCTTCTGAACTCACCAGAATTCCTTGTCTTGTCAGGTCGGTACTTGAATAAGCAATTAATGTTTTCTTCCTCCTGGTCATGCATAATGTTAGTTGTACTGTTCAATTACTTTGTATCATCTAACCCTACGGACGTTTTCTCTTCTTTTTCCTCTTCATGCGTCCTTTCATTTGTAAGTTCAGCTATTCCCTATATCTTTTTTTTCTTTTCCGACATTTTTTTCATCTTCCATTTACCCGTCTCCCATTTAAGATATATTTGAAGAGTGAGGTTCAAAATACCATAGACACCATGTAAAAAATACATGTTTGATTGAATAAAAATTCTTGATTTGGTTTCCTTTCATCTTATTACAACCTTTCTGATATGCTGTTTATAAGTTTTCACTGAGATGAGAAGTTCAAACTGAGAATTCGATTTTTAATTCAGTCGACTATATCTATTTTCCAAATGGTGCTCATTGCATTTCAGAACCTCTCTCTTCAGTAGTTTATTTCATGGCCTTTCGTTCTAGAATCTCCATCTTGCCTCTGCTTCGTTTTTTCTTTCTTTGATTCTTTTTCGCTTTATTTCTCCATATCTCTCTTATCTTTTTGCGCTTCAATTTGCCTTTACAATATTTGCCTTTTTTTTTTTCATCTTTTCTTTCTTTTCTTCTTTATTTCTTACTTTCTTTCTTTATTTTTTTCCAAAACCATCAATCAAAACTGTTGAGATCAACAAAGTCTTCATCAACATAGTTTTTTTTTTCTGCTAATAAATGGCCATTCACCAGACTGAGGCACAAATACATTTGGTAAATGGAGCTAAAGGACTGAAAATTTCGACATTCACTCCTCCTAAAGTCTGAGAAAAACGAGAGATTGCGTTTAAATTATCCCTCAAATAGGTTTTAGCGGGTGATTCAATTTGAAATGTAATTCTATGCTGGATTGAGTCCCTTACTTTTTGTCCAGCAGTATTCACGCCGTGATTTTTTTTTCACAATTTTAATGATCAGAGCTCAACAAAAGGAGAGAGAACTGATATTCATTGATAAACACCACACCTAATGTTTTTATTTATCTTCCCCAACACGACATATAGCTAAAAGACATCGGTTATTTGATAGTGTCTATTTATTGACTAGCCAGACCTGTTCTTTTTTTAATGATTTATCCTTTTTACTGTTTTGCCTTTTTCACTTCTACCTGTCTATACAACCGAACGACAGTAGTTATGAAAGATGATGAAGGGTTATTTCCTGTCTATGTGTTTGTTTGTGCATTCCAGCGCTCTTGGCCATTCCATTTTTTTTTTTTTTTTTTTTTTCTTACTGACTTGAAAATTGACACCAGTACAAAATAAATCTTCAATTTTTTATTTGAGGGGGAAACACTTTTTGGCCTTTTTTCGCCTTTATTTTGATGTATTTACTATTAAAGACATTTTCAAGAATTTAGATGTCTTTACTCTTTTATGGTTTTGTTGGGAAATACCAGTATGTCAGAAAATTAATTTGATTTGACCACATTTATTCATCAATGGGATTCTTTTACATGACATCAATTTTTGACGACAGGGTTGTTCAGTTATTGACTGCAATGTTGAGGCATTACTCTTTTCACTTTCTCTGTTTGTTATCCTTTTCTTTATTATTCTTTTTTGTTCTTTGGCTCAAATTATACATTCAAAATATATCATAATTTCTTATATTTCTTTCTCTGTCTTTCTCACACTCTTTCTTTGTAATTATTCTCCGTCTTTTCGACAGTTATCTCCCTTTTTCCACTTGTGTTTATATTCCCTTCTTTATTACTATTTGTTTATTTTCAGTTATTTGGTTTTTAGTTTTTTCACTTTCCTCCATGTTAATTTTCTTTATGTCACTAGATACGTTTTATCTCTTAGGTATCACTCTTATCCGTCGTTCTCTCTCTCTTCCTTTCTTTCTCTCTTTCTTTCTTTCTTTCTTCCTAGTGTTCTTTATTTATCTATTGCTTATCCTTTACGTTCAATCTCTTCTAGACGGTATCTCTTCCTCTTAAGCCTCCATGTTTTGCTCTCTCTTTATCTTCATTTCAACCTTGCTTTATTTAATCTTTCTTTCATCCGTAGCGTTTCAAACATAATCTCTGTCCAAACTTATCATATTAATCTATTTCCAATTTTCTTCTTCCTCCCCCACTCATTTTCTTTCTCCCCTCCCTTCCTTTTCTCTTACTTTCAGCTTTTCTTTCCTTGTCCTTTCTTTCCTTCTTTTTTAATTTTTTTTCCTTCCCGTTTTCATTTGTTCATTCTCTCTTCGTTTATTTATTCATTTATTTATTCCCTTTTTTCTCTTATATGGTTCAAGCGTATTTCTCTTTTTTCTCAATTTTCAAGTGTATTTGCTACCTTCCTATTGTTCTTTTCCTTCATTGTCAAGTATTTTACTTATCTTATCTATATACTCATTGTTTACCCACAGATGATTTCTTAAGACAACTGCGAACTTTCCACCTTGTGCCCTTTCCCCAGACTTCTTACTCCTCAAATCAATGCTTTGTCTCCCCTCCCCGAATCGAAATTGGCATCCGAGATTTAAGTTATAAAAATAGACTAGAAAGGTTAGGCATGACTACATTGTTTGAGAGGAGGGCACCAAGAGACCTATTCAGAACATTCAACATAATAAATGGTTCTCACAAACAACAGATTTCTAAATGTTCAATAAGTCAGGTATGGCGGAAAATTTTATAGCTAGGTTCATTGCAAAAACAAAGTCGAAAAACTAATTGATTTTTTTCTCCCAGAGAATTTCAAAATATTTGAATAGTTTACCATATTACTAAAAGAAAAAAAAAAGAAAGAAAGAAAATAAAGCTGAAAACCCTCCCAATCAGGATTTTCATCTAGGCCTAAATAGAGCCTTCGGTCTGAATAATGGATAAGAAAAATGGCCTGAGGCCCCATTCAATGAGTTTACTTGATGACAGAGACGCTGCCTTGTGAAGAGAGAATTCAAATATGCAAACCACAGCATGATGTCATGAAAACGGTTTCAATAAAACGCAAATATTTAGCTGGGGCCTGACAGCGAAAGAATCGTTGTTCGTAGAAAAATAGGAAAATAAATACCAATGCAGTCACATGATGGACAAAAAATATGAGTAAATGGAAGTAGGCAGATTCGATGGGGCTGCATACTAGTTAAAGGTATGTCTTTAGCAATAAAATAAACACATTTTGCAATGATTGAGCGCAGAGATGTTAAGAAGGACATAGCGTTAATTAAACTGAAACCTCAAATAAGCTTCAATTCAAGTTCCGCAGGAAATCTCTTCTTTTTTATCATACATATATATATATATATATATATATATATATATATATATATATATATATATATATATATATATATATATATATATAGTCCTATAGTCCCCAACACAAAATGAAATAAAGTAGAAGAAAGGTAATTGAAACTGTAGAGATGCTCGTGGTTGTCAAAACAAATTGGAATATAGGGTTCAGATCTACGTTGTTACATCATAAAAAATATATAAAGACTGAGGAAAGTTCATGGATCCGCACCGAAATCTAAACAATTCTTCCATAGCACACGGCTTACCCTTCCACAAAAAATCGCTGAAATTCATGAAAGATTTTCAGAGATAGCTACGTCGCAGGTCGGGAGTGTCAATAGGGAAAATCTACATTGCATCCGAATTGCCAACACCGATTCTCCAACCAGTCACCCACCGTCCCACAAAATTTTACAAATATTTTTTGCAAAAATTCAGAGATATTGTGATGTGTACATATGGGTTCGATGCAGGGAGGTGACTTAATGAGATTCCATGATCATCACCAACCCTTCCCAAAAATTTCCGAAAGTTCATTTCAAAACTTCTGGAGGTATTGTGTTGTGTACATACAGTTACTCTGTCAGGTAGGTGACTGCTGATAACTTTTAGCACCCTTCCCCAAATTATGACTGCTTCAGTAGTCCATTGCCCACACTACAAAATTACATTGAAATTTTTTCAGAAATTTCAAAGATATCATGTGAACCAAAATGAAAGATCCTGTTCCTGATTATGATTCTTCACTAAACGGTTGCATACATGAGAACATGCTTACATACATACACAAGATAACTATCTTTACTATAATTCGGTATTTTCCACGAATCGATTAATACAGCCTAGAGTTGAAGAACACTTGAGGTAAAAGTGGGCATGCAGGAGAAGAAAACACAACATTAGCTTGATGAACATTATTGATCTGCTAAAAATTGTAAAACACGTAAGCTTATTAGCATATAACCATCTAAGTAAAGGAAGATAGCACGTGTATAAACAACACAAAGAATAACATCAACAAATATAGATAATCTTGGATAGGGAATAAAGTGATAGGAGAGTTTTGAGAGTTATGCGCTAAAATATATAGAAATTAGGGAAATAAATTCCATGCATTATTACAACCTGAATGAATGTATATTTAAATGCTAAACAATTATTTCTAATGCAAATTGCTCATGCAGATTCCCATAGAGGATTCTTTTCTAACAAATAGAGGGAACCACTACAAGTTTTAACAAGAATGAAATTCCAAAGATTTTTTCTTTCCCTTTCCTCTTCCTTTCTTTCTTTGTGTCAAATTCAAGCACTAAGTTTATATTCGACTCTGTTCTCCTATCCTCACGAGGGAGACTAAAATAATCTATGCCAAAATGGGAAGTATAAACCGATTTGTAAAAATTGACAAGTCGTAACTATTAACGAAAATTCATCATGCAGCCGCATACAGGCTTATTTCACTGTAATAAATAAATGTATTTTTGAAAAAAAAATGTTTTCTTATAGTTTTCATTATTTTATTTATTATATATATGATACAAAAATTGAAGTAATCATCTTCCGTTGAATGATGGAATACGAGTTGAAGCATATTTTGACCCTACACCAGCCAGGCTTATCCGTTTTTTTTTTCTTTCTCTTTGTCCCCTTTACCTGTCTTTCCATTTGTAATTCGTTCCTTTTTCAACCCTTTTGTCCTCATTGAAGTAACGCTGAAGCGTATATCTTTTCAGCAATTTTTGCAATTTCATTTTCACTTTATTTTCTCTTTCCCCAACACTACTATGTGTTATTGTTCTTGTGTATTCGTGTTTTTGTTTTTTTCATTTTTATTATCTAGAAACGTTTTCGTGAGAACACTACAAGCTCCCCATTGTTTGCTCCTCTCCCCAAAATGACCCGATGAATAAAATCTCGAAGCAATCAAGACGCTCTGTTCTGATTGGCTAGAAGATGCGATAGAACAATATGACAAACCAATAGCCGGCAGGAACGAAAGAAAGACGTTTGGACAAATAAAGGAAACCTTATTCAACTTGGGAGTTTCAGTCTTCCTTTTTATGTAATTATGGTGTAAGGTTATCAAGTGAAATATTGCATCTGTTGAGACACTTCAGGTTATGTACACAAGAGATAAACAGAGGGTTTTGTTTTTCAAGTGCACCATAAATATTGTTAGATAGTTTTGTTCACCTCAGTTTAACATCCGGAAATTATTTTTCAGCGGTTGATCATTTAAAATACATAGCATCTTGTGAATTATAAATCAACCCAGACACACGTCTCTCTTTCTCCCCCTCTTTTCCCCCCTCTTCATATTCCTACTCTCTCTCTCTCCCTCTCCCTCTCCCTCTCTCTCTCTCTCTGAACCGTTGAAGTGAATTGTACCGGGTATTTCATGTACATTTTATTCGACCTGGCAAATGTCTTTCTTCAATGTAACAAGGATGGTCGAACTTGTTAACATATAACAGAAGTTTTAGTTTTGAAGATGAGAAATACTTTGAAAGTCAGGCACAAATGATTTATTATCATGAGAAAATTTTTCTGGAACGTATGTCTCCGTGGTGCAGTGGACTTAGTGCATTTATTCTGCAGTCAAGAGATAAGTTGTTTGAATCCAACCAGAACGTACTTTTTTTTCCCAAAAAACGATAGCAATTTTGATCGGGGATGTTGTGTGTGCAAGTTGCTGTCAAAGAAAATATGACTAGTAAAAAAATGTGCACCTTCAAGTGTTGATATCTAAGCACTTGAAAAATACTGAACACGAATATTTTCATATGAAATAACGAAAGATTATTGATATAGTGGCAAAAATGAAAAATCTAATTTTATTAAGTTTGATTAATTGCAGGTACATGACACTACAAGTAACTTGTTTGTGCCATTGCATAAATATTATTTTGTGAATTTTACAGTGAAATATTCTCATTCAGTTATTTTTGAGTTTTTACAAATTTAGTGACACATTGTACACGTCCACATTTCCCTCACCAATACATCTATATTTATCTATCTATCTATCTATCTATCTATCTCTCTCTCTCTCTCTCTCTCTCTCTCTATATATATATATATATATATATATATATATATATATATATATATATATATATATATATATATCATCATATAATCATATATAGTAGAACGAGGATTCGCTACTCAAACTAGCTCATGTTTCTCCCAACTTCAGGCCTCATCAGGCGAATCATTTCCAGCTCTACTCTAAAACAACTTAACTTCAAGAGTAGAACGTTGTATGTATCGAGAACTCTATGAAATAAATCCATAACATTCCAGAAATAGCTTTATATTATTGATATATCATTATATTATGTTATCCTGCTAGCCTGATCTGTACCACATATACACACGCTCTCTCTCTCTCTCTCTCTCTCTCTATCTATATATATATATATATATATGTATATGTATATATATATATATATATATATATATACATACATATATATATATATATATATATATATATATATATATATATATATATATAATTGTGTGTGTGTGTGTGTTCTATCTATCTATTGTCCCACCACAGCGGATTTTGACACAAGGTCAAGCTTAACGTGGGGAAAATAGGAGACACCCTTCCAAAAATGGCTCCAGCCGATGCGGCTACGGTTTGCTTTGCAACCAAAGCAACCTCCGCCACGAAAGCGTCCACCAGGGGACCTGTTCCTCTAAGTCCATTGGTGCAGTGCTGCTCCGGGGAAACTGACACCCCGCAGCTAGGCTGAGTAATAATAGGAGAGCCGGAGGACGAGTCCAAAGGCCCCCCGATGCTCTTAGCAGTGCCTAACCGCTGTAAAACCTCATTGGCTAACGCATTGCACCAGTGCACTCGGTCTTTGACACGTCAGTACCGACTCCTCAGTCTATGCCATGGAACAGATACTACACTTTGATCCTGAAGAACAGGCCACAAAACGGTTGCACTTTTGTCGTATCTGATCAGTGTCGCACCACAGCAATATGTGACACAAGGTCGGGCTTAACATGGGAAGAAACTGGAGCAACCCTTCCAAAAATGTCTACCGTAGAAAAGCGCTCCGTAGAAGCTAGACAACGTCACCCGCGAGAGCATCCACCAGGGAACTTGCTCCTTTAAGTGCAATGGAGCAGTGCTGCCCGGGGAAACAAAGACCCCGCACCTGGGCCGGGTAATAATAGGAAAGCCGGAGGACGAGTCCAAAGGATCCCCAATGCGCTAAGCAAACGCAGCCTCAGTCGAACCTCATTGGCTAACGCTTGCACCACCGCACTCGGTCTTTGACACACTCTCCCTCCCCAGCCCATTCGACAGGCAAGTGTCAGTACCGACTCTTCGGTCGATGCCGGAAACAGATACTACACTTTCATCCTGAAGAACAGGCCAGAAAGAGGATGGTTGCGCGTGTGTGCCTGATACTGACCTTGACAAAGAAGGAAGTGTGGTTACAAAGACTCATGTGTCTAACCGATCATCACTGTGTGATGCTAAAATTACTGCGTTCACTGGAACGAATACCTGCTGGAAAATACTACCAAATGATTATATCGGCCAAGTTTATCAAGAATGATATATGAGCTTATTATTTTCATCCTACAGCATCGTCAGAAGATTAATCACCCAAGCGAATAGCGAGAGAAAGCAATAACAGAGACTATATTTCTTATTTGTTCGTAGATCGTCTCTCTTATCCGGCACATTGGGGAGTTCCAGCAACGAAGATGGATCTTGGTGTACCTGTTCCGAATCCAAGATGGATTTTTCCAACAGTTACAAAGAAGTATGGGCCAATATTTGTTTCTATAAAAAAAAAAAGAGTCCATCTTTCGAGAAAAGGTATTTATTTCTTTATAAGAGGCTTTTGCATAATTAAATGAATAAATAAGAATAAAACAAATCTTATGATTTTGCTTTTAAACAGGGCAAAAGGTCATATCAATATGTGGCATCGGCTAGGGGAATAACAGATGTCATTGGAGAAAACAGGAAACACCTTTGTCTCGTAGTAAATTTATATCTATTCTTCATCAATATCTTAATGTCTGTCCTTGGACATAGACCTTCCACAGGATTTGCAACACTTTTATATCTTCAGCGTCATGGAGCAAGTACTCTCTTAGTTCGTCCAATTCGTCTCTACCGGCCTCAGTTATGCTTGTGATTCTGGGGATCCATGTTGTGAGTCGTGATTTCTATCAGTTGTCTGTCACTATCATAACATAGCCAGCCCATTGCCAATTTAGTTTCTCCGTGTGGTCTCTCTCTGTGAGATTGAACAAGATTCTTTCATGTGCACGTTGCATGGTTCTCAGTTTGCAGCTCTGTCTCTTGGCCAGGTTCCATATCTCAGCGACATAAGTGACTATCAGGTGGGTGGATTGGTTTTATAATTTTCTTTTTAGGATTGTTGGGATCTTCTTGTTTTTGAAAGTTGAGCTTTCTCTCCCTAAGGCTTGCCACCCCAGAGTGATTAATCGCTTGATTTCTACTTATTTTGAGTGTTTCACGGAGATTTGTGGTCTTATGTAGATGTAGTGGTTGTGTGTTTTGGGGTCTGATCTTCGTGTTTTCGACGTAATTGTTGCACATGATCTCTGTTTTGCTGAAGCGTTAGTGTAGGCCAACTGTCTTGCTTCCTTCATTTAGTATGTCTAGCATTAGTTAGAGGTCGCGTAGGTACTTCGCCGAAAGGGCGATGTCATCACATAATCTGAGGTTGGTCAGATATTTGCTGTCTATTTCGATTCCTTTCTTTTCATAGTCTAGGTTTCTGAAGATTATTTTGCAATTTGCTGTGAAGTGATTGGACCCACTGATATCGCCTTGTATTGTCCTTTTTTGGAGCTGAATGTGTTACGAGTTTTTATGTTATCCGATAGCGAAGCTGCAGTGACTGTATATATGCTGCAGTACTCTGACGTATACGGGATCTATACCTTGTAGAGAGATAGCATTCATAACCATAGGAATTTCCACAGAATCAAAGGCCTTTTTGAAGTCAATAAATTTTACAGCATGTGGCATTTTGATTTCTGCTGCATTTTCTTTCAGCTGATTTATCGAATGCAGGCGGTCCATGATCGAATAGCGCCTTCGAAAGTCAGCTAGTTAGTTTCCATATAGTGTTTTTATGAATCCGTTGGTGATGATTTTTGTGAAAAATTTGTACCTGCAGTTGAGTAGGCTTATAGGTCTGTCGTTGTTGAGGTCTTTAGGGTTTCCTCTTTTATATAAAATCATTATGATTGCAGTGTTTCATTCTTCAGGGATTTTACTTTGTTTAAATTCAATAATACACAGTGCACAGAATCATCATGATGGCGACATTAATGAGGAATGTTATGCTATTTCGTGAAATCATAGAAGTGGTCTGTTATTTTTTCTTCCTTCAGTCAACTTTCTTCTTTACACATTCAGAACTTAAAAGAAAATCAATGAATAGATTTTCAGAAGGAACGAAAGTACTTTACGATCAATGCTCTCGTCTATATCGTAAACAAACAACAAAAATCGAAACAAATTAGGAATGAATAGACTTCACATAATCCAATTCAAAATTATTTGATTCGATGGTAAATCCAACTCAGAATGTTTTAGTGGACTCGCTCATGCATATAATTTCTTTCTATCGTATTATAATGTATTTATCTATCAGGCTGGCATATACATGTATCCGTTGCAATCAGCCTATATCTATCAATATATCTATGTATCTATCTATTTACCAGAATATTTGTCGTGAAAATAATAATAATAATAATAATAATAATAATAATAATAATAATAATAATAATAATAATAATAATAATAATAATAATAAATTTATGGTGGTCTTTGTCGACACGTGTAACCATTCAGACTTTTTTTTTATTTCAAGCTCAGAGTTGAACCGTGATAATCTTCCCAAATTCATTCGGATTATTCTTGTCACTACTCATTGAACTGGTGTGTCTTTCAGTGTTTGTAATACTCGTGCGTCCATAAATCTTTTGGTTTTGTTTAGTCTTCATTTTTTCCACGTCAAATTTTCAATTCCAATGACAAGCTGATTCAAGTGCGAAAGTTTGAAAATAGTAACCACACCATCATCAGCCTTTTAACGTCAATCATTGGACATGGACTTTCCCCGAGAGTCACCAAACATCCCGAATGTGGGCCATGCAATGCAAATACTTCCAATTCTGGAATGGAGCACTTTGGTAGATTGGGAATTGTGCGTAAGTAAATATATCACTCCATTTGGTTTGCCTGATTCTGCATAGGATAAGGGGAGAGCATCCGCCTCTGGGTCTGGGGCTAAGGTTTTTACCTTACCCAGCAGTGATGCAAGGCATATTGGATCGTCTATAACCACACTGAAGAATTGAAATACAACTTAACGGATGTCTGTGAATGACACAATTAATAATCAATAATATATGATTATTAATTAATAATACAATCAATATATATATATATATATATATATATATATATATATATATATATATATATCAAGTACAGAAATATTGTCTATGCAAATGGTCATCACTCGCTTAATTATATATAGCTACCACTGATGTAAATTGGCTTTCAGGTTGTTTTGTTCAACATAATCTGAATATGACGCTTGGGTGATTTGAAATAACGGTTACCTGTTACTGATCAGAGTGAAAAGCACGGAATCTTGATATTCCCCAAGTAAATATTACTTTGTAAAATTATATATATATATATATATATATATATATATATATATATATATATATATATACATATATATATATATATATATATATATATATATATATATATATATATATATATATATACATATATATATATATATATATATATATATATATATATATATATATATATAGATATAGATATAGATATAGCGAGAGAGAGAGAGATAGAGAGAGATAGATAGATAGATATATGCACGCAAATCACTTAACTACTATAAATTGATAAAAACAGCATGAACATTTATACTCCATGACAATGAATAGTCCTATCAGATGCCTATCCTCCGCAGACAAGGAAAATGGATCTAACAAAACTGAGGGACCAGAAGGCCACAATAAAACTAAAACCAACACAATTTCTCTTCAACTTTAATGATATGCTGATGGTTGTAGATAGCTGAAAATATGAAAATGTGGAGAAATCTCCCCCCTCTCTCTGTCTCTCTGTCTCTCTGTCTCTGTCTCTGTCCCTCTCTCTCTGTCTCTCTCTCTCTCTCTCTCTCTCTCTCTCTCTCTCTATATATATATATATATATATATATATATATATATATATATGTATATATATATATATATATATAACTGATAGTAGTCTCCCTTGCTTACTGTTCGTGTATTAAAAGCAGCACCCTCACAAATAATTTTGCAGAGGTTCTTGAAGATAACTGGTTACAAATATCGAAAAGACAAGATAAAACAAGCCAAAACCAAATAATCTTTGAAAATCTTTCTTGTTTCTTCTCATGTCTATTTCAATTCATCTCTTTCCGTTGATCTGGCGTATTTTATTGAGATTCCCTTTCGACCATCCAATCTATACTAATTGAGATTACATATTGTGACTTCAAATATTATGATTGACTCATGAAATCTGAAATCACTCTTTTAAGAAGCTAAACCATTACCTCGGCTATTTCCCTCCCTGTCCCAACTGAAAACGTCCCCATATCACTGTTCACAAGAAAAAGTGACTAGTTTATGTAGAATATTCACAGTATTTATAAACACTTGTCTCTCTTGAAAGGTTTAAAATGAAGACACAATAATCAAAATTGAAGACAAGAAAGTAAACTACGATGTTTACCTAGGATAACTAATGTCCATGAGATCCTTGAAAAGAGAAGAAATCAAGCAAACAATTACTCTAGAATGGAAAGCGTTTGGTGAATCAAGCCCAACATCCAAGAGCAAGTAAATCTCACTTGTTGAAAAAAGGTATACAACCAATGCATCCTCCCAATAGTCTCCCATGGAGCTGAAACATGGAACTTAAACAAAGAGATTGGCCCTGAAACTAAGAACCATACAAAATGCTCAGAAAAGAATTATGCTCGAGGTATCATGGGGAGATCAAAATATGGCACACTATTTTGAAAGGGAAACAGAAGACTTGGATATCAAAGGATCCAGTAGGAAACTCAAATGGTAATGAGCTGGTCTCGTTGTTAGAACGTCGGACATCACAGCATGCATCCCCAGAGATCTCATGCGAAACAGCAGCTGACAAAATATAAGATGGCTTGACGAACTTGATAATTTCAGAAAGTATTGGCTCTGCGACGCCCATGATAGAAAGATCTGGCGAATCTTGGGTAATGTCTATGTCCAATGAAAGACGTTCTGATGCTTATGCTACCGATGATAATGACAATTATGATGAAACAAATTTGAATAAAGTAATACACCGGAAGTGAAAAAAATATAAAAACAAGAATGCTACGATTCAAAATTCTGAAAAATGATACAATTTTAATATTCAGAACTTTGAAAGTATGAAAGGAAAATATATGACGTATGACTGATGCAAATAAATACATATGCCAAGAACGAACAATCCAAATCCAAATCCCACTTGATACTTACCAAGAAAATACATGAAACAGATCGTAATGGTATCATGAGTGTATGTGTGTGTGTGTTTGCGCGTTGGTATGTGAATGTGGCCGTTGTATGGATGTGAATTATAATTCAACCAGCAGTATTACTCAAAAGAGAATAACGAAAGCCTTCGATTGAATAGAAAAATCTCATCGCTTTCACCAACTTTTTTCTCTCTGGTTAGTCCGAAAAGCCTTGTAACGTTAAGCAATGAAAATGTTGCTATTTATGTCTCCTTTATATAAGTGAAGAGTGTTTTTTCAGTCTTAAACTATTGGAGATGACACTAAATACATTTTCCCTACAGTTCTTACCAAGCTTCTGGGGGAGGGTTCTATTTCTGTTTACTATTCGATTTCAGTTATGTTCAGCAAATCAATCTTTCCCTGATAACTGTTTTTCAAGAGATGTTCAAAAGGATTTATTTTCAACACAGATAGATTTAATGGTGCTATAACTGATATCTTTTTGTGGCAGATCCTCAGTTGTTTACCATGGAACGGTTCCAGGGATTTAAACTATAATTCTATCATTATTTCATGTATTTTATTCTCTTCATATATATCTAATTTCATCTGTGTCAAATAAATATCGAATAATAAAATCAGCGAACAGATGGTGAGAAAAGCTACACGGATTTGTAAATGAAAAAATAAAGCCGGTGAAATGCTTTGAACACCCTCAAAAACAAGTCCAGCACTGAAAAATTCCCTAGTATCAGCAGATCTCTTGGAACTTCAAAATGGAATTGTTATCGTATCGATTGACAAAACAGCAAACAATATACAATTTATATGTAAAAAATATCATATTCAAAAGATATCGTCTGAAGTAGGTTTGATAAAAACTCCATCATCAACATATAAAGTATCTATTCGCGAACCAGACAATGTTATATTTGATGACATTGCATTATGTCGAAAGCTAAGACTTAAAATAGATGGAAAAATACTAAAGATACCAATTATGTATTGGATACTTGAAATGCATAAAAATCCAATAAGTGTTCACTCTAGTATGGCCTCTAGGGTTTGTAGTTCTAAACCTCGTAGCAAAGCTTTTTCTGAAGGTTTTCATTTGATATATAATCAAATAAAGAGATTTTGTAATAAAAGTAAATTTCATAGTAATTTAAATCTCTTTTCGGTTGTAAATAATTCTATGCCTGTCAAAGAAAAAATGGATATTATGAATACCCTTGCGGGGCTAGATCTATCTGAACCTAAAATTTCAGTACTCTTTACACACAAAATTCTCTGTGAAGATTTTATTAAAGAATTAGATAAAATAATGGACTTGGCATTAGCAGGAAGTAGTAGTAAGTAAATTGGGTTTACAAACTATAGAGCTTTCTGGTTTATAACAGAATAAAAAAAGGCAAGATTTACTTTACGAGCTCTACCCTTGAAGTGATTGCTAGTCATTTTATTGTAAGATGTTATTTTGAAAAAAGAAAATAAAATATTTCATCAGATTATAGGTGTCCCTATAGAAATCGATCCTGCCCCTACTGGGCTAATTCGTATTTGCATAGACACGAATATATATTTATGTCGTCTCTGATTAATTTCATCTTGGAATTTTCATTGCAGATACAATGAGAAGTTTAATGGAGGTTTCTTCTCTACTGACCATTTCTGATCGAATGGATAGGTCGTCAAGCCTCATGTAAAATCTGTGGCTAACATTTCTGTTAACAGTGACCTGACACTAGCAGCACTATTCTCTTGTTGCCCTTTATTTAATTGTCTAGTGTTATCAGGAACTGCTGAAGTCAGTGATTTTATCTCTTCATATAACATATAACAACAAAAAATAAAAATCACATATCTTCGCAATTACAATTATAACTGAAAATATGAATGGAAATCGGTTCATATATAGCTTCGGCACAGGGAAGTTAACTTTCGAAATCTCAATTTTTCATACTTCGGACGACAATCGTCTTATTATATGCACAATATCTCTCAATGCGAAAATAATTCCTGGACCCACCACAAAATCTCATCATTGGTAATTAGCCAACGGCTTAACCTTTCACCAGATGTAATTGACATTGTTTGGGAACTTTTTGAAATATTGTATGAGCAAACAGACAAACAATAGTGAATATTCCTCTCCGAATTTTGTTAGTAATTTCAAATAAATGATTGATTTGAATAACATCTGCAAACTGATATACATAATAGATTCGTCGTTGCTTTATACTTATTTAAAGTTATACATATATGTATATAGGTGTATGTGTGTGTGCATGTATATATATATATATATATATATATGTATGTGTGTGTGTGTGTGTGTGTGTATTTGTATGTGTGGGTGGGTGTGTATTTGTATTGTCGATATGAATTGATCCCACAGAATGGAGATGAAAATGACAATTGGTGGGTTATGAGAAAAACTCAAAAGAGTTTATGTTTCAAAATTTTTTTTCAGTCATTCCGTGGGCATGTTCCGATGCATTTCAAGGAGACCAGTCGTCTTTTACTGAGAAATGATTTCTGGCAGTTCACAGTGAGAATCAATTTTTGCTGTTTACATGTTTGATGCCGAAGGATAGTATGTGCATATTACGCCAACGGAATAATAAAAATGAATTGAAATGTAACATTGATCTCCAGGGGTTTTCTCTCCACCTTCCAATTTCCACATAAATCTTTATATATGCATGCATAATATATTACAATTTCGCAATATTTACATGAGAATTCATATTTTTGAAATCGTACAGTTCTTTGAAGTTATCACCTTTTATTTATTCATTGAAATGAATCACAACTTGGGGAATTCAGAAATCTTTACGCCAGAGACAACATTTCATACGATCTCCTAAGAATGTAGAAATGGCAATAAATCTATTTGTGTGTACATTGAAAATTCAAATGGAGTCTAATATACTACAAGAAAATCAACAATAAAAGAATAAGAATTGTAAGCTTTCTCATTTGTTTTAAACGCAAATGTTCCAGTAAAAATCCATATGATTCCCTGCACACTGCGCATTTCTCTTCATTTTTATCAATCGTAAACATTAAGAATTATGCAGTTCTATGAATACCGGAGAGAGAATCAATCATGTACCCAACAATTTGGTGATAAATAAACTTTATATAACATAATATCAATGAAAAACAGTCATCACCCATAAAACAATACATTGACTTCGGAATTCGGGTTGCATTTTTACACAGGGTTAAAGTTAGGGTTAGGATTTTTTCTCAAATAGATGCTAGGTGATGATGTTCAAAAATAGATAATCCAAAGAATGAATACAAGCTCAACAAGTGAAAAAAAACAAAAAATTAGAAAATAACAAGAAATCAACTTCATTTTGATTATTAAGAATGTCAATGAATCTCTATACAATGATTTTGCCGGCAGTTATAAATCATCACAGTAGTTATGATCAACCCTATATGCTTGTTACATTTACCACACAGAATGTGGACATAGTGATTCGATGAAATTACTGAAATGTTGAGGGATTTCGAAAAATCTGAAAGGATCACACAAAATCCTTACTTTCAAAAACTTAAGCAAACAATTTGACTGATACAAATGGAGAACATTGAATGATAGATGGATACAAAGATATGGATATCTGCCACAATGGTGTTTAAAATTGACTATCATGATTTGTTTGGATCCCACCATTGCTCCATTGAATAAAAGGAAAAAAAAGGGATACCATTCTGAATTGTAAGTTTATTTTGAACTGAAGACAAACAAGAATATCTTAGCAGTTGAATGGCTACAAAATATTTTATTTTTAGAAACATTCACCATTACATATATATATATATATATATATATATATATATATATATATATATATATATATATATATATATATATATATATATATATATATATATATATATATATATATATATATCAAAGCAGCATAGGCAGGGGTGAGCATTTAACAGCAGGACAAATACATGAATAAGAAGTTGAATAAGATAATATTTACGCACACACACAAACGCACACATATATGTATTGACAGAAAACTTTCGTTGTAAAGACACTCGTACAAGAGACATTATTTGATGACACATCCATTCTAATAACACATTTGTTTTCATGCTCTGGTAAGATTATTGTAAAAGAACAGTTTACAGCAACTGCACATGGAGACTTCAATGCATTATTTGGAAAACTTTTGCATCATCAATTTCATTCCAAAATCTGTAACCCAAATATGGGGCATTCATTTTTGAACCGGCTAAAGTTCAATGAAATCCACCCATTTTAACGGCAATGTAGACATAATAATGCATTTGAATGCCAAAAGGTCCTGTAATATTATGTGTACCCCCCATCCCCCTCTCTCCATCTCTCTCTCTCTCTCTCTCTCTATATATATATATATATATATATATACATATATATATATGTGTGTGTGTGTGTGTGTGTGTGTGTGTGTGTGTGCAAAGAGTATACAAAGGCAGCAATCATTAATTTATACAAACATTGTTCAAAGTACCAGACAAACCTCTCTATCCAAATATATATATATATATATATATATATATATATATATATATATATATATATATATATATATATATATATATATATATATATATATATTTCTTTAATAGATTGTATGATATATTCTTTTGCAGTACCTTTATTCCAAGAGGGGACAATACATTGTATACACTCAATATCAATTTCCATAAAACACACACATGCACACGCACAGACACACACATACACATATATACGTATATATATATATGTGTGTATGTGTGCATATATGCATGTGTGTGTGCATTCTTGGAATTGAAATGCAAGTTTTGCATCATAATTATTTCAAGCAGGAATATAAAAAAAATCTTCCAAACAAACAGCACATGAGTGAGTTGGCTACCCTTTAAATAATTCGACGCAATCTGCTGATTCACACAGCTCCATTCATTTAATGATTTATTTTATTTAATTTCCTTGCCTATAGGCGTTTGGCGTTGAACTGAGCAACACCAAATATAAACAGCCAAAATTCTAAATTTTTTATTACTGAAAATAATTTAAAAAAAAAAAAAAGGCTTTTTTTATGGAAAATAATTATTTTGGTTCTCTTAGCGATGATATATTGCACACCCGCAATATTAAGTAATATTGTTCATCGGAAAATGTATTTCTCTCGCTGAAGTTCACCATAACAGAACTTCGAAATTAGAAGACAAGATCTCTCCGGGAGTCGCAAAGATACTCAAAATATATTTGTCTCCAATTTTTCTTTTGTAAAATGAAGGTACATATTCTTGTGCATATTATAAAATGGCATTTTAAGAAAAGTTTTGATATGTATTTACTCACTTCCCCACGAGAGCAAGGTGTGACTCAAAGTCGGTTTTCTATTGAGTTCATTACGGAAGTCTTATATAAATTACTCCTGTCACAAAAACTGGTGTCAGGGCATCAGGGTTAGCGACCACTGTTGCCTTTTAGTGCAATATGAAAGTATAGCATCAGGGCTTACTGATTACCCAAAACTGGGCAGGGTTATTTTTTGAAGCCACAGAACGATTCCTCGGTCACTTGCGCCTTGCAATTCCATACGTTAATAGGCCATCATCACCCACTATATTGCACCAGTGCAAAGCTACCAAAGAATGCACTGCAAGCCGATACTACGCTTTGATCGCTCAAAAAAGTTTCGATCTGTTATGTTTGATTGAGTTATCAAATAGTCTTCTTTCTCTCGTTATAAACAGTGAAAATCCTAATCTAAACATATGATAAGCGTATATGTTTGCTCATTGGTTAGTTTACCTCCCTTTAAATATATAACAACCAAGATGACGCCATGGAAACTTTTTAGACAGTATGTCCGATCAAAAATTTAGATTATGCAAGTTGATTAGGGAGTTTGAAGAAATACGATACTGGAATTATCAAAAGTGCATTACTTGAAAGAATAGTTTCAAGTGGCAATCCACACATCAATTGATTGCGATATTCAGACAATCTTTGGTAGTAATTTATTTTCATGTTTAGTTACGGTCACATCAAGTGGATTCCTTTCGTCAGTTGTAATTCTCATTACTTAATGGAAAATAAACTTGAAGACTAAGGTAAGCAGTCACTTTTATCAAAAAGCCCAAACAATATATAAAGCGTGCCAATGATAATATGCAAATGATAAAGTGATGTTGGAAGAATTTTTTAAAAGATTCACTAAACGGATAGAGTTAGGGAAAACTGTTTAAAAAATAGTGAAAGATCTGGTTCAAAAACTGATCGTGCTGGTGTTCATTATTGTAAAGATACCAGCATTACAGACTTGGATATCAACATGATGAGGATAAGAAGACCGAAATAACTCTAGTGACCATCGAGATCAAGACTCGATGACAAAAGGAATGGAAATATTCACCAACAACATTCAAGGTAATATCAACATTTACTGTTTTGAAAAGATCGCTCTCGTTAGCAAAGCCCGCATGTTACGGGAAGCACTGTCATCTGAGTTACAACCACACCATGCATCCGATTTGGGACCACAGTTTGGGATCAGAGTTTGGAACTACCATTTAATGATAGAAAATGGAGAGAATGGATGGAGCCAATATTAATAATAATAATAATAATAATAATAATAATAATAATAATAATAATAATAATAATAATAATAATAATAATCTGTCTTGGAGAATGGAGAGCATAAAATCATCTGCATCATATTGATTTTATAACTGTGAGTGAGTGGTCGCAAAAACATCCCATCAAACGGGATCACGAAGAATAATCCTAATCGACCTGATCACCAAAAGCTTGAGAAGCCATGCACAAGACACTACTTGCATTTTGAAAATCTATGCACATATTTATTTATATATCTGTATGAATTCCATTTGTGAAAGTGTCCATATATCCTCATAAATACAGACGTACATACGGTTATGTACAAAAACATAGTCCGATACATGCTCATTGTAGTTTATCACATTTTTAAGGATGAAAACTTCCAGATTTTTTATTTTGTCGGAGTGAGAGCTTTTGTTCTCTTCGAAACGCCCTGCGGAAGAATACATAGACATACACACACACACACACACACACACACACACACACACACACACACACACATGCCCTCGTGCACAACTGATACATGTTTGATTGCAGACAACAAACAAGGAATGTTCATCATATTGGTATTTCTGACTGAAAAAAAAAGTGAGTTTAATCTTATATTCACCCGTTCAATTCTCTCACTTGGAATTTTTAACCGTATAGAAAAGTGGCTAAATCCAACTCCATAATATCATCCACCCACTTCCTACCCTAGCAATTGTTAATGTCAAGAAAAATCCAAACGTGTACGTGAACAAATGTACGATCATATTCAATCGCAAACAATTGATTGGGTACTTATACTCCAAAATATTATATACTGTAGTTTCTAATAAGATATTTATAACATGTAAACTTGAACATATTCTAATATATATATATATATATATATATATATATATATATATATATATATATATATATATATATATATATATATATATATATATATATATATATACACTCTGGAAAGCTTTCATCTTCATACTCTAAACACATAGTAAATTTTTTCAATCTTTTTTTGCGTGTCACTTCAGTCACTTATTTTCCATTTCTGTTAATGTATTTTACGTAATTTTCTCCAATGTTTGTTTATGTTTTACAGTGATTTGGTCATTATGGCAAAATATGTACATTTTTTTTACGATTTAACCGTTTCGGGGATTTTAAAATTAAACAGTTATATTAACATCGCATATATATATATATATATATATATATATATATATATATATATATATATATATATATATATATATATATATATATATATATATATATTTATATATATATATATATATATATATATATATATATATATATATATATGTATATATATATATATATAAATACGCACGTGCACATACATACACACACACACTCACACATATATATATGTCATAGGCATATAAACAAGTATGAATACATGTGTTTAGGTTGATGTATATGAACCGTTGCATGAGTTCATGCATGCGTACAAGCGTACAGATTCATAAATAGGAAGAAAGTCATCGTTCCCGGAACTTTTGTTCGATTAAGTGTATATATAAAAAATGTTTTTTTTTGAATAGATCCTTTTGAAAAGCATACAGTTATTCCTATACATGATATATATATATATATGTATGTATCGTTCCAACCTATCATTACATCGGTGCAAAACTCAAAAGAATATATGTGTGTGCATGTGTGTGGGTGTGTGCTTGTGTGTTTGTTCATACTGTGCATCTAAAAAACACATACAAATATTTTCTAATGAAGCCAATATTGTTGAAATAAGTATATCCAATATATTTATATACACACACACACATGTATATATATATATATATATATATATATATATATATATATACATACATATATGTACCGACTTATAAGCATCTGTTAATAGAGTAACACACAAAATATATATCTATGATGGAACATTTTTTCAAATCACTCAAATCATATATACTTTTTCATTCCCTTATTTATTCGTTTTTGA
>OY735220.1:53424535-53427035 GCA_963457665.1 Thysanoteuthis rhombus
GAGTCGTTTTTTGTCTTTTTTCGACCTGTTGTATTTAAAATGGCTGTAGAACTAAGGTCTTAGTAGTAGCGATGGGAAGCATCTGAAAGCAAGATAAGAGAAGAACTAGTAGTAATAATCATCACTATACAGCACTATTTACGAAAATGTGTCAAGCCTTTGAAAAACCTAAAGATAATTTTCAATTTATTTGTTTTGCTTTCAATCCATAAGAACATCATTTTCTCAGGAAATTTGTCGGTGTTGAAAGGATTTTATTTACAATGTAAACATAATACTAAACTAGAATCTTACTTTCTGCCAATGTTTAACAATTGCCAAGTATACATTCTCGTAACTTATCTGCCAATGATTATCGATATCACGAGAGAAATCTATTTACATTAGGATACCTATTATCATTGGTTATTATTTTCAACCTTACTAAATACAATCTGTAATATCAGGGGAAGTAATTTGCATGTATGCGTCAAGAGTTACTTTTAAAATAAAACGGAAAGGGACAAATCATCATATGACCCGAGGAAGCATCGGACGGAATACAGTGTGATTGAAACGTGGACAACTCAATCTACACTTGGAAGGCTGGTGTCCAAAAATATGGCCGTTTCCAAATTAAAAAAAAAAAAAATGGAAAAACGACTTGTTTACAAAGTATGACTTGTAACCTCCAGCTCATAAAAAATACCTTGAAGGCTATATATATATATATATATATATATATATATATATATATATATATATATATATACCTCGAAAGTTTGTCTCCCGAAATAGAGCCGTTTCCAAATTTAAAAAAAAACGGAAATATGAAAAAATAGTTGTTTACAAAGTGATCAAAATGCTAATATAATAATCTGAGGCGAAGATTCCAACTCTACCTAGCGGTACTGTAAGGGATACTGGATAGTCTATAGCCACACTGAAGAGTTGTAATACAACAAAACAGCTTTCTGTGAATGACATAATTATTCAATATATATATATATATATATATATATATATATATATATATATATATTAATCTTAATTCAGAACCAAGACATAATAACCCATTAACAGCGGATGTTTCAATTTTCTTTTCTTCATTATTTCAAGTGGAAAAGTCAACTTTCAGTAATCTAACTTACGACCACCTTTGAGATTAGATACGAAGGAAGTTATTCAGCGTGTAAACCTTCCAATCATACCTGTACTTGTATACTGATTTTAGTTTGTGACTTCTGTTCTCTTTAAAAATTTGTTTTCTTTTCGTTGATGTCTAATTATGATACACAATTCAAAGCTGTTCACTGTCTTAACTACTGTTATCTCTCGACCATGATCTATTAATTTGTTCCAATTGTTGGAAAAGTGTTATAGAAATCCCGTACTGAATTTTTTTTTGCAATACTCTTCATATGTAAGTTTTTTTGTTGTTTTTTTTTTTTGTTCATTTTATTCATTGTGAAAAAGTTTTCAACTATTATTATGTCGTGGATGCCCTTTAGATTTTTAAGAAATTTAATGTCACAGTTAATAGGTTAACGTCTTATCCGGCTCGAGTCGGCGAATTGGCGACTAATTGAGGGCAGTGTGTTCAAATACAATACTTTCGGGCTTTAATGCGTTTTACTCATCTCTGCATTCAAGTTAAAGGAAGACCACTGGCAGCTAACAAGGGTTTCGTTCGCTCAGTTAACGCAGCTCAAAGCCATTAGACATTGTCACCTAATTTTCAAAAACTTCGTTGATATATTAGCAAAGCTGTATAAGTTTCTTTTAAATGATCTGCATTAAAACTCGGGTTATGAATGCACTTCTTGGCTCTCACAGAAATACTTTCTACTATACGGATAATATGTAAACAATTACAGATGATACATACATATATATATATACATATATATAATTGAACAGATATACATGAAACAAATATGTGAAATGCATATATATATATATATATATATATATATATATATATATATATATATATATATATCAAATGAATCCATCAATGACGTATTGTATTAATCTGGTAGATGTAAATTACTCTCATTCACTAATTAGCCCTTAATTCAGGAGTTATTTTTTCTGAAGAATCTTTTCAAAGAAAGGATTAGAAAATATGATTCCAACTTTCCGTGGGAGATCTTTTTTTTAAAGACGCCATCAGTTAATTAACGGGATTTTATATGACGTCATACCCTTTGGATTGCGGACAAAAGTTTTGCTCGAGGATTTGAAAGGTAGTTTTCAGTTTTGAAGTCATGTTTCTTACGACGGGTTCTGAGGGACTAATTAGGTGCAAGTTTGAATGAGTGCAAGAATAAACACTATCAGCCAGCCTTTGTTCCCCGAACTACGATCAAAACATAAAGTGATATAAGTATATATGTATATATATAATATATATATATATATATATATATATATATATATATATATATATATATATATATGTATATGAATGAAAAACATCGATCAGACACGGTCCCACAAATACGTATAAATTCATATA
>OY735220.1:53429535-53459535 GCA_963457665.1 Thysanoteuthis rhombus
TATATATGGCAGATCCTTGCAAAGGTCTGTGTCCACCGATAGATGTTGAAAAACTGATAATATATATATATATATATATATATATATATATATATATATATATATATATATATATATATATATATATACTGTTAAGCCTAATATTTTGCATAGGTACAGCAGTGATGACCACGGTCAGTATAGAATGCTGCATATTGGCATTGGTCTGTCAGATTAGCTTCATGGTTATTGCTTGGTGGCCGGCTCCGCTTCGGCTATCAGAGAATCGATAAAAATTGCTGAGATTCTAAACAGTTTCATTTGACAATCTAATGATCTGAAAAGTCACTCTTTACAATTCCTTGAGAGCTAACCCTATGCTCCGTGGCCCGATGCCAAAACTGAACTACGGTTCTTTAAAAATCTATCCTGAAAAATCTGACTTCAAATCAAGGAAGGTTCCTATTTTGACCGTTGTTAATCTGTTTAATCAATTAATCTTCTTATTTTTTCTATTTGTGCATTGAAAGTCCCACTTTCGAATACCAATGATTAACACCCTTCAGCACTTGGTTCCCCGGGCGACTGCGTGCGTTGTCATGAGCAGGTGTCTTGAAACTTCTCCTTCGTTCAACTGGCCTATTGTGTATATGCTAGATTGCCAACAAAATCTTCGTTTTCCGATGCAGACTTTTCTTCATAAAACTATCTGTATATTACTTCAGCACTTGATAATGTAAACTCTGACGCAAGGAAATTATTAACTATGTAGCGAAGAATTGAACTTGGTGCTATATTTTTTGAGAAAGGTTTGTTTTTCTGTACATCATTTATACAAAAATCGGAGGGTTTTTTATTCGGATGTAGGAAAGAAAATATCAACTGAGCCATAATCATTTGTTTCTTCCTGTAAACTCATAATGTAACTAGGGGCCACCTCCCCAACACGTTAACTAGACTCATTCCTGGGAAAATTCCTTTCAGCTGGGCCGATGACAGATTGGTTGACTTTGTCTCACTCTTAACTCACCTCCAGGACCCTTTGGGCCCATCAGCTCTTCTACCGTCCGATTGATTTCAGTCCACCGTTTGGAAGCTCCAGAATAAAACAAATAAGTAAGGATTATTCACTGCCATAGAGTACGTTTTTTTATCATTCTGGGGTAGTGTAGTAGCTACCAATGCAAAGAGGTGGATACAAAGGACATTAATTGATCAAAAAAATGTGTATGCTTTCCTCAAATATGAAGAATATAAATTCACTCATTGAAAATTCAATTCACCGTGTTTGCTGTCACAAGTCTCATCCTCAAATAATAACTAAGCAAATACCACGTTTTACTCTTTTCATGATATGCGATAATTTATTCTGTAAATTGATTTCCCAAATGACACCTACACTCGGCTCTGAAAATCTTTGACAATATCCTTAATCTGTTATATTTGATATTTCTTGCCATTAAAAGCACTATCTCAATTTCCAATCCGTGTTGGAGCCACACAGGTGTCAGTGGACATATCATGTATGAAATATTAGTCATGTAAACACGAGTTACTATCGTCTGTCGCGCAATTATTTGCGATTGAAAATTGAGTTTCATCAATTGACTTCAAATTCATAATATGTATGGTATATTGTCCTAAAATTTTTACGAATAAAAATGTAAATTCTGAATAATTTTAAACACTCTCTTTGACATTTTATGGATATTTCTCATACCAATTTTTATCGTTTTCTTTGTGAATGATATTTTATCAATTCTGATATTTTATGTGTATCTGATTCAATATTTCTCAATGTGCATATTCTAATTTGTACTTTTTATGTTGGGTCCTGATTGCACATTACACATGATGAAGATCTACGTTTTCAACCTAATAAGACATTTGACACCGTGCTACTTTTTAAAAAAACAGAGTAGTATACGTAAATGAGTAGAATATATATAAACATTTAATTTATCTGATTAATTGATAGATTTTGATAAACAAAAGAATTCAAGATTGGTGAGTTCAGTCGAAGTATTTAAAATTATTTTGTTTAACACAATGCAACTGAGAATCATTGATTTATTGTATATCTTGGGTCGTATTTCAAATGTAAAATGACTTTCAAAACATAAATGGGACATTTTGTGATCACACAAAGTTTCAGTTGCGTGGTGCCTTCTATCAAATAATTTTTTAAGTTGAAAAGATGAAATGTATATGCTTTTTAAGGAAAACGAAATACAACTTGGAGGTCACACATCAATGTTACGAAAAAGGTTGTGTATTTTTTAATCATCGGTGAACAATTAACACTGTTTATAGGGAATATGAAGCTGAAATTAATATTCAAGCCATCTGGTTCATGAGATTTAGGCCTCAACATCCACTTTATCTCGTGCTGAGTTCGACCATCAAGGCCCTTTTCCACATCAGTTCATGATTTTCTTCATCATTTTCATCCAAATATGTACCATGACACAGGTTTGTAATTTGTTTTGTATTTATCACGCATCTTCATTAATAAATGGAAAACATTTTCATGTGTCATTAATTGGATATTTTACTTTGCTATATAAGAGACTGTCAACCAAAACTGTCGATATCAACAAAGTCAGCATCAATATAAGCTTCTTCAAAATTAAAGTGGGTCTGGCTGGTTGGCTGTCCATGCAGATGTTGTGCATACAGGCATAAAGGTTTTAGTTTTACTACTGGAGCTACAGTGCTGAAAATGTGAACCTTTATAATGGTGTGAAACATGATTTTTCTTTCAAACCCACGGTTCAAGAGGATTTCATTTTGTAAGTTCAATTTGCAATGTACGTTCATGTCTAATAAGCCCCTCAGCTTGTGTCAGGCAGCGTACACGCTTGTTTTTTTTAAATTTGTACTTTTTATTCTAGCCCCACAAAAGGCAAGAACTTATTCATTGATCGTATTTTATTCCTCTTTTTTTCAATTGAACGTGTATGCTACCAGAATAAATATGTCACGTAACAGTTTGTGATGAGGAACTGGACATACATGTTTTTTTTTTTTGTTTTTTTTTTGGTAGGGGGGCGGCTTCTTTACAGGTGATAAGAGGGGATATCTATGGCGTAAAGATTCCAGTTTGGCAAGTATACGATTTTTATTTGTTCTATGGATATTTTCGTAATTGTAGGCGTGAGAGTTTAGAGGAGGCTGCAATGTTATGATAATCTTTCGCGTGAAAATATTTAAGTTTTTAACGAACATTGTTCTATTTAGGTATTTGCCATTTCCCATATGCGAATAATTTGAAAGCATCATATTTCCTTGTTCAGTTTTTTGAGGGTAAACATTTATTTTCTGAAAGAAAACGCAGTAGCTGTATGATAAAAAAATGGACATATTGGTTGTGAAATAACTAACAAGTTATAGGGTTAGAAGTATTTTGCTGATATTATTTGTTTTGTATCAAAGATGCGTGTTTTAGCAAAATAGAAGAAATAATAATAATAATAATAATAATAATAATAATAATAATAATAATAATAATAATAATAATAATAATAATAAGAAGAAGAAGAAGAAGAAGAAGAAGAAGAAGAAGAAGAAGAAGAAGAAGAAGGTATCTATGGCTATATCTGATGGAGGAGTGAGTCGATGAGGCGGTGCTTTTATCTTGTTCAAGATGGGTTTGAAACAAGTTTCAGAGACATTGAATTGGAAGAGGGAATAGAGATAGAGGATCAATTGAGGAAAAAAAACTCAGATGATTTTGGAAAGACAATGAAGAAAAAAATGTTGCAACGGACTGAAATAAATGCTAGGGAAATGAATCTACTGAATGGGTGAGAAGGAAGCACTTCTGGTAAGAGAAATGAAATAAATATCTGTTGGCAGAGACGGAACAAAAAGGAACAAACGTTGGAAAACTCAGAGCAACGAAGATAAGACGAGAAGAATGAAAAAAAAAGAAAGAAGAAGGGGAATGAATTAGCTTTTTGGAAAACAAAGGACAGAAGTTGAAGGATACAGAAGGAGTTTTGGTGAAAAAAAAAATGAATTTGATCGAGTGAAGGAAAGAATGACTGGGTTTGAAAGAGAGAATGAAAATAACAAACAAGCTCAGGAGAAAGGTATGAACAAAAGGATAGAGTTTAATTCAAAGAGAGAGAGAGAGTTTTTTTCTTTTTTTCAGAAATGAAAGAAATTTGTGGAATATAAAAGGAAAAAAAAGAAAAGCTAAACTTACTGGATGGAGGGTGAAAATGAAAAAAAAAGAATTTATACATTATTTATACAATGATAAAAAAGAGAAAAAAAACGGAGCGTGAGGAACGAATAAAACAACAAATCAAAACAAACTTGGAAAATATTGAAAGGAACACAACAAGGTTGTCCCCTGAGATTACACTCTGTATGTTGCCCGTCTGTCTGTAAATCAGACAAAGTCCGATGCTTTCCAAATTGTACTGCGCTACCTGACTTGAATTGTTCTGCTTTTGCAAACACATACGACTCCTTCGTATTAATCTATGGAAATTGATTAAATTAGATTTCACTTTCCGTCCGGTTTTAGTTTTTCTACTTGGCTAGATATACACAGTTTCAAGAGTTTTAAGAGGAGGAAAAAAGAAGGAGAGGGGGGGGAGAATGAAAGAATGAATATAGGGGGAAGGAAGGGAAAAATGAGTTTGCTCTATGAAACGAGGGATAAAGTCTGGTGGAGGTTGAAGGAGTTTAGGTTTTAGCTTTTTTTCTACTTCGGTAGACAGAGATTGTTTCATTTCGCTGCTTCGTTGACGCCATCGAGGTACACACTAACTACAAGTACTTCACCCCAATCTTCACCGGAATATTGGCATTTTATCCCTTGAAATAGATCATCATCATCATCATCATCGTCGTCGTCGTCGTGGCCGTCATCATCATCATCATCATCATCATCATCCTTTTAACATCCATTGTTGAACATAGAACTTGCTCAAGATTTCCCAGACCTCTCCATTATGGCGATCACGGAGCCATTATTTTCTGAATTTATCTAGCTCGTCACGTCATCTCACTTTCTGCCGGCCAAAATTTTGCACACGATCTTTGGGGATCCACGTTGTGAGTCGTGGTCCCAGTGGTTGTCTGACATTTTTGCAACATGTCCAGCTCATTGCCAATGATTTTTCTTTCCATCTGTATGATATCTTAGATTCCTGTATTTTTCTTTAATATACTACGCTGTCTAATGATCTCTCTTGGTGAAGTTGGGAATGATTATCTCTTGTGCACGTTGCATAGTTCTCAGTTCGAGGTTCAACCTTTTAGATATATTCTATGTTTCAGCTCTGTAGTTAACTACCGGGAAGATGCATTGGTTGTATACCCCTCTCTTTAGGACTACATGGAATTTTTTCTTCCTGAAAGTTGAACTTTCTCTGCCGTAAGCTTGTCAACCAAACTTGAGGATTCGGAAAAGGATAGCAGCAGCTGATTTTTCTCCCTTTGCATATTCTATAGATTTGATTTGATACGTGATTTAACTCTATTGTTCCGAAAATTACAAGTTGTTAAGTGTTCCTCTTTTTTTCACGTTTATTAGTTATTTTGAACATAACCCCCTCTGCATTGGGTGTAAACAAGTTTAAATTAGTTTTGAATTGAATTTCATACTTGAAATCGTCAATATAAAATATATAATGGTTGCAGAATAATTTTACAAAAGATATAAGTTTTGTGATTATATACATGGAGAAAAATGAAATCGTTAGAGGGAAATTTAATCTTTTCTGCTGCTATAACATTAAGATAGGAATTGAATTGGAAAAGAATGCAATGCGGGAATACACATTACTTTGTTCCTACGGCTAAAATATAATTGAACCTACCTTCCGATTCAGTGGGTCAAAAGTTGCAGCAATAATACGATTGTCTATATTACCTATTCTAATTTTGACGACTCTTACTTTGACAGAATACGTGCTGGCAAAGATATATCGAGTCTGGTGGCCTATGGTGCGTTGTATCTTGTGTGTACTGCGTTCTACGGATGATCAAAACGTGGAAACAATTCAAAGTCTTTAAAAAGCAATGGATACTTAGAGCCTTATAAGCACAATTGGAGAAGGAGATCCCGATTGTAGAAATTTTTTAAAAATCTGTGGAAAACAGTATCTGGATTAGACGCTATTATCAATGATTAATGGTGCCAAATCCATAGTTTGTCTTTCTTTCATTGTTTCTTTCATTTCATTTCTTGCCCGCCTTCTGTAACATCAAATGAGCGAGGGTGTGAAACTTTACTATTCGCCAATGGGATTATCGTCCCTACAATGTACCATTTGCTGTCCATTGCTATTTTTCCGACACTAAAATGTATTTGTGCTTTTGTGCATCCGTAGCACATGGCACAACCAAAATATAAAGCGACATGCACCGCTGATTGAGTCCAAATCCGACTCTTGGTGATCTTGGAGGCTTGTGAACATAACAAATTTCTTAGTATGAAATAAAGATGAGCACCACACTCTTCTTGGAGAGAAATATACCACTCAATATACCCACGATAATTAAAGATATAGAGAAGAGAAAAAGTTTCCTTACAATTTCTTGAATTACCTCCTGGGTGCCTTATATATCTCCCAATGCTGTAACAGCCTAACCCAGCCAAGAAAATATTAGTACCACCAAATTAAATCGAGTAAAGATCAGTACTAATAGCAGAAAGAGTTGTGCTAATCTTAACTTGGCCGAGTTTTTTTTCCTGGTGAAACGAAACGACATTGCATAGCGTGTATAGCTCGTACATTAATTGTTACTTTAAAATCAGGTTAACCATGAGGTCTTTATTGGCTGTACTGATCCCCAAGAGGTAATTATTTAGGAGTAGATTTTACATTACAGTATTATCTAAATTACCTTGATGCCGCCGTGCACTTGTTGAGAATTCAATACAAAAAGAATTACAATACAAGGACACAACTTCAAGGTGAGCCTGCTTCGGATTGGGAAAGTTGTTAGCTCTAATAGAGCGTTCAAAGAAAGTTAACCCTAGGATTTTGATGCTGATATTCAATACAGGCTCTCACCACTTGGAAGATTGGTGTAACACAACCTTTCTACCTCCTAATGATCTTGTGCCAGACTAAGCCGAATTTTTATAAAAAGGGCATCAAATATAACATGATGGTTAGTGAGCTTATTGTACATCCCAATTCACTATTATTAGGTGCTCAAATCTTCCTGGATGCCACGCTACAGTGTTTTTTGTTATAGATCAAGCTCTACTTAGCAAGTTTTCAATTTCAGTCCACAGACAATTCATTGCCTCCGAAATAGAAATTATACAGTCTTCTAAATATAAATAATAATATTTTATTCAGTATCCAACGTTAATCGTGACTGAATCAAGAATACGTTCGTATATTCTTACCTCTCAAGTTCACAGCTTTATACAATGTCCTCGTATTGATCATATGTACAATTTTCAAGTCGTTTCATGTACACTGGGAAAAATTTTACGCAGTAAAACTTTTAAAGAATACTCTAATTTGTTACACGTTAATTCAATATGATATTTATATTTATTCGGAAACTTACTTCGAGATAAATTAATAAATTCTTTCTTTAAACAAAATAAAAATTATTTCAAGTTCCTCTAAAGATACTCTCTCTCAGTGTGGGAACGATTGCATACCAATTCAGAACTCTATTGTGTTTTACCCTTAACAGTTGTTGTGTGAACGGCATCGTACGTATTGCATTCATTATATATGTAGAAGACGTTAATCCATACGTATAATTCAAAGGGAAGAGTTCTTATTGACAGGTATCTGTCTCGTGACCCTTCGAATACGATATTTGTATGTTAAGTTTTACCTTAATGTTTGATTCTACATTAAAAGTGTTCAAAGAAACGCAATCGCTTGTTGTTTTGCCTATTTTCTCGATACTAAAACAGAACAATCGATGCCAAAAATTCGTGGCCTTGTGTCACACATAGATTAATCATCTCTCAACGAGCTTGTTTCCTCATCAAAATCAAGTGCTCAACTTCACCTGAGAACTAGGTGAAACAGAAACAAGTCTGTCAAGCCACTCGATAAAACTGCCGGGTGGCCAAATCTTTTCATTGCCTCAATATGTTGGGATAACCAATCAAAATTTGGTAAATGGGGTGATAAATAGATAAATCACTCTTCTCGCCATTTGTTGGGCCATGATCATTAAAAAGTGATCTATGCAATAACAAGCGTGGACACAAACAGCTTCCATTGTAATCTGAAGGCACCTCTGAAAACTAGGGGATGATCTTTGAAACTAAATGAATTTTTGCAGACGTGATAAGGAGTAAATGTTGAAATTTTTTTAGTATTTTAGCTCCATCGGCGTGGCCTGAATACGTGATACGTACATAGCTAGCCAGCCAGCCGGACCACTTTCAAGACTGAAGAAACCTGTCCACAGTTTTCTTTATTTTCTTTAGATAGTTTTGGTTGATAGTTTCTCATGAGCGAAACGAATAAGAATGGACGATGTCAGTGTTATATAAACAAAGGAATCTCGCGAGAATTCTCTTCGCCTACGTTTTTTCTCGAGATCAATACGAATGTACAAAACACTTCCCTTATGCGCTTTCTTTTTAACCTCAACTCACTTTGTTTTTTCGTGAGTCAGTTTGGGCCGTAATAAAACAGCGCACGACACGCCTGATATTTACGGAACACTCTCGCCGATGCATATTCAGATTTGATTAGTCTTGCCCTCGCCACTAGCCACTGGCTCTGGTTAGTATTTGCATTCGGTAAAAGAAGGCTACCTGGTATCGCCCGGTAGCATCTATAAACGATGTGATATATAACTCAGTGGTGTCTGTCTGGCAGTTTGTCTGTTTGTGCGCAATGCTATAAAAGAAGCACCTAAACATGGGTGCATGCATACTCACTGCAATGCAGAGAGGTTCCAAAGAAAACGTCTCTCCATTATTTCTTCCAAAGAAGAATCTCATTTTTTCATCAAAAGTTTCAAAATTATATTCAGAATTATCATCATTATCATTTTTATTATCATTATCATTATTATTATTAATAATATTTATTATTATTATTATTATTATTATTATTATTATTATTATTATTATTATTTGGAATCTCACACCAGTTGCCTGGTGGTAACCGCTGGAGTTTGAGTGACAGCAAGTCTCCTCAAGTCTCCAGCCCTCCTCTCCTAGTACTCATAGGTCGCAGTAATTCTGCGATTTACAGTTTCACACCGGTTGCCCAGTGGTTATCGCTGAAGGCTGAGTGACAATAAGTCTCCACAGGTCTTCAGCTAACGTCTCCTCTCTCTTTCGCATATCATGACAGAGCTACGATTCGTTGCAGTCCTTATATCTCTAGCACCTTCCTCAGTATCCGTGCAGTTCCCAGCAGTGCTGTGGTCTGTACGGTCTCTATCCTCCCCCTAATCCCGATCTCCTCCAGTCTTTCCCTCAGCGTTTTGGGGACAGTTCCTAGTGCTCCCACTATGACCGGTACTACCCTGGTTTTCATGTTCCACATTTTCTTTAACTCCCTTGATTATTATTATTATTATTATTATTATTATTATTATTATTATTATTATTATTATTAATGATAATGATGATGATGATGATGATGATGATGATGATGATGATAATGATGATAATTTATCTTGTGGAAACGTTATTCTGTTTCTTATTTCTAACTTATTTGACGCAGTGTAGATGGGTATATCAGCTAGTTTGATTTTGTTTTTTCGTTTTTTTTTTTTTTCAAATAATCCCAAACGTATGTGTATTGGCCAATGTTATATAACGACAGTGTCCTGAATTGCTGGCTCCCGGCCATCCTCAGTCCGTAACTTATGATTAGATGAAGCCTGGCGCGCAGGGGTCTGTTCGCTAAGGTTGCAACCTTCTATTGCAGTAAGAGATGGCGGGTCAGGGATGAGTAATGATGTCTTCGGTAATCGCTGATGTAACTGGACAGTGGACGATTTCTGGCTGACCAACAATGAAACGCAACCTTTGGGTGTGGGTCTCATTGGATGTGTGTACACTCTTCCACATTAAAAATTAACCAATTCAGTCCGTTCACATCTATCTTTGTTTTGTGACCTCAGTTCATCCAATGACATGAATATTCGGTATTTGAGCCCGTGTAAAAGGTAGGATTTCGTACGCTGTCCAGAAAAGACGAACTCATTTACTTAATTTAAGCTTGTTGCAAAGCAGTCTTACGACCATTTAGTTAAATATATCGTACAAAATGATCATGTTTCCTCACTTCCAAATAGGAGCAGGCCTTGACTTGTGTAAACACATTTTAGGACGCAGGTTACATTTCTTTTTGTTTGTTCAAAATGTATAACCGCCTACAATGTTTTTAGATGTGTGAGCATCTCTAATACTGATTGCCGTTACTGATTGGATGACTGATAGCTGATTGACTGCTGATACGAAAAAAATCCGAAAAAACTCCCTCTTTCTATCATGTCCGACTACGCCTGCACATGACTGGACGTGTAATGGAGAGAACCCTTACAACTATGACCTGACTGTTTGTGATCGAGTTTTGTGATTTGATTGTTTCTCTTTAGTGACGTAATCTTGCATTTTGTAATCATCAATTAACCAATTCACAATTGTAGTCACACATTGGTTGTTAAAGTCACAAGGCTTTGAACCCCCTACCTGCTGGCTTGATTAATGTGTCTATTGCATTAGGTAACCTTTTGGGAATTTCTATTCGAACCATTCATTCGCCTCACAGGGGCAGATTGTTTTCATTCTACTATCCGGGCCCAACAATATCTCGTATGTGTTAATTAATCTTTGTTCTTCCAAATAATACCAATTTCAGTTTTATTTTTCATTCTAATCAACTATATTCAACTTCTCATTGCCTGGTCTGTGGATTGAGCTCACGACCAGCGAGTAACTCAGCTTCTTTTTTTTTTTTTAATGTTTGGCAACTAGGCTGAAGCACCTTGTCTCTTAAGAGAAATGCCTAATGATGTATGTCAGCCGGTGATGAAATCCTGGTTTGTAATCCATGGAAGTTTCCAGTCGGGTCAAAACTTGAATATTACATGTACAAGTTTTTATGACTAACCCATCGATAGAATACCTCCACTCTAGTCACATAGCTTAGTGAGCTCAATTAGCCGCTGAGTGTACAGGGAAATACGTTTCAATGAAGAATTTTCCGAACGCCTTTCCGCTTATACCAAGTATTGAACCTCTCTGAGACATACGTGGCAAATACAACTCTATCCAAATGAACTATTTGGCAATCAGGTGAAAGGTTATTTAAAATCCGACACAAATCGTATCTTCTTTCAATATCAAGTAACCACTACAGGAAACTGGTTAACGTTGAAGGATCATAATGTTAGTTTTTTGGAAATTCATATTGAAATTATTTTTCAAACATTTAGTTTGCTTACCAGCACTGATTTTAGAGAATATGTCTGCAAATGGCGTTGACTGCATATGACCATCATGGGATGTTCCGAAAGGGATAGAAAAGACTCGATAGTCTATCATGAATGCTGACACACAGACTGATATATACACACATTTTCGACCAGTCCATTCCTCAGTCTTCAGTATCGGATTTGTTATCTGACGTACTCAAAATCCTATCCATGTCTCCATTCCCCCTCTCTCTTTTTCTCTCTGTATATATATATATATATATATATATATATGTGTGTGTGTGTGTGTGTGTGTGTGTGTGTGTGTGTGTGTGTGTGTGTGTGTGTGTGTGTGTGTGTATGTGTGTGGAATTATGAATGCATGGATTATTGTATAACATGTTCTCCTTCTCTGGCAAAATTGAATGACAAATATATCAGTTCACATGAATAATAATCCAATGCCCAGTGGGAAGGGCAACTCGGTTGGAAATGCGAATTTTTTCCCCTATGAATATATTATGATTGAGTAAAGATAGTCTTATTCTCCGAACTAATACCTAGAAGATCGACCAGCCACTTATAAAGTCTGCACTGAAGCTCTCATATGATTTTTATTTCATTGGAATTTTATAGCTTTTGTTGTTATCAAGATGAAATAACGTCTATGTTTCCTGCTTATAACTCTGTCTAACAATTTTTTTTCGTTTATTTTTAATGAAATTACGTCTTCATCAAGTGAGTGACCTCAGATTGTGATAATGCAAAGAGAAAAACGAAAAAGACGTCTTAAATTAGATGCAAAAAGACGGAACAGAATCTGATGGAAAAATCCATCCAACATACCATTCAAAGCATTTTTTACTATTAATAAGAAAGGACTTTTCTGAGGGACCAAATATCTTTAAAAATCACTCGGCTAAAAATAAATATCCGAGGTTATAATGACAGTAAACTTGTTCATAGCCTTCAGATCGTTTCTCTTGTAAGCATTGACTTTATTAATGTGCTTTTAGACGGCAGTTAATTGCGTCATTAAACCTTTTTGAGTATAGTTGAGATTGAATAATGGTTGAATTTGTAACAGCAAATATCAAAATGGCAGTTATTTTCTCAATTAATACATCGGATGTGACCAGATTATACAGATAAATAGATAAAAAAGCATCGGTAACTATTGAGTGTTATCATGATGATGGTGGAAAGTATCACACGTATTTTAAAAGCTTTTATTGAGGATCAAGTTTTATCAGCTTATTTAAAGATTAAAGAAATCTGTTCAGTATTCTTCCAGGAATCAAAATGCAGAATTTATCTATCTAAAGAAAAATCGATTCTTCCCTCAGATTTTCAATATCTTCAGGTTTTTTTGTTTTTTTTTGGCTTGCATCTTCAGTAAGCGTGCAAGTATGATGACGGATACAAGAATCATCTTCACGGCCCACGTTTGGTAGACCCCCGGCAATGTCAAGTTATTAATATTATTTTGTATTGACTAGGTTATCACACATATAAGTTCTAGTATTAGTATGGTGATAAATATGTGGTTAAAACAGGTCGAGTATCCCTTCAAAACTTTTCAAAAACCAACATGATGGCATAAATAGAAAAAACCCACTCCTAGCTTCACTGGTGTGTGATGCAATGGTGAAGGGCGATACCAACTTCAAAGATATTTGACTTATTATGACCACAGTAACAGTTTGGTTGTCCTAGTTTAATTCTTCAGAATGATAATTGTATTTACATCGTTAACAGCAAAAAACGAAATAAGTCCCGATCGAACCAAACTATTCTCACTACCAATTCTTACATTAATTAATCTCTCCATTCTGCTTATTCCCTTTTTTATACAAAGAGTGTTGAAAATGTCAAAAATGCTGCAATAACCATATGAGTAACTTATAAGAAAAATAGAAAGTGTTCATATTTATTTATAGCACAGAGAGCGTAGGTATTAGAGAAACTGGGTGCAGATTTATATGAAATACCAAATTATGCATTTGTAAATACTCCCAAATCAGAAAGGAATCCGGAATCTGGGGGATTCCTGGTCCCTAGAATATTTGATAACGGGTTTTCGATTTATACAACAAGTAAATTTTTCCTCAAAAGTTATCTTCTGTCTTTGTGTTTCTTCACAGTAATTAATATTGCAGTTGGATTTTTTTTTTTTTTTTTTTGCAATATTCCATTCACTTTTTCCCTTGTATTTTTTTTTGATTCTTCTTGTTAATTTGAAATTTTCAAAAAAAAAATCTCGATTCAAAATATACAATTAATTATTGAACTTACCACACTTGACCAGTTTTCTTTTATCGATTTCCAAATGCGTATTCTCTCCTAAACAAAACAAAACAAACAGATATTATATTCAATATTAAAATCGAGTAAATTTTCATGAATCCTTTTTTTAAGATCATGCAACAGGAATATAGAAATTCTATTTAAAGCCGATATTTCTTTAGGAAAGAATACAGTGTTTCCTTCTTTTTTTATAAATTTAACAAAAACATACACAAAAGAAATACTGCAATCGATTTTTTTCAAACTTGAAGGAGAATTTAAAATGGAATCGTCATTCTTGTGCAGATGCTCTCAAACCGACTTATGTGCATCCCTAATGGTGTGTAACATAAATTACAAGGGTACGCAAGGTTTGCAAAAAAAGGATGCAAAATTAATTAAAGTCAAATAAGTGTAACTCGAGTGAATTGTGTTTTTCATGAATGTATTCAATTAAAAAAATTGTGTCAGTTGAGAATGATATGCAAGTGTGATTTGAGAACAGTGCTGATATCTGAGTAGGAAAGTGTCAGAACAATTGATATCAGTAAAGTAATGTAATAGATTATTTGAAATTTTAGATAAATACTAAGTATTTATTGCCTTTTTTATGGTATCTATATACTTCACAATATATGTTCCATATGACAAAAAACAAACACTTGTTTCAATGTATTTGGTTGATCTAATTAGGCACAAACTGATCAAATGAAAAGTAACATCGCTTCTAATTTTTAATCAAATGGATACTTTTTCGTATATGTGTCAAATTCCCCGCTAAACATTAATTTACACACACACACACACACACACACATGAATTATAAATTGTGTTACATTATATAGAAACTTTTCAAAAATTTATCTTTAGTCGTTGCACAGTTATTATATCACTCAATATAGTTCAACGTAAAAAGAATAAACAATTAAAAGAAACTAGGCTGCTGCAAGAATCGAACCTGCCACTAAAAGGTAGCTGCATCAACGTAGCAATGGACTTACTATTGTTCTAAACTGCCCGCCGATAAGGTAAACTGATTCCAACCCAATTTTCATCTCATTTATTCTCGGTCTGTTTTGTCTCTTCCAACATAACAGTATGTATTTAACAAATGGACATTTTGGTCCGACAAAGTGACTTATAAATCATTATTATATAGCGACTCATCTGAAATAATGTCCCGTCGTTACACGTTTAATATGTCACAAGAATAATCGAGATGAGAATTTGGGTCGAAAGGAGTTATTCAGCCCTTACCTTATCAGCGGCTTGATTTCCTCCTCTTTTGAGGGTGTCATGGTGATTTGTTGTCCTGAATAGATGTAGTGGTTTACCTTGCCGAGTTTTGCATCTTCCATCTTGACGGTTATGTTCTTATTATCAATATCATTATTGCACATGATTTTGTTTTACTGAAGATTATGGACGACGGGGAATCATTTCAATACACACACACACACACTCACACATACACACATACACACACACACACACACACATATATATATATATATATATATATATATATATATATATATATATATATAATCGAATAGATACTTTTCAATACCTGTGAAAAACTCAGTCATATTTGATTCATCCATTTTCCAATACACTGACTCAAAGCTTGTGGATTAAATGAAATTTCCAATGAGTTTGGATGAATATTGTGCTGTAAATAGGACACCGAACGGATTGTAAATTCACTATTGATATATATACATACATACATACATACATACATACATACACACACACACACACACACATATATATATATATATATATATATATATATATATATATATTTATATATATATTTATATATATATTTATATATGTGTGTGTGTGTGTGTACATATTCGTCCATTTAAAATATTCGATTATTTGTGGATAGATAGCTGTTTTGTTGCTCGAGCTCATATAATTGTTTTGCACTCCAGAATTGGAGATCTGTAATCTTTCCACATCAGACGTAATGTCTGAAACATATTTCCATGTATCTAACTCTGATCTTCTAAGGGCATACAATCACGGCCTATTCCACTGGCTGTAACGAGGATGTTAGCCCCGAACACTATTACTTAGTACAAAGTTGAATCTACAGCTTCGGACAGAGAAACAAACGGTAAAATTTCACACTGATAGATATCTCGAGTGTGAGAGTATAAGTTGTTGACTGGTGCCAGAAATAGATGTTTGTGTTAAGGTGAAAGCCAGTTTTCGAATGCCTGTTTCCATATTGGCTTGGGTAAACCTACACTTTTCTTCATTTTGCAGTAATATTTTAGGAAATCACTCTCATAACGCAGTTGAACGGAAATAACGTCTTCTTTCACATGAGAATTTTTCAAGGGGTAACATCTACCGATCAAAATCATTTTCCCTTCGACTAGTGTATTTTTTCTCTCAAAATAAAGATAACGAAAAATGTCTACATTACAGAAGAGTTTCATAATGATTTAGAAGCGGTATCAAGCAGTTTATGACATTTAAGATTATAACTGGCATGTTTTTTTTTTTGTGATATATCACGGTGGTGTCCTCGGTCTTACTACCAATTAAAAAAGGGGTATCGCCCAGTTATATAAATACAATATATCAACCCTTGAATGTGTAACAGCAATAGCTTTTCAATCAAATGTTGGATCTAGAGAAGGATAACAATCAAAGCAAATAGCAACTTAGGATTTGTAGAAAATAGTTGTTTTGAGGTGGATGAGGTAATGTTAAAAGATCAATTCAACACAGAGATTATTCTTTATTCGGGTATCACCCACAAACATACGCACAATAACCCATGCACAAAAACGAATGAAGACAGAACTTGCATAAATACACGATCACTACCTAAAATAAACGAATTAACCTGCCTGGTGGTCCTCGCTGGAGATTTAGTGATAGTAAATCTTCTCAAGACCCCAAGCATCCTCTCAACACTTCCAAAGCGTCCAGCAATGCTGAACTTTGCAGTTAACGCTGAAGGCAAGGAGAAAATAAACTTCCTCACGTCACCAGACCGTTTCCCATATCGTCTTCACATATTGCAGTGCCGTGGCTCCTATCGTCCCTGCTCTGTCTTTTTTAACCTGGCTGTTAGGTCATTGCTGACAACCGGATGTCGTATACGTCATGTTCCCAGGATTATTCTTAGTATTAATGCAGACCCCAGTTGTGTTGTGGTATGTATAGTCTCGACCCTTCCTCTTATCTCCAACTCTTTCAATCTCGTTGTTTGATACGAGTGCACTTGCTATTATTGGTAGTATCCTGACCTTCTTGTGCCAGACTTCTTTTGGTCCCTTAGCCAAGTCCTGACATTTCTTCAACTTTTCACAGAGACGGTCGCGTCTATTATCTGGCAAGTTTTCTTTCCCTTGTCGACATCTACAAGGTCTGGCCTCCCCACTGAAATGGGATGGTTAGTTTGGATATCAGTCCCTGAGTAACTTGTGATTTCTATATTCCTGAAAATTCACCTCTTCAAATTGATACCATTTATCTTCATGGTTGAATCCCAGTTGTATGTTCACTTCCCAGTGTTCAACTGTTGCTACCGTGTTGTGTCTGTTATTGCATTCCTTCTGGACTACTTTACAACATTCGCTCGTTATGTGGTTTACAGCCTCGTCTCTTTCTCCACGTATCTTCCCTTTGACATTACTTGCCCTAATGCTGTTGTTTTGGACTACCATAGTGGGTGAATCTGTTTCTCATGTATATGATCTCTCGTCAGAGATATTTGGTACATATCTTTTAAATCGCCGCGTCGTTACCAATGGCAAAACAAGATTGAAGTGATGTCCAATGTGAATTCCCCCAATACCAGTCCTTGTGTATGTGTGTGTGTGTGTGTATGTAAGTGTGTGTGTGTGTGTGTGTGTGTGTGTGTGTGTGTGTGTTGCAATATTGCTTGTTTTTGTCTGGCGTGTTTTATTATTATTACTATTATTATTATTATTATTATTATTATTATTATTATTGTTGATGTTGTTGTTGTTGTTCTTAGTAGTGGTGGTGGTGGTGGTGTTGATTGTATTATCGTTGTTGCTGTTTAAGTATCACTGTCAATATCATTGTTTTATCATTATTCTAAAACTCTTCATTTTTTCCCGATATTCATCTTCATTATCCGTTCAATAATACTTTTATATGTTTGTCTTTTGCATTCATCATTGTTATTCGCATAGGATATTCCCTCATCAATATAAAATAAAATTGATGTTGAAAATTGTTGATTTTTTATCTTCAAATGAATTGCTACCATTATTTAATTCCAATCCTAATTTTTTATTCGCTAACCCGTTCCATGCGTTTTATTCCTATTTCACGCGAAAAATCAACGGAAGAAATAGCAATCTCGAATATTCTTGCTTTAATTATGTTTTCTATTAAACAGACCCACCATGCGTTCTACTTAAAATACGAAAAATAACGAAATCTTTTTGACCCAGTCCTAAAAAGACTTTAATTTATGAGTTGACTTTGGTGCCATCCTAATTCAAAAACATGTTTTCCTTCTGCTTCAATCGTACAAAAAAATCTTTTCACTCCGCGAGGCTTTATTACCGAGCAATTTATGTTTTTTTTTTTAGAATCATTCTCATTAATCATCTCTACCCTTTATGGTGGTCTCCTGCAATTTCACTATCTCATGTTGTTCCCAGAAAGCTGAGTGAATTGGCAGGAATGCAATGGTATCTTCGAAAAACATTAACTAAATTTTCTAGAACAAATTTAAATTTGAGAATATCGCAGCTCAAGCTGCTGATTATGCCAATACAACATTTAGAATGAACACTAGGGTCAAGTTTTTAGTGATACGAGCATCTTCAGGAAACTTCAGGAATATAACAGTGACCATATCACATCAACTTGAGGCAATAGGAATTGAGAACAAATAAGGGAAAGTTATCGCACACCAGGAGGTTCTATTACCGAGCAAAGTTTCGAAAGTCATTCTCATTACTCATTCGTGGCCTTTGTGATGATCTCTTACGATTTCAATAGTTAATATGTAGTTTCGGGCGTGCTGAGAGAATTAAGATTCTGAACTCCACGATTCTATTTCATTCTGCAACCTAAAAAAATAAATCTAAATTCAATGATATTGATATTCAGTAAACGAGTGAATCAGAGAGTTTACAATGATTTCTACCCAAGGTGAACTTTATGCGAGAATTCAAATTTGAATTTAATGCTGTTCAAGCTGATAGCAGAATGGGTAAAACGTTTTGAGTAAACATTACTGTAGTGCCGACTGTTCAGTGGTTCAATCTCTTTCTGGAGCTTTCAAGACTTCCACATCGACCATATCACGTCGCTTGAGGGCAATGTGAATTAAAAACGAATTGAGAAATGTCACTGAACCCCAGGAGGCTTTATTACCAAGCAAAGTTTTTGAAAATTCATTCTCATTAATCATTCGTAGCCTTTGTGGTGATCCCCTGCGATTACTATATTTCATATCGTTTCCATGAAGCTGAGCGAATTAAGATTCTCAACTCGATTACATGCTGTGACTTTCAAGATAAATATGAATACAGTAATATAGATATTCTGAAAACAATTTTAATCTGGTGTAAGAGTGGGCTCGGAATACAATAATAAAAATTTGAAAGAAATTCGCTCTATCGCTGCCTGTGGCGAAATGATTAGTTTTATTTGGTTTTTATCCGTAGAAGTTTGAAAAGATATTTCAAATCCTATGAATGTTATACACAGACACAACCACAAACATACACACATACACACACACACACACACACACACACACACACATATATATATATATATATATATATATATATATATATATATATATATATACATATATATATATATGTATACATATATATATATATATATATGTTCGGATACATATAGATATATTCTGATAATGAACCGTGATATTTTCTTCTATTTCTTCGTCTGTGGCAATGGAATCTTCCTCTTGGACGTTATATATATTTCATGTCTACCCCATCAAGCCGAGTGAATCAACTCAATGAGACAATTACATGCTGTGATCTTTTAGAAAGTACAGTGACAATAATGCAGATATTCAATAAATAGACTTGATCAGACAGGATGGATACAATGATATAAATTTGAAAGAATGTATTCTATCGTTGCCTGTGGCGGAATAATTAGTTTTATCGGTTTTTATCTCTTCCAATTACGGGAGATATTATCTAAATCACGTAAATGTTGTATAACCACCCACAAAAACACACACATACTGATACATATATATATATATATATATATATATATATATATATATATATATATATATATATATATATATATATATATATATATTCATATATATATTCATATATATATATATATATATTCATATATATATATATACACACACAAAGATAAACATAGTGATTTTACTATGCTTCTTAATACTTTACAACGAATACTTAAAGGTAACAATGTTGATGATATGAATATATAATACACACGATCCAAATAAATTGACTCTTCATCCATCTTTCAATCCATCAATCTATCTATTTATCTATCTACTGAAGAGAGAGAGAGAGAGAGGAAGAATAGAAGGTGTGACTAACAAGACAAGTCCAAAAAGCATTAACTCTACAATTTCTATGAGAAAGAGGACCAGTTAATCTTGGGGAAGATCTATGTCCAATTAAGCACGCTAAAATTTCAAACAGTAAGGTCAAATCGGTTTGAGCCCCCCATTGTTGTGTGATCACTGAAGTTAAGTGAAGTCGATCCCGTTAGTTGCCAAGATGCATGCCTGTATTAGAATACCACGTACCATGATCAAACAGGGATACATCCCTGACCAAATCATACCAAAGACTTTGCAAATCGCTGTCTTCTAATCAACCTGCAAAAACAAATATTTCTCACCCATTCTACTTTTCGTTTACTAACGTAAGTAACGTAAGATTTGTGACGTGTGATTTGTGATGACATCAGACTCGGGAGAAGCTAAGTAAGTGTACAAGAGAAGACTACATTTTAAGTACCATCTTAAAGTAAGACTCAACGCTTTTTAAGCACAGTGTTAACAACGCATTTGGAATGGACACTTCAACAGGATAAACTGTTGAGCATCGGTTCAATTTATTTATGAATACCAAAATCAAACCTCTGGAGAGGCCCACACCTCGAATTATTACGGAAGCGCTATCGTAAGCTATGGCCAACAACCCACAAAAATGGTTTTCAGCACTTTCTGGTGACACTGAGACTCCAACAGCAGCCATATCACGTTATCACAGGTGCGATAGTAACAGTTGCAGAGTTTTAAAAATGCATACCAGGTGAACCGAAGGTATTGTTCCATGAACGTTCCAAACTTCCCATTCGTCAGCTGATTGTGCCTATGCTTAGAGAATTTCAGTATGAAATATTGCAGACTCTCCTTCGACGGACTATTTTTTTTTGTAGATTTTTGGACTTTTTATCCATAACAAAAATTTTTAAAAAAGGAGCCAAGATTCGTGCTTTTACATACCTTTGACCACTAAACATAGAAATCTAACAGATATCATTTATTACTACGTGAAGGGCGTTAGAAGAGGATTATTGCTTCAAATGGATCATATTGTGATTAAATATCTAACATCTTTTACTGTTTATATCATTTTTCATCTTACAAATTTGAAATTTAAAAAAATGGTGTTCACCGATCTAACATATCATTTCTTTTTCCAGTGTTGGCAATTGTTACGTCATTTCACAATTTTAGGAAATTAGTTATTCAAGCCACAGAATGTGCTCAGGGAAGACACTCATCTCTCCAAATCAATCAATGCATTCAAAAACAATTTACTGAAGGATTTCAGAGACTCAAAGTTCAACCACTAATATTCATATTAGCACAGTCCCAACCAGTCTGTCTGCCGATGAGAGATTGATTGGTGAACTGCAAATGGTTTCAGGGTGCTAGCCAGCTGTCATTATAACCTATTTAAAGGTATTGAAGGTATAGTTAGTTTGAATCCACGAGCAAGAGGATTCATTAATTCATATCTTGTTGCCTACAGCCATACCAGTCAGAAATTTCATAAGGGTAGGGACCGGGGATTTTCGTAACGTTATCGCACGTAATATAGAGATCAGCCTTCTTCTCCTCCTCCTCCTCCTCCTCCTCTTCCTCCTTAGTATAATAAGCTCTCTGTATGATTCCCGGCAGCTTGAGGCACCTGATAGTCCAAGCCAGTCATCCATTTAGGTACAGACCAGGCTCTAAATTGCTCAACTTTGCTGATCGTACGAGAACTGGTGTATCCAGCGCGATTCGGCCATAACACTAATGCACTAGATACAGAAGTATCCATATTTATTTCGATTTTCTATGAAGATATATTTTTTTCCCTCTTTTCCCCTCCTGATTTGCTCTGTTTCTCGACGGACGCTATTTTTACTCGCCATTGATTAAGAACAAAAGTTCTCTCGGAATATTAATGAATCAATGTGAAGACTTGATTAATTTGCACTGTATTTTAAAACAAATATCAGTAATTAAAAATTCTAAACCAAAAGAAAAAAACAAAAGAAAAAAAGATCGTAGACTATTTTCGCATGTTGAAAAGACAGATTTTTTTTTATCGTTAACGTTCCTTCTATTTTTGAGTGTTTCTTTCATTTGTTCCTGTTTGTTTTGGGGTTTTATCTCGATAATTTTGTTTATTTTGTATTATTGAAATCTTAACGAAAGGAATCAATCGGTTTTGATTTGACGTTGTACGCTGGTGTGGTTTACTATAAGACCAAAGCAGACATGGACTTCATTGTAGCTACAAAAATAGATGTAGAATAAGAAAATTAACTTTGACCCTTTCAAAGTTACTATTTGCACGAAATTTAAAACGAACGAGAAAGAAAGAACATCTCCGATTTTTTTTATTGTATTTACTGTTACTGTTGTCTTCTATTTACGGGTTTGCTTGAATTTACATTAAGTGCGTTCATTAAAGTGTAGACGATTTGTTTGTTTGTTTGTTGGTTGGTTGAGGTAAAAAGAAAAGTTGAAGAAGGAATGCTTTTCTTAATGTTTTAAATTAACAGACGGGTGATGGGTCGGATAGATGGTGGGTCGGAGAGGTGGTGGGTTGGTAGTGGTAGTCCGTCGGCGTTCGCTGGCTAAATCTCAAGGGAAAATATTCAAATTAAGAAAGGGGAATTAATGATGGATGAAGGAAGAGAAAAAATTACAGAAAGTATCAACGAGAGAACGAAAGAAAGAATGGAGATAGACAGATCTGGTTGGTATCTCAATAAAAACCGTCACGGGTCAAATGTATTTTGGCAGCATGCCATGTTCGGAGTGATCAATCAAAAAATTGGAAAAACGTTGTTCACTGAATAAGTTACTTCTTTTGCATATTGTTCAGCAGTGATCATTCAGAAAAAAAGTCTGAAAAAACGAGCATGAATGCCGCTGGACACAAAGTAAAGGATCAAGTCAGTATAAACGTCCAATGTGAAATGAACCTTGCACTTAAAAACTACTCAGGAATCAGGAATTTTTTCAAAAAGGAATTGAGTTTTTTTTCTTCTGTGATTAATGAGGAGTAAATGTTTAAAATTTCATCCATTCTACTCCGTTGGCTCGGCCAGTAGATGTGATACATAAAATGCGTAGCCGATCAACCAGCCAGACTAACTTAAAAATTGAAGAAATTCATGTTGACAGTAATGGTTGACGGTTTCTTGAGAAGTGTAGGATTGAATGGGAACAGAAAAATTGAGGAAATGGGGAAGAGAGTAAAATAAAAGAAAGAAAGGAACAAAGGAAGACAGGGAGAGAGAAAAAAGAGAGATGTGATTACATTTTATGGAAGAGGAAAGAAAAAATAAGAAAAGGACGATGTGTGTGTGTGCATGTGTGTGTGTGTGAGAGAGAGAAAGAAAGAGAGACAAGGGGGATTGAAATGATATAAAGACACAAAAATTGGAAAAAAGGACAGATTAATACTTCGATGTTTTAAGTTACAGTTATTTGCTGGCCCTGTGGGAATTCCACAGATATTGACAAGATATCATATTTCTGCATTAAGTACATCATTTGTCGAAGTAATTTATTACCTGAATAATGTATCCTCAATATTACGATAACTTCCTAAGGCAAATGAAACTAATATCAAATCACTGGAGTCCCATAAATGGCCGACCGACCAGCCAAGTGGGCTACATACTCTTCTCTCCGATATGAAATTAGCAACAGTAAATCAGTAGGTAGCATCGATTATTTGTTATTTCAGGAGAATACTTTTGGGATCTCTATGGTCATTTACGAGCAACAATGCCCATATCTTCTATTTTCCAGATAATTTTAGATAAAAGATCTTTTTTTTTATTTTCGAAAATAATTTTAGATTATCAGAAATAAAAAGTCTTGGTACGTGCACAGGCCACAGTTATTCATTTGAGCGAGTTACAGATGTAAATGTTTGGTAATATTATGTTCGAGGACTTTGATCTCTGTGTCTCTTTCTTTGGTTGCATCCACTATAATTTAACTTTCAGACTTCAGACATGTGATTGAGGAGGGATAAATGTACAGCCGGGGGGCAGGGGAATACCAAAAAGTAAAGTAGATGATACAGGCCTGGAGACTCAGTCGAAAAAAAAAAGTCATGTGACCAATGTCTCATAGCAGTGTGCCATATTGGGGAAGATCAATAAATAAGTTACTGCTCTTACTTTTTGTTTAGAAGTAATCACTAGAAATGTCTTGATATCCAAAGAGTAAGGGGGACTGATTAAGTATAAACTTACATTCTAAATTGAACCGACCTGCTCTTCAAGACGGATTTTTTAAAATCCTGTTTTTCTTTACATAATAAGAAGTAATGATTAAAATTTCAACCCTTTAGCTCCATTGCTCCGGCCTGTATTCGTAATACATACATGCAGACGTAGCCAGCCAATCGGACCCATTCAGAAACTGTAGAAACCTCTGCTGAGAGTCTCAATGACAGTTTCGGTTATCGGTTTCTTAAACAAAGTACCAATCATCGATGTGGTAGGAGACTTCTTCCCCCCAACCATAGCCGTGTCATAACAAAATTTTAAAAAATGATGTTCAAAGCCTCTTCACGAAACACCCAGCACAAGGTCTAGAGTAGCGTTGCAGCCAAGAGGATACAATGGTTCTTGAAAGATCACCAAAATTAAACAACACCAAACATAGTTGATACTTGGGACAATGCGTTAGAATATAAGAATTTACAATTACATTTAGGATGGTTGGCAACACTGAATAAGATGCCAACGAATATCTATTGGTGAATACCAAACGGAACTTCTCATAAATTAACTGATATTAAATAATATAACAATTCCGGCCTATATTCACGCAGTTGGTCAACTGTGTGCAGATATTAAATGTTATCTTTGAGCTCCCCAATCAGTGTTCATTGTTACCATTGAGTTAGGTAGTGGAAGAGCAACAGTTCAGATGATATATGATATAAGTTTCCAGGGTCGGTAGGGGGAATCTGCTCTGTTAACTGTATGAAAGCATTGGTACAACAAAAATAGGAAGAAGTGTAAAAATAGAAAACATTAAGAAGGAAAATATATTGAGGAAAAGCAGATGATAGAAATAGAGAATAAACAAAGTGAGACCGAATAAAATAAAAATAGTCAGTCAATAGAAAACATCATGGGATCAATGTTTCGGGATGATCAATGAAATCAAGTTACTACTCTTGCCTTTCGACGGGCAGTGGGCACTGAAAAAGTCAAAATTTTTAGAAAACAAGCGAGGCAAACTAAAGGACAAATTTAATATAAACTTACATTGCAAACTGAAACTCACACTAAAAACCTATGAAAGAGGATATTTTTTTTAAAAGTTTTTTTTAGACATGATAAAGATTAAATGTTCCGAATTACAGCCCTCTAGCTCAATTGGGGTGGTCTATGCGCACAATGCATATATACATACGTAGCCATCAGCCATACTACATTAGGAACTGATGAAATCTGATGACAGTTTTAGTGACAGTTTTGTTTGACGGTTTCTAAGAAAGGAGGCAGGAAAAAAGGTTTTGCATATATAACATTATTTTTAGAAAGGACGTAACTTACCCTCATAACAAATACAATGATTGATTTTTCTTGGCAGTTACTTTGATTCAGTGGCTTATAATGGAAACCAAAAGTTCCTCATGAATAAAACGTAAATAGTGTTACTTTGATTCAAACTCAAAATGTTGTGATTATTGTTCGACGATGTGGTTATCGCAGATTTTCGAAGCACTCATAAGTATAGATCAGAACGATGCTTTAGAGCAGTTAACCATTCCAGTCTATCAGAAGGAAGTCTAGAATTTCGGTCGTAGAAAATTCTATTCTAAATTCGCATCAGACAGAATTTATTATATCTACTTTTGTGAAACCAAATTTTCTTTTTCTTTAAATTACTATTTTTGTAAAAACTCCATCAATTCTTTACTATCAGCGTCGTGGGGCCAATACTTTCTGAATTAATTTACTTCGTCTCTCTCTCTCTATCTTGTGTTCAGCCGGCCTCGGTTTAGCATGTGATCTCTGGGGATACATGATGCTAGACTTGATGTCCATCAGTTGTCTGCAACATAACCAGCCCATTGACTTTTGAGTTTTTTAATGGATTCTATGATGTTCTTGATTTTGTTCCCCCTCATATATTCTGCTGTCTTGTGATCTCTTTGTGTGCATGATTATTTCATGTGAAAATTGCATGGTGTTCAGTTCGAGGGTAAATCCCTAGGTAAGGTTTTGTGTTTCAGCTCCATAGGTGACTATCGGGAAGATGCATTTGTTGTACAATCTTTTTTATGACTAATGGATTTTTTTCGTTATTGAAGGTTACACTGGCTCAACCGAAGGCTTACCATCCTAGAGTGATTCTTTGCTTCAATTCTTACCATCGATATTTCCTTAATGGTTGTCAATGAATTCCTACATATGTAATTTCCCTTTTCAAATAATATTTCCGTAATTTTTAAGGCTAAACTTTCTATTACCGAAACAGACATTTCGTTGAAACCTATCAAAGGCTGATGGATGGTTATAAAGGCAGTATATTTGCGATCACACTGTCAATATTTGGCCAGCTCTTTCCTTTACCTTTTTTTTTTTTTTTTTTTGGTTTATTCATCACATCTTTATATATTTACGTATCCATTAAACAAAAATTTCTCTATGGGCATTCATGTGAGAAAAAAAACTGTCACTAAAAATATGTATTCAACATAAAAATACACATTTATTTTGGGTATATATACGTATAAATCTTGATGAGGAAAAAATACGAGGTCATCAGAACAGAAACATTTACAAAACACATTTTTTTTGTTTATTTTTCCAGAATTATTCTATAAATTGCCGCTGATAACTCCTCAATTTGCCAATTAATCTATTTTCTATCCAAGATGATCTAAATTTATCTAGGTTCATTCTTGAAATCGTTTAGACGCTATATGATTTTATTTTTATATATATATTTTTTAAAAACATAAGATTTAAAACTATTCTAGTATTCCGGGATTCTTCAGGAGAAAATATGAATTTGTATTTGAGATAAACTTAACTCGTGAATTCCTGTTCTATTTGATTTATCAAACACGAAAATCCAATAATTTGTGATGCAATTAATTATTTTGAAATTTTCAATTAAGTCTCCACTTGCCCTCCTCTCAAACAAAAAAGCCATGTCTAAATGTTTTAGTTTATCCCAATGAATTAACTGTCTTGGCAAAATATCCAACCCATTGAAATCCAAATGAAGAAATAGCTTCCAATAAGACGTGAAATCTAATCGCAAGTCCCCAAATGTCGACACATGCCTTACATTGAAACAAATTCGGCGACAGAAACCTCTCGCTGAATGGGTCAGTAATATGTAGTTATATTGCTATGTCTTTATCTAATATCTTCACAGCACATTTTTTGTTCCCATTACGTTGTAAAAGATTCATCCTATTTGAATTCTAAAACGATTTTTCTCCACTATCATCTTTTTGACATCCCTCATCTGATTGTTATTTTCTAACATATTGGAGAGAGTATACAATTCAACCTTTGGGCAGTGCCTCACATCAATCCCCCGGCCACCAAGGCTATAGATAAATAATGAGTACTTACAGATGCAGCCACCGTATATTTTTTTATTCAATTTTATATGCAACACACACGTTACTATTGTTATCTAAAGTTGGAGCAGAGCTTGACTCTGCAGCAGCCAGGTTTCTCTCTCTCTCTCTCTCTCTCTCTCTCTCTCTCTCTCTCTCTCTCTATATATATATATATATATATATATATATATATATATATATATATATATATATATATATATATATATATATATATATATTGAAACCAAGCTGAATATCAAAGTCATAACTTATGGAGAATTGTTGTGTTGATCAACACTGCCGGGTTTTTTTTTTGTTTTTTTTTTGTTGTTTTTTCATTGTTTCTATATTTTTTTAAAATCCCCGAAACGGTTACATTGTAAACAACTGATCCTGCCTGACACGGAAAGATTGCAAATCGTAACCTAATATCTCATCATCATAATAATATCTAATTTTGTACAAAACATTCGAAAAAGGACACTAAAAAGCTTAAAACACAAATTTCATTAACGGATATTCAGAAATAATTTGCTCAACTGACAGAAACTTGATAATGTTTTGAATTTATCGAGTATATTTCAAGCTGTGGAGCTTTGTACACAATATACATATATACATATATATATACATATATATATATATATATATGTGTGTGTGTGTGTGTGTGTGTGTGTGTCAGTGTGTCTGTATGTGTGTTTCAGTCTGAGTAGACGAATGTATTCTTTACATAAATGACTTTTTGTATTAGGCAGTAGGGTAATATCAAGCAGATTGTTTCTTTTTCCTCCGATTCACAATGACGTATGATTCAGCAAATTGCTCTTTAATGCGTTGACAATATGAGTTTCTGTTCTTGGATTTTTCTTTCTTAAAAAATAATGGAGAGGAAAATACTTTTTTCTCGTAGGAAAAAAGAAAAAAAAATTCTCCTCCTAATTGGCTGAGAAGGCTGTATTTTTCCTAGCGTCGTTCGTGACTAAGTCTCCAAAAATATTTCCAAAACCCACTTGAGGCGATGGAAAAAATTGTCTAGAAAGTGGATAATTGATTTTAAATTGTCCACCACGTGGATATAGGTACTTGGCAGTTCTTCACGTGACCACTTGGTGAAAAATAATCGATTTTTGAGGAGTTATTTGAAAGTTTAAAAAATAGATTTCATATATATATATATATATATATATATATATATATATATATAGTCATTGACACTAAAGTCTTTTTAAGACCGTTTTTTCCAAAATATTTCACTCACAAAAAAGTAGCTAATTCTTATACTGTGCTGCAAACAAATATGCTAAATATCCTATTTGCCTGAACCTCCTCGAGAATGAAGTGTGATGTAAAGTCTAATGTTAGGATAACAACAGGCATGGGTAAGATATCATCAAAAATTTCTTAGTCCCAACAACTATTGTCGGAAGAACATAAGAGTGCCGTTTCAAGGTATCAGTACAAATCTCGAACTGCCTAGATTTGACTGCACACAACCGGACCTGGCCTCAGGACTCAGAAGCCTAATTGGACATGGCACCACAACTGTGTCCGTTTCGTCAACAATGTTTAGAATGCAAATTATAGTTTTTTGAGGGGCTTTTGCACAAAAAACAGGGAAATGTATTATTTCATTTATTCCATTAGACAAACAATTGTAAATAATTTTTAATATTATGCTTCTATTTCCCTTCACTTAAATACGTTCTGCTTTTATCGCAGCCGAACTCTGTTGTTTCTCACGCTGTGAGTAGATAAATTTACCGCGTGGATCTGGATAAAGGATAATTTCGAAAATTAAAATTGAACTCATGACCCTCTATGCCGTAAGATGGTTTGCTGAGCTCGTTGCTGACTACTTAAACGATTGAGGAATGGCAAGCCTGGGATCAAATCAAACCCCTTAAAATGATCACCCATCCAGATTTCTCTAGCAACATGTTTATTACGACTGGTTTGTTAGCACCAGTAATCCAAATTTATTTTTATTTAATTTATCTCATTGAATGAAGTATTGTGAATGATAATAAATAATCTATTACTGACATTTATCCTCACCTCAAATTGTCTGTTACTCTTCATCGCAATTAAATTCAGACTGGTTCCCCTTCAGCAGTGGCTGCGATAAAACACAACGCTAATTAAGATAGTAACAAAAGAAAATGATAAAGAAAATGTATTGTCTATAACTTTGAGAACAGTCATCAGCATTCCACCTTCAGTCGTAGGAATG
>OY735220.1:53464535-53487035 GCA_963457665.1 Thysanoteuthis rhombus
TCTCCCCAAGACTCAGTGATTGAGGCCGATTGATTTTGTATACACCGGTTATCGTATGATCAAAGAAGTTATGTCGAGCCTGATCAGAACATAAATCATCGGGGAATACCAGGTGCCAAGAGCACAACGAAATTTCAAGGAGCCTAGAAAAGCAGGAGTACGTCTTATTGACGTTTGCCCGTGTGTAGATAACCCAAAGATACTCTCTATGATGTGTAACAATGTGTACGGAGAATGACGATATTGGCACACACACACACACACACACACACACACATATATATGAATCCAACATGGAATGGAGCACTCTGGTGGACGGGGAATATATGTGCGTAAATAAATAAATCGCTTAAATTTGACTGCACTGACCATCCAGCTCCGTGGAGTAGAGGGAGGATACCAGCCACTGGGTCTAAAGCTAAGGTTTTGATCCTACCTCATGATACTGGATGGGATAATGGAAAGTCTATAACCACACTGAAGAGTTTTAATACAACGAAACAGCTGTCTGTGGATGACACAATGATATGTATATATATACAGTTCCCGTGTATAAATAATCAGATGTCATGCAAGTGATCCTTAATCGGATCTGGATAGCTTCATCAATTTATTCCATACTATTATTAAAATTTTCATTCAAGGATTTTGGCATTGTTATTTTGTTATATGTATTTGCATTTGTGATTTTATTTTACAATATGGAGTTCACCATCTGTTTCACGATTGCCAGATTTCAGGAGTTAGGAAAATAAAAGGACCGGTGTATCACTAAGGCAAAACTACATCATATTCACATATGGTTATATGAATATACAAAAAAACAATTATTTTAATGTGCAGCTCCTCCCTTAGCTGTTCTGTTTAATTGAATATGTATTGTTTTTTTAAGTTTACAAATGTTAAGCTTTATTTTGATCATATATTGTTTTACAAGGTATAAGCTATGTTTTGGACATCAATTATTTCATTTAGTTTTCAAATAAACTCTGAGAACATTTAAAACAAAAATCACATGTATATTTTTGTTCTCGAATCGCATGAAGTGAATTGTACTTCATATCTGTGTGGTGCATGAATAGAATTTTTGTACGATGTGAAGTAGAACATTTCCCCAATGATAGTCTTCGGTTTATGAGAAGATATTTTAAGCACTTCTCTGAAACTCACGATATCAACATCAGATGTGTTTATTCGTTATTAACGAAGCTATTATCAATCTGCAGCAAGTGAAGGACGGTCAGGTCAGTCATTGATGTTGAAAACTTCTTCATTAGCTAATTAGTGAAAACACAGGGTGTTGGTTGTGCGGAGCCACAGATGGTGGAAGCTACGGCACTTTTGAACTAGCATTACAGATATGCAGTGAACATCGAGTAAATTACTCGGAAGTTATGAACTGAGTTTGGTTTAGTCTGGTACAAGATCACAGTACTACCGTATTGACAATACAAACGAAATTATGTAGATTGACTTGATCACCATCTCGTTCCTTCAACTGCACAACAAGGATGTCTATCAGATAAATTTTTAATTTAACTTAGTCTCGTACAGACTCGAGCACTCAATCGAGATCGATAGATTATCAAATTGGTTGGAAATACTTGCATGTTGGCCATTGCACACACTCAAGCTCTGAATAAGAATGTGTAACGTCTGGTACTGGATTACATTCCTCATCAGCATTGGCCTTTTATCATTGGTTGTTGAACATGGACCTCCGCAAAGATTCGCCAGACTCAAGCATCATGAGCCAGTACTGTCTAGTCCGCCACACCAGCTCATTTTCAGCCGACCATGAGTGCACATGGTCCCTGGGGACTTGCATTATGAATCGCCATGTCCAGCAGTTGTCAGAGAGTCGTGTTACATCACCAACTCTTTAGGTATTCAAATTGATTCTATGATATCTACAACTCCCGATTTTTCTCTAATAAACCCTGCTGTCTTGTGATCTGTCTATGTGAACTTCAGCACGATTCTCACCAGTGCATGTCGTAAGATTCTCTGTTTTAGTGTCAGTCCTTTTGATTAGCTTCTATATTTCTGCGCTATGGGTGACTATCGAAAGAAGCGTAAGTTAAATATATTTTTTCTTTTTAGGACTAATGAAATGTTCTCGTTCTCGAGAGTTAAACATTCTCTACCGATTGACTGACAATGTAGAGTGGATCTTCACTAATTTATTCTTCTTTTGAGGATTTCACGGAGAATAGTTGTACTCTATAGATGCCAGCTCTGCATTAGTGTCCAATCACTGTGGACATGCTTTGAAAGTGGGGCACACGCCAAACAAGGGAACAATTTAATTTCTAATTATACAATAACATGATTTTATAATCATTCAATAGTATTGATTTTCAATTACCCAATACTATTAATTACAAATTTTACTACAGATTCCATAATGATGCATACATAACTTTGTGAGGGATGAAAACAATAAAACAATTGCATTTTTGGTAAATAAATTGTATTTTATACTAGTTGAAGACTAGATGGGACAGTTTCAGCGAGCGTGTAAATGTATATATGTATATTTATTGAACGGAAAGTTATGGTTCAGTATATTAGATTCGAAATAGATAATCGATCTTGCATCAATCACATTTCAAATAAAACAAATAATCAGCAAACATTTATTGATATCTTTGGAGTGGGGTATCTCCTTATCACTGGTGGCAGGTGGGTAGAGAAATGTCGCTACTAAATGTTCTTTTTATATTCTAACAAAGAATGAAGAAAATGTAAAGATTGATAATTCATTGAAACATATGAAAGAATCTATGTAATCTTTGATTGATTATTTATAAGTTTCTCAATAACTGCCGATCCATCAATTCCAACCTCGACGTTGCACTGCCTTTGTGTTGGTTAACATATTTGTGGAATGTAGCATCGTACAATTGCCAGTTGTTGGGTAATTGTTGTATATAGACACAGGGATTTCTCCAAGTGTGGTGGGGTATTAGTACATATCTATTACGTAAATATATAATTTTATTCAATATTGTTTTGTCTCTGAAATTGGATTAAGAGGGTACAATGACAGGCAGACAGAGGGAAATATATGATCAGAAAATAAAAAATGAAAGATAGTTGAAGGGTTCATTATACTTACATTGTTAATTAACAACTTTCTGGAACCCTTAATATTTCCTTTTTTTAAACAAATGGTGTATGTTTTACCCCTTAAAGATAATAAGGATACATGCCGAATTTGGACAAACAGCGCAAAAAGCTTCCCCAATAAAAGGGAAGTGAAGGTTCGATATATATATATATATATATATATATATATATATATATATATATATATATATATATGTATGTGTGTGTGTGTGTGTGTGCATGTGTGTTAAAAAATGGATATATATGACCCTGATTACAAATTGCGTTACATTAAATAGAAATTCCAACAGCTCCAGACAGCAGCACCATTTATTTATTCAGTCCGTGTTGTCTAGGCCAAGTGGTAAGTAAACTGTGTACCAACGGACAATCATCTCAAGTAGAAGAATATATATATGCACACACACACGCATATATATTTATATATATATATATATATATATATATATATATATATATTAGGCGCTACTCTTAATTAACTTAAAATCAACTTAATGTTTAATGTATCAAGCACTCTATGAAATAAATCCGTCATATATCAGATATAATATTGTATTACATTTCCAATTCGAGATATATATATATATATATATATATATATATATATATATATATATATATATATATAGAGAGAGAGAGAGAGAGAGATAGATAGATAGATAGACGGATAGACAGTTTATGAAAATGCCTATTATTCCCTTTGGCATTTGTATGTACCTTATTTCACTGCACATGAGATGCGTTAAAATTACTGTCTCAGAAGGCAAGCGCCCTTCCACTTGTTTTCTAACGTTACAGTGCAATGCTAATAATGCAAACAGCCAGCAAATGAAAACGTTGATATAAGCTTGAGAAGATAAAAACTTTAAACGGAACTAAGATTGCAAAGTTTTATTTCTATTTATTCGAAAATATGCCCCTAAAGGTTATATTTATTTCTTTTTCTTTATGATTGAAAATGTGCAAATCCCTTGTAGTCTGATTGAATATATATATATATATATATATATATATATATATATATATATATATATATATATATATATATATATATATATATATTATCATTGTGTCATTCAAAGACAGCTGTTTTGTTGTATTACAACTCTTCAGTTTGGCTATAGACTATCCATTATCCTGTCCAGTACCACGAGGTGGGATTGAAACCTTCGCTCCAGACCCAGAGGTTGGCATCTTACCTCTGTTCACGGAACTGGACGGTCAGAGGGGTTGAATAAAAGCGATATATTTACTCACCCATATATTTCCCATCCACCAGAGTGCTCTATTCCTACAGTGATATATATATATATATATATATATATATATATATATATATATATATATATATATATATATATATATATATGTATATATATATATACACACACACACACACACATATATGTATATTTGATTATCAATATCGACATTACATGTACTTGTTAAATGTAATTGGTTGCACCAATTTAATTTTGGATTTGTTCACCAGGCAATTTGTTTTGTTTTGTTCTTCATGTACGGGTACGGCTCTGTGCCTTTCCCAAAGGGCACTGGTGCCAATCATAGGAGACTTTGAACTCGAGTCATTGAGTTTGTGTCCTCACTGCTAACCAATTTCCTACTATGTTAACATATGTTTTTTCTAGATAATCAGGAACAGTGATGGACCCCAACTAAATTGAAGATTAAAGCGAAAAACTGACCTTTTGTATACATCTAAGACATTACCAATCGGGGAATAACACATATTACCCAGAAGAACAAATTGTTCTTTAAAGTTGTGTAGTGTGAGGAAAATCCGTTTATAAACATTGGACGGAAAGTGAAGATTCAGTTCAACGTTTTAGTTACATGCAAATTGAACCACCTTTAAAGCCCTTAATTCCTATTCTTAAATAACCAAATCTGTCTTGGGTCTTCCTGTAAGCCTACAAATTCCACATTCCACATTACTGCTTGAATGGGGTTATGCAGTTGTTTTATATAAATAGATCTCCTATTCTATTTTTCTCTGTAATAGGAAAGGGTAATTAATCAAACCTGTAATGCACATGATTCTACTAAAAGCCAAAATTTGATTAAACGCATAAAAAAAAAAGAATGAAAGGTGATTATATTTACCACAAAATCATGTTTTGTTTTTCTTTCATGAAAAGGAGGACAATATATTTTTTGAACCGTTGCAAAACTCAGCTCTATATAATCAATATCAGTTCTGTATTTAGTTACTCAATGCCTAACAATGAATTTGATGAATTTCTGAAAGATATTGAAACTTTACAAACACATTATTGTTTAGGCTAGACTTTACTAATTTAGATAGCGAGGGACTGCGCAGGTGCCGCAGTAATGTATTTTCGGAAAATGATAGAGCTGAAACACACACCTACAAAAAATTGGTAGATTAGAACAAAAATCGAGAATTAAAAAAAAGCTCACTGATACTCATCAATAATTTTGTTCTAATCATGAAGAAAAATCAACCATTTATTCACCTAAATTTCAACTGTGAATCAAACCACTTTTTTCAAAAAAATCTACAAAAGTGAAATTTCAAGCTCTTATAAAAATGACTACATCTTATTTACAAAGCCCTGAAAAAGTTATCAAAATACAGTAATTTGATTGAACATGGGGATGGAGTTTTTGTACTATGTTTCCAATACGAATTATTATGATCAATTTTCGTTCACGAGTAGAGAACCATCAAAGCTATGGTTTGACATGAATATTCCCAATTCAATAGAGTGTAAATAAACAGTTCTTCTATCAGAATTTTCTCTAATTTTTTTCTTACCAATTTCACAACGTTTCACTTATACACAAGTTTAGGTCGATTCCCAGCAGAAGAGTTTTGTTCACATCTGACAACTAATGAGCCCCAGATACTAAAAAAAACAAAAAAAAAACGATGCTGCCGGATTGGTGAATCGGGAATTAGCTAGGTTCAACCAGTACAAATAAGGAATTAATGAATCCACTTGCAATAATTTACTGTGTATAAGTGGTTGGAGATTTTATAAGTGTGAACTTATGTATGGTTTTGTTTAGCACTTGTGAATTACCGATTATTTTAACTGCCGTGAATAACGCCACCGTTGGTGTCAGTATGATCATCTAACTAGAATTTGAGAAATATCTGAGAGTACCTGCCCTACAACAGTTCAGTAACTGGCCACCGTACAAAAGATACTCTATATTTAAACTTAGATAATTGTAAAGAGTAAAAGTCAAAAGAGCTAATTTATGGATAATTTGATGGAAGATCTATAATCTTCAATGTTGTATTCATATTTGTTATTCTCGAGAAGCACTGATCCATACAGCTTCAACTTAAACAAGTAATGACCTTACGATGTTTACTCTGTCTCCACCGAGATATGTTAAATAGATTTTGAAGCAACGAGCAAACAGTGGCATCACTCATTTCACTATACTATATTCTATCCATGCAGCTAGGGGGAGAGATGGATTAATGTTTTTCCCGGGGACATAAGTATAAAAAGAACTCCAAATGTCTCAGTGTGAGTTTGATCTCGGCTCGTCTATTTGCCGCCTCGTTATCAGCTCCTTCGGCATGATGTAGCTTACTGTCTGACAGTGAAATTTATGATAAATCTACGAAAGTATTAGGTATACTGTTTGAGTAAATATATACATCGTTTTATTTGGCACTTGTAAAATCCGGCTTATTTCAATTGCCATGATTAACGTTAGCGTTGGTATCAGAATTTGATTTTTCCACGCTGTTCGACTTCTAACGTTTTGACCTTTACGGCTTCTAGCAAACTGTCTGCCTTTTCCACCAACCAGCTTAGCAACGTATTTGGTGTTCAATTATCTGTGGTAGAATATTTATTTTCCAATGTTTAATATCTAAATATTATCCATTCTGACAGTTAATCGGTGCGAGCCGGCCATATTGCTGTCTTCAAGAAAGTGATTTACTGGTCGCATGACAAGTTGATTGCAATGTTCGTTTCAGATTTATGCTTGACTTCTGACCCCCCATGAGGCTTGGCGTGCATCGGAGCCATGCAATCATCTTGATCGGGGCAGAAAGGAAAACAATCAGCTCACTCAAAACTGTCAACACTAACGCTCTCAGACAACCGAGTCCACGTATTACTGAAAGCGAAATAAAACCAGTTAATTTCTTTCGTGTTTATCCGTCATTTTACTCTAAAAACAGCTTCTCAAATACAATGCGTTCTTTGATGCGTAGCACGTCATTTCATCGAACGACATTTCAACTTGAAATTTGTGTGTGAACAAGTGTGCGTGTAAGATGTGAGAGTGAGGGTACGTGTGTGTGTGTGTGTGTGTGTGTGTGTGCATACGCAGGTTGTATGTGCATCTGACGATGCAATAATGTGGTATTTTTTAAGCATGTAAAATGTATGTACATAGAGGACCTGTGTGCATGTGGTAAGTATTCACATGTAATTATGTATGTATATGTGCATGCGAATGGCATGTGTGTTTGAGGCATAAGTGTATGCGCGTGCATATGAGGTCTGTGTACATGTTGATGTGAGGAATTTTATAAGGTTTGTATGTAATACGTGTGTGCGTATGTGGTCCGAATGAATTTCAGTTTCATGTATATGTATGTATGTGCATATGTGAGGGTCTAAAGCGTCCATGTTTATACGTGATTTTGCTCCATCGATGAAGTATTCTTAAACGTTCTCATACCTCTTTGATCTAATCCTTCCTAACCCCTCAATACAATTTTATCTTTCAACACTTTTGGATGTTTTTGAATTGATATTTTAACATCCATGTTATTGTGTTTCTATTCAGTGAAATCAAGTCGTTTCTTTTTCTATTATATCTTGTCACATCAACGAGCTTATGTATTCTAAATATCTATGTATATTTATTATTTTTTCAACAAACTGATTATTATTTTCTTAGTATAAAAACATGTTTTTTTCCCAATATCAGTAAACGAGATCATTTTTTACACTCCATACATGTTTATTTTTAGTAAAATTCACGTGATTTCACCATTTTCTGAATATCCATGTTCGTTTTCTGGAGAAAGAATTCCGGGTAACGTCAGTTGTAACACCAGGAACCGACAGCTCTGTGTTCCTTCACTTTTCTTTTGCTTTACACGACTTATCATATTCTAACTCCATATATATTGTTGTTTTTTCTAACATCTATATCGGTAGCAATTGGCGTAGTCGGACTTGGCAATCGGCAAGCCAAGTTCAAACTTGGGTTCATGCCACACTAATCCCATCGGGAAAGGCATGGACCCATCAATTCTATTCATTACCCCAGCAATTGGTAAGACAGCATAGAGATGTAAGCTCTCTAGCTTTTGGGAGACAATCAGTCTAGGAGAAGGATAACCGATTCCTGACCCGGAAGTGGGGCCCCCTAAGGGTAGTTTGATACCCTATCTGAGGTCTTTCTAGGAGCTCCCGTAGCTAAGCTGATGCCAGACGTATCACTCTCTGTTTCCCTATGGAATATATCAGCAAAACTGAGAGTGGAATTCTGACGACTGGATATCCCAGGATATCCATACGTTTTGCCCAGGCATGCTCCCTAGAGAAGACGTTCCGTTGTCTGTCAAGACAGAACAGAGATTATTCATTCGTGTCTTCATACTATTTTTTAAAGAAAGGATTCTAACATTCAGTTGTGTGTAATATTTTCCGACACCTTACCTGTGTTTCATCTTCTGTTATTCATGTTTATAATTTGTTGAAATAAAAGTGTGTTCATTGGTTTTTAACACCCACAAGCTTTTTCAATCGTATTCTTAGTAAAAGAAAAAACATGCTCAACTCAATTTTATCATGATATAAGTTAATTCATCGTAATTATCACATGTAAAGACGCTAGCTAGATGGACGCAATGTAAAGAAAGGAGTCCTGATTGTAAACTTTCACACCGTCGTACGCTTCGCGTTAAAAACAAGGAACACATTTTAAAAAAAGTTGAAATTCATTCAAATAAATAAAAACCTAATTTATACATTCAATTCCATTTTTTTCTTTCATACACTTATTTAATGCTTCCCTATATTGTGCCAAATATTTGATAACAACAGCCAACAGCAGCTAGATTCTTTTCAAGTCATGCTCACATATATCAACCCATTAACTGTGGATGACGGATATTTACGTCACTACAATAATGTAGCTTTCAATAAAATGTTATCGCAATTGATAGCAACTCAGTTTTATCTGTGCATCACGGTTTTTATATTTCAATTAATGACTCCCAGAGCAGAAATTCCAATTGACAATGACTTTTATCTCACAATTGATAGCTTTTACATCGGATACCTTCCACGGTTAATGATTTAATAACTAACAATGAAAGTTACGTCAGATCTATGGCTAACTCAATAAAATTTCTGTTTTATTGTGATCAATAGCAACTTGGATCTCTATGTGAGTCAGGGCTTTTATCTTGCAATGTAGAGCTTAAAATCAACGATGGCTTTTATATCTCAATGGATAACCATTACACTCGTCACCTACCCACAGATAATGGGTTAATATTGAACAATGCATCTGTTGATGAAAAGGGAAAGTGTTTACCGTTTTTTCCCAAGAGAATACAAATCGATTCATTACATCAACGAAAACATTACGCAACAAATCAAAGACTCGAATCGATTGATCCACGAGGGAAGGTGTGTCTTTAAAATATTTTTTCCCTTTTTTTTATGGGATAAAATTCGATTTTAAGATAATAAACAAGATCAAACATTTGGAAAATACTGTGTAAATTCAATCTCCTGCGTTAGAAAAACTCTCTACAGCTTTTTCTTAAACTGGTATCTGCACTGACATATCTGATCGGCGAAGTGGCCAAATCGTTCTGGAAACAACAGTTCTCGTATAATCACCGGAGTTGAGCAACGTTGAATGTGTTCAACAACGAAATGGGTAACTTTTTGAGTCCAAGTGCTGTGACCAAATTAAGATCATACAAAGAGCATCCCGTGGTAAAACCGTTAGTCTTTCATCGAGAATACTGATCTTAACGGTAATTTTTATTTTCAGCGTAGGAATGTATTTACTGATACAAATCATGCTTTTATTTAACATCTACCTATACTATCTTATGAAAGAGAAAGAGGCTAGGAATAGGTAGTTTGTATCGAAAATTGGCCTGAAACAGTTGTACTGCTACCCTGATAAGAAAAAAATACTATTGAGAGCCTTCCCTGTCCACGGAACATGGTGGCTGAAACTACGGAAACGTATGTTTTTTTAGAGCCATATCTCGATATAGATCTCCCCTAAAATTCTATAGCCTGACAAAAGACTTCAAAATCAAGATCAGCACCCCCGGTTAATACACTCAGTACACCTAAAGTAATCCATTAGGCTGATTTAAATGATGAGAAATTGTCTTATGTATTCTATTCACGCTATTTTAAGATTTTAACATTTGTTAGATATATTAATCAACAAACAGGGCAGTTTCGTCTTGATTTCGAAGTCGTATAGATCAGTGCTTCCCGAGAATAGTGACAATGAATACAAAGTTGAAGATCATAGATCTTTCATCATGGTATCCATGAATTAGCTCCCTTGACTTCAAATCTTTACACTCATCCAAGTTTTGATATACAATATCTAAACTTGCAAAATTGAGGAGAAGCAAACGAGTAAACTTTGAATAATGCATGGTTTGCTGATTAACATATCTGGCGGACATCAACTTTGTACCATGGCCTGTTACCGAGCTATCACCGTGCAAATAGGTGCAAATATTTCTCAAATTGTAGTTATATGGCAATTATGACAGAGTGTTTCATACCCCATAGATTCCCGGCCCCTCTAAACATGCACCTTTGGAACGAATACAAGCCTTGTTTGAACATTCATTTTGTATATTTTGTATTATCACAAGTTGTTAAAAAAGACATTTACTGCTGAACCTTCGCTTCATAATAAGTCGACCTACTGTCGGGTATTGATTGAAAACATCTTTATCAGAAGAATTCTAGAGCTTTTGGCGAAGATAAAACTTTTCTCGGAGATGTCTGCGTGACTAGCACTTCAATCAATGAAAAATCTGTGATTTTCTTTGTTGAAGCAAACCTGATTTAGTATCACCGTTCACGCACAGAGTCACAAAGATCCAACTTTTCCACACCTCTATATACTCTCGGTCTGGCATTGACTGGTGTTTATGCGCTGGCGATTACCATTGACGTATCTTACCAGTATGTCAAAATATACCACCATTCAGAATCAACCAAAGCGTGTTTTTGTGTGGATGTGCGTGTACTGTTCTGGAGGTTTTTTGTTTGTTTGGGGGTTTGTTTGTTGTTTTTTTTTTGTTTTTTTTTCTATGGGTGTAAAGATTCTACTACCGGTCACAATGGCCCAGTGGTACAGTGTTCATCTCAGGTTCGGCAGGTCGCGGTTCAAGTTTTACAAAATACTCTAAAAATGTTATTCGGTGCTTTTCTGCCAAGCACTCAGCACGAGGACTAAGATTGAGAACCTTTCTCTGAGGTTTAGGGATCACAGCAAAATCATGCTGGATACAGCAATTCCCAGAGAAAATCACTAAAGTAAAGCAACGTCGAACCTGGTCAACGCATAGATGGTTGATCATTGGGTGAGAGGCGACCCCGTAAAGAGTTATGCAACATGGAGCCCGGTCGGTAACCATTAGGGAATCCCAGTCAGTTCCAACTGGGGTGATGTGTTCGTGCAGATCCCTCCTGTTGGGCCCGCTGACGTTCCCGAGAAGACATGCACCTAACCTCAGGTATGCTGTCACTCCTGAAACCTTACAGAATGTTTTTCCACGAATCGTACGATGCATGTGCGAGTATTTGGTGTTTATAGTTTGCACACCAGAGCAGACCATCAGATTTAGATATAGTTTTCATTTTAGGGTTACGGATAAGATTAACAATATTGCACTGGAAAACTGACATAAGCTCAGATAGAAAAAGAATCAATATTAAAGGAGAAGCAGAAAGTAAGCATCCAGTTCTGCATTATAGTTTCAATGTAAATAGACCCCTTCTCACACCTTTGATTTTGTTTTCTCGCAACATACACATTTCCTGAACGTTTGAAGGTCTAATGATGTGACAGCAGAGAGAATAAAAAACAAACAAACTTCACGATGAGAACTTAAACTTCATGGCGACACCGGTTTATATAGAGATACGTCATAAGATGTCCTTTTTCTCGGTTTGGTCGGTCATGGTAATTTGGATTCTAAAGAGACAAAAGGGAATAGTACCACCTATTAGGTGTTGATCACTGGTGCACAAACACATACACATACACACATACATACACACACACACACACACTCATGCGCACGCATATATATATATATATACATATATATATACATATATATATGAGCAAAATTTCGTTTTATCTATAGTATTACAAACACACAAACACTATATATATATATATATATACATACATGCATACATATATATATATATATAAATAAATGTAAATATGTATATATATGTATATATATATATATAAATACATATATATATATGTAAATATATGTATATATATATATATATATGAGCAAACTTTCGTTTTATCTATAGTATTACAAACACACACACACTATATATATATATATATATATATATATATATATATACATATATATATGTACATACATGCATACATATATATATATATATATATATATATATATATATATAAACAAATGTAAATATATATACAAATATATATATATGTATATATATATATATGAATATATGTATATGTAAGTATATATATATATATATATATATATATATATATATATATATATATATATATATATATATATATATATATATAAGTTTCTTTTCAGACATATCTCGGAGAGAGTCAAATACATCCTTGAACCTCTTTCACAGGCAATAAATAATATTTATACGATCATTTGTGTGAACATAAGTTTTCAAATTATTGGCATCGCTCAATATAAACAAAACAAATATATTATTAGTTGCGTAAAGAGTCAGTGGTCAGTCGTTTCACTGAACTAATAAGACAACTGGGAAGCCAAATTGACCCTGGAATGATGACCAGACAGACTTCTGAGGTAAAAGTCATGTTTCAGCACGAAACACCGGTCGTAAAGAACAATACTAAAATGATAATAGTCTTTTAACCACCGATCTCCATGGCCCATTGGTAAAGTGTTTGTCTCTGGTTCGGCACGATATGGTATAATCCATCCCCGAGTTCTCCAAGACCCTGAAAAAAGTACTCAAGGCTAATCCGCTAAGCATTCAGTAGAAAGACCAGGATTGAGTAACCACTCAGGGAGGTTAAGGGTTTACAGCCGAATCACGTTTGATGTACCAGTTTTTGTAAGATCGATGAAAAGCCAATGTGAGCCTGGTCAGTGCCTAGATGAGTGAGCGTCAGGGATTACTAGGAATCCGGAGTGGACCGAAGCTCCTACATACCAGGTAAGCTGGAAGTAGGCTTTTATAACAAATACCTCTCAGTACTAACCGTAGGTCACTTTGAAGATGATGATACATAGAATGCTGACCACAAGACAGGTTTTTAACGTAATAAAATACTATTCTACTCGAAAAGCCGGTTGTGAAGTACAATACTTAGGTGGTTATAGTAATAAATGCCAACAAAAACTGTTGACAAAATTGTCAACATAGGTTTATTCTGTTTTTTAAGAATGTGTATATGCCTGGCAATCTATTTATTGCACGAACAGGTCGTATCAGTGGAGATAAAAAGGTAAAAAAAAAAAAATAATATCTACTAATCAGCACGCCTGCAATTTTTTTTTCTGACAATTTCAAACCAAAAATAGACTTTTAGGGGGAACAGTTAATTTTCAAAGAAAATTTTCTGTACATGAGTTCCTTAATATCTGTACAGATACATTCACGCTTGTCCCTTTGATGAGTCTGACTTTCTTTCAGCGACAACTACCCTACAAAAGGTGAGAGATCTTATCTTATCCATTGATCACCTATTTTTCTGATGCGTTAATTGATCACTCCAAACATGACATGCTGCCAAATGACGTTGATCTAACGAAGGTTTCTATTGACCTGTTCATTAAACCAGACAATGAATCGATATTTTGTAAAATTCAATGTGTATATCAACTATGTTCATAGGTATGTTATAAATGGCCAAATTAGCCTCAATTTGTAATATTTATGTAAAGGTAATTTGTGTTTGTTTCCTTTTATTGGCCAATTCTTCCCCTCTAGTAAAATCATTGCACATCTCTTCGGTAAATATTTGTACAACACCTCAGTCCGATTAATTTTTCCTGGCGATGGCAATGCTATTGTGTATTAATGAAATTATTGCATGACTCTGGTCCAAGTCGGGGGCTGGACAGGATAACCCTCACCGAATTCGAAGGTGTAAACTCATCATTGCTTGTCTGCCCTGTCACGTTAAACGAAACCTATCAATAGAATTAACATTACCCTAACATAATTTGAAATCTTGACCAACTTAAAGGCAAACAATTTCTCCACAGACTGGGCCATCTGACAAGTCTGACATGTCTTTGAAAACTTATACTACACATAAGCAAATACTTTATTTCATTCTAATAGATAACTGCAATTAAACTGAAATACTTGTTTTATCATAATATATACAATACAAAAGTTATAGCAATCATGTGCAGTCAGGGTAAAAGAACGAATGCAGCAGTTAGGATTGTTCCATCCTAACGTTACTGGGAAATATATTGGGTGTTTCAAAAAGGGTGCCATCGTCTCTTTAACAAGTTGTATCTAACATATTTCAAATCTGAAAAAAAATATTTTAAATACACAAGTCACAGAGAGAATTACAAAAATGCTTATCACACATGAACTTTGAAATTGATGTTTGACGTGATAACCTTTCACCAAGAAGCAACATCGTACTTGCTTCATTCCATGAATGTTTCATTATATTGGTAAAAGGCAAAGCTGATACAACATAAAAGAATGGATGCGCGAATGATTTTAGTGCATGATGCAATCATTTCCAAATACTGTTTTCTTGGAGTGCGGTGATGCTATGTAACGAATCGTAGCATGAATTCAACCCTCTTCCCCTTTGCAACCTTTATAAAACACTACATATAATGTCGTAAATCTTTTAAAAACGGGCGTTTCATTTAAATAGATTGAATTTAAGCGAAACCAAGTCAAATGATATATATATATATATATATATATATATATATATATATATATATATATATATATACATACATACATACACACACACACACACACACATATATATATATATATATATATATATATATATATATATATATATACATACATACATATATATATATACATATATTTATTTATTTATTTATTTATTTATTTTGGCATCCTACATTCTTCTGACAAAATCTGTCATATGACTCCAAAGCAAAACAAAACGAAGACATTAAACAGTTGAGATAATATAGGAATAGGCATATTCTTTTAAGGATCTAATTCAAGGTTGCGTATATCTCAAATGTCTGTTGGTTCAGGAGAAGAAATTTTTAATCTTTTAATTGAATTCTATATTTATTATAATACATTTTTAGTTCCCGAAATTGCTGAATAAGTTTTCACGTTTTTATATAATTTCCGGTTTACCCATACTGTCAAAAAATGGTGGAGCTATCTGAACAAAATGTCAATTGTATTGTACTTTAATATATATATATATATATATATATATATATATATATATATATAATACCAAACTTCCTGCACTTTTGTTTATGTTCAACCAAAATTAACCCGGATTATTTATGCATTTATATATTGAGAGAAATGCATTTACTAGTCGAGAAATGAACAGAAGAAATAATTAGATGAGCCGATTTAATGGCCGTCGCTTATCAAACATTTGTTAACAGGAAGATTTATGACTCGGATCACATTGTTCTTTGGTCGTTAACCGTAAAACAGTCGGAGTTGAAATAGAAAAAAAAAGTTCTTCTGGGAATATTCCCCACCATAAAACACTGTTTATGGGCGCAAACATCCCATGAGAAATCAAAATAGGGCTTGATTAATTATTTTCTTCAGTTGATTGATTCTCCATGGAATAGAAAGTAATGAAGCGTCAAAAGAACTTCAATGAGTTTTTGCTGTGGTTCAACTGATGTAAAACCTGCTTTTCTAGAGAGACATAAGCGAGGAGGAGATTTAAAAATGTATTACGAAGCTGGAGAGCACTCAGAGAGCGCATACCTCGGCCAGCGTCATTCACTAACTCCACAGAGAAAATATTTTTTTTATTGAACTCCATCGATACGTCATGTAAAAGGACATCAGTGAATACGTAAAGGTATTGGAAGAACAGATATAAATAAATGAATTCCTCGATCTGAAAATTATTTCTGAATTCATCCACCAAATCAAAAATTGTTTTACTGCCCACATGCTCAAACCTTTTACATAAATTCATTGGAATTTTTTTAGATCTTTTGGAGATATGTGGGGTTAGACCTGAGGAAATCACTCACAATTAATTTGGTCAAACTTTACATCAGTTTATAGAATAGTTGATTTTCTTTCGAATGGTATATAATTATAAGGCATTTGAGCAAGCTCACTCATGCCTGGCTCCCTTTATATATATATATATATATATATATATATATATATATATATATATATATATATATATATATAGGGTATGACAACTGCTGGTACTGGAAACACTAATCTTTTCTATCAAAAATGTGTTTATGTCGTGTAAATACTGTGTATTGTGTGAATACATGAAGTACACGTTGTATGCTAAATATAAATAATGTTAATGTTTCGTATAATGGAGTAAGAATAAATGTAACATAATCTATGAGACTTTATAGCTATTAACATTTTAACCACGATTTTTCAAAACTATATTTCTAAAATATTCTTGAACATTTTTCTCTTATACATGATCCAGTTTTTGATAAAGCAGATGCTTTTTTGTAGGGGAATGTGTGGACAATACAGTGTGTCTAGATGATATATTCAAATTTTAAATCTTTTACCTGAATTTCAAATATGCCCACAAAAATTTTCCCAAAAATTGGGGATAAGTAACTATCTATCAAAATATGTAAGAAAATTTTTGGAGGTAAATCAATAATGATAAATCCTCTGTTAGAATTACTGGTAGGTTAGACAATGGGCTCTTCCATGTATGAGACCCCCATTAGGGATGCATGAAAATCTATGGAGAAATATAAATACCTCTCAAATTTGTCGTCATAGATATTGATTATGTAGGAAAAAGTGCTTCTGTCCGAGTTTCTGTGCGCTGTGACAAGGATCAAATATCCTTCCTGATCCTTGTGACAAGTACCTGATTGTAGAATAGTGTGTAGTAACTGTGCATTCGTTGGAATGTATGAAATAAAAGGTGAAGCTCCCCCAGAGCTGATCTTTGTCCACTCTGGAATCTCTTCCTTTGACCACTCCCATTTTTTAATGTGACCCTTCAAAGTAAGATTGGACGAAGTAGGAAGCTAGCATGCATATTGATTCTAATTGTTCTTAATACGGATGTGCAGAAGAGTAAGAATGCAGCTAGGGTTTCAAATAAAAAGTATCCCGGCATTTATTTCGATGAATAAGATTGCTACAGAAGACACCTGCGAAAAACTGTCAAATAATACAGTTCTAATTGATCATCCTTTGCAACCATTTTTCTTTATCTGTAAATACAATGGATCAATCTAGAAGAATTCCAATAATTCTTTTAGACTCTTCCGTAGGAAATAATTTTGGTTAACTTTGCCTCGATGTTTTTTTTCATACGGTTAACTATGAAATGGCTCTTTCTGGTTAAATTTGGCAATAAAAAATTGCTACTTCCGTTTTTAACCGGGCAGACAACATATTGTTTGCTTTTGGTTGGATGGGCAGAGAACAATTGCTGTTATGACATATTGGTTCAAGTTAATGGGGAGAGGTACGGTCCTGTAAGGTTAGGACTTATTTTTTCTTTTACGGAGAATTTAATTTTAAGAAGCGAGGCGAGACAATCAAACAATCGTTGCATTAAGAAAACAACTTTATTTCAAGTCAAAGAAGAAACAATGTAATTTATTTCAATTATATAATTTATTTTAAAGAAATAATTATTCTATTCTAAGTCAAAGAAGAAACAATGTAATTGAATTTATTTTAATTATGTAACGAAAGAAGAAAAGACTAAGTAGTACAGATGGTTCTGAATCACGTATCGATTGGCTATTAACGTCATGATTGAATCGAAAGTTTCATTTTGTTTCCTATCATTCATCTCAAGTTAACTGAAAGTAGCAGTATTATAATTAACCGCATTTTGACCATTTCATAGATAACTGCGATGAAAACCAAGGAGCAACCATTTCAATCGTATATGATGAAAGTCCTATCCTTTTTTAAGTGATTTTGAATATCCCGGTGGAATTGGCACCAAATAGACTCTTCAACTCTGTTCAAGCCAAGTGATGTATTCTTGGCATAATAATGGGAGATGATTTAAAACTGAGTTTCAGGTAATAAAACACGTCTATATTTTCTATTGGATTGTATATCCATTTCTTGACTATGTAATTCTCCAGGATCTAAATGTTTATGGATGTTTTTAAAAACCTCTTTTTAAGGAAAACGCTTATACTATCATAAAAAGAACTTTCTTTGACCATGTCCATTGACTTAATTTAGATTTTATTTCACATGACCTCAAATTTTGACTCAACAGTGGTTCAATTATTGACTGAGATGGCAAGCTACTTGAACATTCATGCTGTAAGCTAATTTCTATTCAGGAAGTATCTGAAATGGTCTCCATGGTGCTTCACACATAAATATCAACAAAGCCGTTGGCATTTCGTTATCGTCGAAATATCTTATATCGACATTAGAATGAATGGGATCGTTGCAGATTGCTAAAGTTTCACGGAATTGGACAGTAAACGCATTTGAATGGAATCAGACACAAAATTACTGGATGGGACAGAAAAAGTTTTTGGTAGATAGAGGCTACCGTAATCAAACTCGGCATTGAAAGAGATGGGAAATGCTATTGTCTTGCAATGGACTTACAACAGGTGATGATGATGAGATGTATGAATTCACATATATATACACTATATATATATATATATATATATATATATATATATATATATATGTGTGTGTGTGTGTGTGTGTGTATGCGTGTGAGTGTGTGTGTTTGTGTGTGTGTGTGTGTGTATGAAGTTAACAATTGGATATGAGGCTCCCTTCTTCATTAGTATATGTGTGCCTTTCTGTGGTTAAAAGATTTCCGTAGAAAACAAATTTAGTATCAGATGTTTTGATTGGGAAGCAAAAATAGAAATCAAGGAAGAGGATTCCTTGTGTATCATCATGGTGAGTTTGGACTATATATATATATATATATATATACACACACAAACATATATATATATATATATATATATGTTTGTGTGTGTGTGTGTGTATACGTGTGTGTATGTGCGTGCGTATGTGTTCTATGTCTTAGAAATGTCTGTTTTACGCTTCAGTGTCCAGGACTTAGGTGAATTTGTATTAAATTTTGCAGTCTACATCGATCGATTTCCTTATCGCATCGATGGCTCAGAGGTATTCGTGCGTTTCAATCGATATTTGTGTAACAAAGCAACCAGTGGTGCATGTCAGTCGTATGGTTGTGGGTTTGGGTTCTGTAATGGCGACCCGGCAGCGCTTTCTTGAAATCCTTTCCGCGGATATTCCATCTGTTTAGTCTGTAGCATCGGAGTCCCATGGAATGGCCAGGACGTGATAGGAATTGCCCTGCTGTGCATAAGTACTTTCTGAATGACTGGACGATGTTTTGAAGAAAAGTAGAATTTATAAATAGTGAAGGAGACGGCGTGAGAGGAAACATGGAGAAATGTATCACAGAAAGCAATAAAAAAAAAAATTCAAACCTACATATGATTGCCGAACACATTGAAGAATAAAGCAAGAAAAAAAAAGGTCTGATTGGTAACTCAATGAAAACTGTCACATGATCGATTTATTTTGGCAGCATGCTGTGTTTCAGGTGATCAATTTCAAAATAAGAAAAAGTGAAGTCAATAATGAAATTACTCATCTCATCTTTTGTTAGGCCACGATTACTTAGAAATTTTTTTTCAAAAACAAACGAAAGGATCAATACTATGATGAACCTACATTGCAAATTGAACAAAAATAAACAAATAAATAGATGAAAACAATTGAATAAAAGATAGAAATATATTTAGTGGATGATGTTTTATAAAAACTGAAACAATAAAACGTTTTTCTTAGACTTAATAAGGAATACATGTTGGAAAATTCCATTTTTTATATCCATTGGTCAGCCAGTGGGCGTAAAACAAATAAACAGACATGCATAACCAGCTATTCAGTCAGATCAATTGAAAAAAAAAATATGTTGACAGTATTGACAACATTTTTGATGGATGATTTCTGATACAGAAAAATATCTAATAAAAAGCTGTAAACATACTTTAAAAAAAAAGACAACCAAGAAATACGCCGAGAAAATTGAAGAAAAAAAGTTCGCCAAGCAAATTGAAGATCCATGCCTCATTTCAGTTTCATTTTTTGTTTTTTAATTTGCATGGCGTATTTCAGATTTAGGTTGTCTCATTTTTAAAATTGATCTCCGTAGTTTTTAATTTGCTTGGGGTATCTTTGAATTTTGTCTTGTTATTTCAAAAATTTGATTGCCGAAATTTTTAATTTGATTGTCGTATTATAAAATTGGGTTGTCATATTCTTCAGTTTCGCCTTTTTACTTCATAATTCGTTCGAGAAACCAGCCAATGCTGTATACTACAATCTGAATTAAAAAAGAATATCAAGGAAGAGACTACTGAATGCGCAAATTTTGAGTCAGTACCCCTGTAATTTTGTATACCTGTTTTAATTGTTAATTTTCGATTACTTCATTAATAAAATATCACAATATAAATTCAGGATCCTCTCTAAAACTGTAAGCACTACTTTTAGTACCCATGGCTAACACTTCCAAAAAATTAGATTGGAATTCGGTCAGATATGAGGTAGACGGAACGATGGACAAAAGTGAAAACGTACCCTTTCCAACTTTGTTGGCAGTAGGTTAAAAGACACAATGTTGGACTAGCACAAAAGGAACTTTTCAAGAAATCAGAAAAAAAGGAGAGTCAAGTTGTCTTAAGGAGAGTAAGACTGATGTAGAGAGCAGATAAGAGTGAGAGAATGGCAGCGGGAAGTAGAAACATTTCAGAGAATAGAGGGAGATATAAACATTAATGTAATATCTGGGAAAACATCTCTGTTAGAAAACTTGCAAAGAGAAGTACCATGAGCACGGTTCTATCCGTTCTTAAACGCATCCAGATGAGTAAACTAGCATACACAATATTTATATACAAGTACATCCACACATATATGCATAAAAATGCGAAAACTCTCTATGCAATTCCAGGAACCAAAAAAATGATAATAGTTTATATGATTCAATTAAAAGATTACAATTGTATTCGCCTGCATAAACAGATATTTGTGATAAAACCAGTTCTGAATTAAATTTTAAAAAATATACACCTATCCCTATATGACATCAACTATTCAATATTAGAAACCGTCAACCAAAACTGTCTGCAAAACTGAGAGCATAGGTTTCTCTCAGTTTTAAAGTTAGACTGGCTGACTATTTAGGTTCCAAGTGTACAGGCTGCACCAATGAAGATGCTGGAAATTTGAATATTAACCCTTTAATCTCCTTGGGAGAATTTTTTCTGTTTCCTCACACCCAAAGAAGGTTTTTTTGTGTACGATGTAGAGATATCTTAAAAAGATTTCTTGACTTACTGCCTTCTGAAATTTTGAGACTTTTTATCCAGCGTCTACTGCCTAAAAACTAGCTGTAGAAGTAACTTATTCGATGATTAAACTTTTCCATATTTTTTTTCCAAATTGATGATCCCAAACACAGCTTGCTGCAAGAAAGACATTGGTGGCATGAAGGTTTCTTTTGAGTGACTAACAAGACCTGTATTTATTTTCTGTTGTTTTTTAATCATCCAACAGCCAAATCTTGCCGGGAAATTCAGCACAGTGCCAATATGCGATTTTTTTCATGTTATTTTCATATTACATTTAAGTCAAAAATTGATTTTGGAAATTCTACAATATATACACACACATATATATATATATATATATATATATATATATATATATATGTGTGTGTGTGTGTGTGTGTGCGTGCATATATGTGTGCGTATATGCGTATGTGTCTTACGTCGGGTCTGCAGGAAAAAGAGAGTCAGAGAGGGAAAAAGAGACTGAGAGAAAGAGTCACTGT
>OY735220.1:53489535-53532035 GCA_963457665.1 Thysanoteuthis rhombus
TTGGGATCGGTTTTCTATTGATATGAAGTAACAAATCGATCCCAACATGTTTAATACATCTTAGGATAAGATACCCCTTTGACATAAAAAAAGGGATTGTTTTCCCATCAGAACATAGTGATAACTGCAACCAATGATTAATAACAGTAACAAGTTGGTGGATAAGATACAGTTGTGTTGGTTAATAATGTTGAGTTATATTCTTCTACTCATAAGTGATGAAAACACACTTCAATTTACGAGCTATTACAGGAAAGCTAAGTATGGATGACCAGGAAAACGGAATTTGATACAATCTAAAATATATTCCCAGTGTTAAATACGTTCATATAACGGGTAGTCTTTTAGTATTAAAAAAAAATGAAAAAAAAAAAATTCATAGAATGAAAAACTCCATCAATGAAAGAGGCAGAGCCAGGATAAAAAAAAAACCTTTTTCTTACCTAGCTTGGGCCTTCACGCTGGTCACAGCATCAGCCCTTCCTCTCCGGATCTGACGCATGAAAAGTTTCTCTTGTCACAAAATGCAAAATTGACTTAAAGGCCACAAGCGTAAATAGTAACTCGCATTACCATCCTGCCTTATAGCACCTGGTTTTCCCCAGACAAACACCCATCTAGATATTGAACAAATTTGCGTTGCTTAACCTCGGTGATTGCAAGGGAACCGGTGTATCCTACTAGTTTTGGCCCGAATAGATAAACACCTCCGATGAACAAATTTGCAGAAAAGAATAATCTTCAGGAGAAGCAAAATCAAATTTGAAAATATAAAAGAAAGTAAAGAAAAAATAATAAAACATGGAAATCCTAAAATCTATTCGGAGAGAGATAATTTTTTTAATGAAAAGAAATCGGGGAAGTCAGAGAAAAAAATCTACCTAGACGGAAAACTGATTTTCGCAAAATAGATTAGCGCACATCAACAAAGAAAACACCTAAATCAGGCTCATAAAGGTTAGATTCGGAAATAAATCTACTGATAAAAGCAAAGTAAAGTCATAGCAGCCTGAAGGCGTTGGAATGAACCAGGCATCAATCTGATAAAAATCTCTAAATACTGCCATTTTCATTATTTAGCAGACAGAAAAGAAAATGCCATTTTGATTATTTCGCAGACAGAAGAGAAAAAACAAAGAAAACACACACGCACTCACACATACAAAAAAATAGATAAATAAAGGAATAAATAAATAGATGAAAACAGGGCCAAACTCTATACCTAATCTCATTCCAACTGAAAATGATTGTTGGACATTTTGTATTGTACGTGTAAAAATCTTGTAATGACATCGTCCCTAAAAGTGATAATGCAATACTTCTTGCCACCATGCAAATAAAAAGATACTAAACATAGGACTTTCTGCTATTTTTACGAAAGTATGGATTCAAGGACTGCTTATATACATCATCTCCCCATTAATACGATTTTATTTTGTCTGGATTTTTAAAAAATCATTTTCCTTTTTTTCATCGTGTAGTTCGTATCATTTCAAACATCAGACCATATAAGCCGTACTTCTGTAAGAATGTTAAACGTTAGGTATTCAGTTTATCATCAAAGTTACATTGTTAATAGGAACCCAGAGTAAAGCACCAACTATTTTCTTTTGGGGCTGAAAAAATTCGATGATTTAGATCTGTAAGGGATCAGATACAAAGGAAATTGAATGGAAAAATATTCCAAGAGAACTATTTCATGCACACAACATAGTAGTAATTCAATTCTATACTGTATCTCAATTTATGAGAGTAAACAACCTTGAAATTAAGATTCAGGGGCTTCTGTTTGCATGATATCCTGCCTTAGATGTCTTTAGAGATTCTCAAAGAATGTCTCAACGAATTTTTCATCCGTCTTTTCTTTTTTGTTCAAAGAAAAATATATTCAAAATACAAATGTACTATCAGACAAGCATTGATATAAATGCAACATATCTGGTCGCTGCAACGCTAAACTCGACTGAAGATGATGATTAATACTTTCCTATTATGAATGAATTCGTAGGTATGTACGGCCCGGTTGGTGAAAAAGCCTCTCAGCAAATACTCCGTCTGGATATCAAATTGTGGTATAAAAAAGGTATTTATTTATATTCATACATGATTATTTGTTTACCCCATTACAGCAAGTGACATGATAATTAAACAGTGAAGTGTTTAACCTCCATAATTACGCGGGGATTGTTTTTATCATGGTGGAAGACATAGTTAACTAAAACTTTAACCCGAGTTTTAAAAATTAGCTTTTTGGCAATTTTGATCAAGTTTTGCTTTAATCACAAACTAGAAAAAGTACACGCCTTCTACATTTTTTATTTTTAGATGACCTTTTATGCATGCTCAAGGTAAAATTATGGTACAAAATGATCCTAATGATCGAAAAAAACTAGCCAGCTCCTTTCAAAAGTCGTCTAATCTATTACTTGTAGCTCAATTCGGCAACCCTGTCTCAGGGTTATACAATGAATGTAGAGAAAACTACTCAAGACAATCTTTATACACTCCCGAATTACGCAAGAAATGAAATCATATTTGCTTACGTGGGTGTAAAACAACTTGAAGCAAGCAAACGCAAACGACACTTACTCAAGAAAAACAAACAAACAAACAAAAACACTATAAACCCCTGACTGCCAGGCTATCGATTGGTTAAGATCACATCTTTTGTATTCTCATTAGTGCCCGAATCATTGAGCTTCAAAAAGCGTTTCTAACGGATTGGACTCGGCCAGATCGTGTCGTTTACTGAAATCTAAATAGATCTTCAAAGCATGCCATATCGATTGGTGAAAAAAAGCATCCTGCTACCTTTGATAGTTTCCGAAAGCTGAATCAGTTTTGCGACCAATACAGGATAACACTGACCAAGTTCTATGTTGGGTCACAATTATTAGTCATTTGAATAACATGAGAACGAATTTGTATGGAACATTTTTGTTAATATGTAACAATTGTAAATATAACTTAATCAGTGGGGCAGCTTCCTTGCTATCCTAGAGTTGCGAGTTCAAATCACGGTAATATTTTACATATCAGTTTACAATCTGGATTCTGGCGAGGCTTGTCCTTGTTGTTCTTACTTTTGTCACCGTAGAAAAAAGAGTCCAGTCCAATATAGGGAAAAGTAAAACCAAACGTTATTTTCTTGAGCCAGGGACATTCTTGGACGATTCAAACTATATAAAGGAATCGATGTCCAGTGAACTTTCTGTTCAGCTTACTTTGCTTGATTTTCTCCTCTTTTGAGGATCTCATGGAGATTCGTTGTCTTAGGTAGATGTGGTAGTCTACCTTCCCCAGTTTTGCATCTTCGATCTTGATAGTTATGATCGTATTCTCAAAGTGATAATCGCTCATGATTTTGGTTTTACTGAAGTTCATGTGTAGGCCGACATTTTTGCTTACTTCGTTTAATTCATCTAGAAGCTAAACTTTGAAAAACCAGATGATCCCAAAAATCAGAAAACAAAAGAAGAGTAAACAACCAAGGCATTCTCCCGGTAGTCAATTATGGAGGTAAAACATGGAACCAAACCAAGAGACAAATCTACAAAATGAGAAGTGTACAACGTGCACATGAGAAAATCATACTCAACCTTACATGGAGAGACTGCAAGACAGCACAGTACATAAGGAAGAAAACAGGAGTCTGTGACATCAGAGAAACTATAAGATAAATGGCAATAGGCAGGTCATGTTGCAAGAATAACAGACAACCAATGGACATCACAGCGTGGATCCCCAGAGATCACAAGAGAAACTGAGGCCGGCAGAAGACAAGATAGAGGGATGAACTAGACAAATTCAGAAAGTATTGGCTCCATGACGCCCATGATAGGGAGGTGTGGCAAATCCTGGGGAAGGTCTATGTCCAACGACGGACGTTAAAAGACTGATGATGATGATGATGATGATGATGATGATGATGATGATGATGATGATGATGGACCTTCGGCAATTTGCCATCATCGGAACCGGTAGATTGTTTGATTTTGACAATGCCGAATTACAATGGGTTTACTCAAAAAGAAATAGCTAATAACTCCCATATACCTTTGAAATCAGAACACACTGTTCTATATCTGAATCAATTCAAACCATTCCTTCTGTGCAAAAACCGGTTTGTCAGTATTTGGTTGGGCGAGCAACGGTTATCAACGGCAACTCGTATACAATTATATTAATACGGAGAAAGGTAGTTGAATAATACAGGCCAGAAACTCAGAAGGAATGGCTTCTCGCCTACGTCATACCCAGGAGACAAAGTGGTAAAGGAAATGTTGAAGATAGCTGGGAAGGTGCCCCCTTACTTCCGACAATCTACCTCTCTCAACGGAAGAGGGACAGCAGAAAAGATTTAGAAAGAGTCTGTGTGAGATACAAAATACGGTTGCTAGTTGTAGTCTCACACCCTCCAAAAATTTGCACACTGCAATGAACCTGCCACATGTATATTCATGTAATTCCTTGTAAAAAAGGGAAATCTATCCGGATGGGCCTCTCGACGTCCGAATCGATGACCAAAGGCAAAGTAGAAAGATCTGGGATGGCTGGAGATATATCCTTTTGGAAGAAGTCTAGATCATAGACAAGGAATGCTATTGTAAACCTAGAAAGATCAAAGAGGCTGTGCATATCAACATGCTGACTGAGAGCATGTCAGACAAGTGCAGAGATCCAGTTGATGTGGCTTTTCTAACTCGACTGAGACAAGGTATGGAAATCCAGGACTAACAAAGACAGAAAAAAATGCCAGCTGAATTCAACAGTATTACATTGCTACCATAGAAAAAATCCTATCCACTACATCACATTCGGATAATACGCCTGAAAATGAAAGTAGATTGGATCGGCCGAAATGTTGTATCGACAATACATACAAGTAACAAGAAAAAGTCACTGTTCATTAGATGATAAGGAAAGAGAAAAATTTGATGAGAAGCAGGTGAAATTTTAGTGGATCAATGTATTGTACAGGCTAGGATGAGTCTTATCAGTAATCGATAATGCGTGTTGTTTCCTATTCTCAGCACGGAATGAGCCTCTTTTAATTCTTGGAGTCATAGCTAGGATTAGATAGGAGTAAATGATATTAATAAATGCTAGACATCAAGCAAGGCTAGTTTGCCTATGTTTATAAGAGCACCTACCAAACATATTTAGTACAACCGAAACGATATACAGGGGTGTAGTGCAGTACCCTGGGTAATTTGAAATTAGAGTCACTCAGGAAGGTTAAAATCGGTGTCTAATTACTGAATGAAGTGGTAGCCAGATCGGTGAAAGTCTGCTATAATTGAATCATGTTCCTTGTCACAAAGCCAACAATTTAAAGAGATAGACGGGACAATGGATACTAATGATTGGAATCTCTTGAACTGATAAACCATAGTTCCTCTTGTGTTTTATCGTCCGAAATTAATTGTCAAGATCAGAGACATGAAACAGAGTGGAGTTCTAGGCGCGACAATGCAAATGATTTTGCTGTTTATTGATAAATGAAGCTAATTAGATATAAAAGATTGATCAGTTGTTTTAATATTTTACAAAAGCAGCAGTTGGAGCGTAAGGAAAAAGAATTGAACTATAACACCTCAAAGTGACAGATCCTAACATGCTTGGATGCGTCATTTATGATCTTAAAACAATGTATTCATTACCTGTTTTCATTTTATATTTTTAGATCAGTTGAGGGCCTTTTCCTTAGTTCCAACTAAAATCTGACATTCATAATCTGAATGTATAGAAGCCTGGAAATTGATTGAGCTCAAGTTTTTTTCCCCCAGTCAGCGGATCAATTGATTACAGGAATATAGAAACTGACCATGATTTTTAATGTTCATCTTTTTCTCAGCACTTTCATTTTTAAGGGGTATTTCAAATAATCATTAAGTTCAAAGATTAATATAAGATGGTATCATTTGCAATCACCGCGTGGATTTCATGCACTGAAGATTAGCATGGAAAAAGTTTTCTCAAAATAAGAAAGCTTGGAATTATATCTACGTTTGGACTTTGAATAATTGAACATGTTCCTAGAAATGACAGAAGGCGGTCAAAGATGCATAAAAACAAATAAGAATATGGGAATATTGTGAAGATTCTACATTCTCATGACTAAAAAACGAAGCTATTAAATGGCATGCAGGGATACGCAATATATATATATATATATATATATATATATATATATATATATATATATATATATAACAATGCAAATGATTTTGTTGTTTATCAATAAAAGAAACTAATAAGGCATAAAAGATTAATCAGTTCTCCAAGAATTTTACAAAGTAGCACTTGGATTGGTTGGGGTGGGGAAAAACCATAATTCTATCTTAGCATCCTTGGCTAAGCCAAATTGTGTAGTCCAAATGATACACTCTCTCCCTTCTTTTTTCTCTCTCCCTCTCTCTCTCTATATATATATGTGTGTGTGTGTATGTGTGTGTGCAAGTGTGTGCAAGTGCAAGGGTATTATCATTAACTGCTCAGTTGAATTTGGCAATTATTTGTCTGAAGTGGAAAAGTTACTTACAAAGGCGAAAACATGTTTTTCCGCTCAAAAAAATTCCCGCTCAGAATATGTGACTTAAACTTAAGAGAAAAATGGCTGTGATTTCCCGCTCAAAATCAGACTGTAAGTGACGCCATCAAGCGGTTGAAACGAAAGCTCTAGCAATTGGTTCAACCTGCCTCTATGGCCGACTAGCCCCGGTCTCACGGATTTGACCTGGCAAGGTGTTTTCAATATATTCAGAAAAATATTTTTCTTATTCACAGAACGTACGTGTAATTAGTTTGCAAATCTTTATAATCTTTCATGACATTTCAGGTGAAGAGCATAATACTCAGCTTGGGGAGCCTCGTATTGGATAATCTTTTCATCTACTTGTGTCTATGATTCAAGGATTGACGCCGAGATCGAGTTGTACAATGGACAGTCAGGAATCGTGCACGCATTCCAATATAAATCTATGACAAGTTTATGTGAGTATATCGTTCAGAGTCTGTTTTTTTTCTTTTCTAACACTGTCTTGCATCTGAACACAAGTCGGTGATGGTCTTCTTTTGTATCAATATTAGAATCAAATGAGAATTGTTAATCTTCAGGGAGTTTTCATAAATATATATTAGGTAATTGCACTCCCGTAATTTCAAACTGTGTATTCCGTCTCTTTTTGTTTTGTTTTCTTAGAAAAAAATAAGCGCCGGAATCTTTACCACACTCCTAATATAAATCTTGTCCGTAGACTTTTTTCCAATTTATTTACAAATATGCCCCCCACACACACACACAAGCGAACACATGCACCTACACGAACACACACACTCACATGCATGCACTTGAGAGTCGCCATGCCACAAGAGAGTTTTTTTTTCAGTATCGTGGCCAATAAAGTTTAGGAAACTCTAACAAAATACTGTTTCATTTTTCATCAGAATAATCGTTGCTCTCTACTCCAGTATCGATGATCATCCTTGGAGCTTGCATTGAATAAAAGTCTACAACGTTGCTGACCAAAGAATGTAAATTTGAATGATATAGTAAAATATAAAAACATGTACTCTCTCCTCCAGTCTCTCTGGTATTCATAATGTAAAACTGAATCTAGAGAGCCTTGGCTGGCGAACAAAATACTTGTTTCAACCTGCCATGAATTTTGGTCATCATTTTTCATTAGCGAACCAGAGTGACTTCCCCTGAGTTGGCAGCGATTACAGATTCGATTCACCCTAAGCTGACTTGCAAATTTCTAGAACCATCATTCTTTTTTTTCCAGAACACTATCCTTTATATTGCAGAAAGTCTTGGTTTCTTCCTAGTAGCAGTTGTATTGGAATATTACAACTAGGCTATTTGTATAATACGCTAAGTAATGAACAATATTTTTTGTCTGTGACACGTGGCAAAAGAGAAAACTTTGAAAGGCTAATTATTGAGTTATCACCCTTACTTATGAATTCATTTTTTTTTCAAGTACGGAAAAAACTTCAGCTTTATTCTGGTTGAAAGTAAACAAGAATATTCAGGGCAACGAACTATACAAATACAAATTCGGTCAAATACCATCGTCATTTTTTGACGGCTTGTGTAAACTAGTGGAGGGATATTTCAGTGCTGAGCTAGTTGGTACAGTTCTCCTTAGGATGGCTGCATGTTCCTAGGATATTACTTAATTAAAACACGAATATAACCAAAAGTTGATATTGAAGACGAACTTCCTTTGGATGGGTCGTTTAATTTCAAAACATAAGTCAAGTTTATCATAATATCTTTTGAACATTTAGAAAAATAGTACCAATCTATCCCAACGGCGGCGTGAATTGGCATGATATGATCTGGCAAATTAGTTATTTTCTTTGTAAGTAAACTTGTGATGAATATATTGAAATAAGTGAGAAATGATAAATTCACAAGCAGTCAGAAGTTATATTAGCAATGATAAATAGATGACCACATGTAACCGTCAGTGTTATTCATTTTCCCTTTTCTTCTGTTTCGCAGCCCTTTTGCATTCTTCTCGGAATAATTTTTGACATTTTGTCATACTTTCTGAATCTGTGTACCTCGTCTCTCCATTGAATACTCTGCCTCGGTATGTTTCATTAGTTTATATATATATATATATATATATATGTGTGTGTGTGTGTGTGTGTGTGTGTGTGTGTGTGAGTGTGTGTGTGTGTAATTATATATGTATATATATATATATATATATATATATACATATATATATATATATATATATATATATATATATATATATATATATATATATATTGAATTAATTATTCTCCGTCTCAATTCATCAAAAGAATCGATTACAAATTAAAAAAATCATCCTGAATTACCCAAAGGGGAAAATAGCATCCCAAAGAAATAGATTATGAATCATTAACAACCATATATGCTGAGCTGTGGGTAATCAATTAATAAGTTGGGATTAGGGTACTCAATGAATGAGTTACTTCTTTGCTCTTTTGTTGGGTCATGATCACTTAAGAAATATGGATTTTGGAAAACAAATGGGCTGAAACTAGCAAGCAATTTAAAAAAAAATTTGCATTGCAAATTGACTTCCCTCCATACAAAAAAGAAACTTCTGAAGGAGAAATCAGAAAAAGATCCTCTGCTCATTCAAGTTTTTACTATAAACAGAAGGGGCAGGGTGAATATATATATATATATATATATATATATATATATATATATATATATATATATATATATATACATATATATATATATATATATATATACATATATATATACATATATATATACATATATATATACATATATGTATATATACATATATACATATATATATACACATATATATGCATATATATATATACATATTTATACTTATACATACATATAAATATATACATGTATATATATATATATACATATATGTAAGTACATATATATATACATATATATATATATATATACATAAATATACATATATACATATAAATATATATACATATACATATATATACATATGTACACACACACATATATATATATATATATATATATATATATATATATATATATATAACTGTCAAAAACAAAGGAACAACTTAAACCAAGCAACAGTGTTTAGTCCGTTTTGTTGTGGATGGCTGTGATTAAAAATCTGGCAAATTTCAACCGGCGATATTTCCAGTCGGTGAAACTCATACGGGTGTGAGATAAAAGCAGTCTCCATAAGCCAAGCTCGTGCAGGCTGTGTTTGTAAAGAGTCTATGTAATTTGGAAGATCGATTACTGTCATGATCGGTACATTGCGTCGACATCTCATAGCGATTTCCTTTTACATTGTTATTCCACTTGTAATATCATCGAGGAGTTTAGGTAAAAACCTGTTTTCAATCTACTATCTATAACTTTGAGAAGAGTCATTAAGATTCCAACTTTGGTTCGGACAATCTAATCTCTTTTCTTCCTATCTACGATGTTAACATTTCGTTAACTTGACGTTTCGGCCGATTCAATCTGTTTTCAATCTGTTGCAGGAAGCGCATAGAATGAGGCAGACACTGTTCAGTACAGCATAAAGCAACTTATACCTATGATTGCTGTACAATTTGGTAAAGCTTAAGGTTTGCGGCCAGCTTTTGTTTGCTCGTTGATCGATAGCGAAGTGGGATATCCCGAAAATACTGTTGACATTTGACCTTCTGTAAACATGATATCCTCTTTTTTAAGGAAACTATAATCATGATCTTTTTTTTGCTTTTTTTTCCAGTAACAATGGACTCATTTCAAGGTAACAGTTGTGCTAATATCAATATATCCTATCCAACAACCAAAACAATGAAATCTTCCACTGAAGCGAATCAGTGGTTTCTTTCTCTGAAAAAAAAATCATCCGAATATATCCGTGATGTTTTTATTTTTCGTGAAGATTAACTAGTTGAAATGGAATCAACCTTGCAGTCTAGCATCATAGCAATTTCTGAATCGGTAGGCGTGGGCAAAGTTACCACATTTTGACGTATACCCTGTTCACTTATTCCTCTTGTTCTGCCTTAACAATAATATTGCTGGCATTAGGGAACATTTCATGAGTTAGGGTCTGGTTGTTTTAAATTCGTACATTTATTTCATACGAATATACAATTAGTTTAGCAAGTTATATCAATCAGGTATAAAGGTAAGGGAGAAAGGAATAGTTCAGTTTCAGGAATTAAGGCAAGTATTATTGACTTAATAAGAGAAACATATGCATCACTGTCACTGTAAAATTGCACCCATCTCAATTAGAAGGGAATTCACATCTTTCGTTATGTATGCATGCAAGTGTCTATGTTTTCGTGCGTGGGAGTGCTCATGGGTTAACGTATGTGTTCTTATCTTTGCGTTTATGTAAATTTGCTAAAGAATTATTGAAAACTTTGTCAAATAAGATCTTTAAATTGTTCTTTAATTTGTCCGAGGTAATTTTAGCGGCTAAACAGGGACTAATCAACTACTTAACAAACCTACTTGGCAAGATTTGCAATCTTCCATCATCTTCCTCTTCTTCCCCGGTACGTCTGATCTGCCAGTTTTAGTTGAATCTTCCTCTGGCAACTATCAAGGTTTCTTCCTTCAATTCCTGGCCAGACAATTGTCTTCTTGCTGCTTGGAAATTGATTGCTGGCACTCTTTCAGATCTTTTAAGAAGAAGATCTATTTGTCTGGATGGGGAGAAGAGGGAGAAGAGGGAGAAGACAGCAAATAAACAATTCCTTAATTTGGTTTTAACTTCTAGACTTGACAAGAGAAAACCGTTTTAAAAGGAGACTGAAACTAAACAGATACGGAAAGTAATGAGCAAATACAGAACAATATTGGCTTATAAGTCTGCAGCAGAACCAGTGATCGGAATGGATTTTTAAAAATAAGTATACAGTAGGATTGGGTTTCGGGGACTAGGTGTACGGTTAAATTTAGAAAATGAGCACTGAACACTCAAGAAAAAAACTGAGAATTGAACGGTTGGTAATCCCACCACCGAGCTTGACCAATAGAGATTTGATATTCTGGTACACTTTTCATGAAGAACAATTATATATCAACCAGTTTATCGATTCTGTCATTTTTTAATGTAGCATTTAAAAAAATGCTATTGTATTGTTCTTGAAAAAAAAGAAAACATAATTCCTGGCCAGACAATTGTCTTCTTGTCGGTTTGAAATTGATTGCTTGCATTCATTTTGATATTTAAGAAGATCTATTTGCCTTGAAAATGGAGGAAGAAGAGAGAAGACAGCAAATAAATGATTGCTTAATTTACTTAACCTCCAGACTAGACAAAATATTTTTTTTAAAAGAGATTGAAAAGAAACAGATAGAGGAGAGGTAATCGCTGGAAGGTTCGCAGTCCAACCAGATAGAGAAGTTAACAGAAAATAAAAACCGAGAATTAGCTGAAATGTTCACAGCCTAACCAGAATAGATTTGATCTCCTGATACACTTTCCATTAAAGACTGTTTTCTATTTATTTTACTGCGAGCAGTACTAAACATTGGCGTCCATTAAAAAAAATTGGGGGAAAAAAGACTGAAGTCAATGCTAAATACTGATCGAGAATTGTTTGAAAGGTTGTAGACTAACCAAAACGGATTTGATCTTCTGTAACAGTTTTCATGGAAGACTGTCCGTTATATACTAGTTCAACCATGCAATAAAAAAGCAACTGTATTCAAATAACTTTGAATTTCTTTTGTACTTAAAACATATCAATTATCGTTGTTGGCATTCTTTCAGATCTTTAAAATGAAGATGTATTTGTGGGGAAGAAAAGAAAAGGAAAATAGCAAATAGACCAACCATAATTTGTCTTTTTCTTCTTTACACGGAAAGTTTTTTTTAAAAAAAAGGCTGAAACGGATAAGATACGAAGATGGCCGACGAGTTCGTTACTTACTCGAAACAGATTTGATCTTCTGATAGTTTTTTTTCCCTGAAGGATTATTATTCATAAAAACAAATTGTGTTTGCCCCTGCAGTCAAAAAATTGTCAGCATTATTTAAATGATATAACAATTTCACAGTACTGACAATATATATATATATATATATATATATATATATATATATATATATATATATATATATATATATATATATATATATATATATATAAATAGTATGTAGCTGCATTTCTTGAATGTCTTTAGTCAGAATGTTTCAGTTACTTCACAGATTTTCAAAAACAAAGAAATAAAGGAGACTGATCTGTAATTTAAATTCAGCAGTTATCTCAGTTACGTGGCGTATAATATGAGCAGCCTTGTGTTGTTGTAAGTGTTACCAGACTTCTACGTCCGTTATTAGAAAGAAAAAAGTCGGCGCTTCTGCCTTGTTAAGACCGAGATTAGACTTGTTCAAGAGGGTCAGGTTTTTTTCTGGTAATTTTGCCAGACGCTGAATATTGTTGTTATCAAATCAAAACAAAAACCGTTTGAATTATTTATTTGTGGATTTTGTTTTAATAACTGCATACAGTTTCAAACGTTTTTTTTTCTTCAAATCAATGTAGTTTAATACTTATTTTGGATCGAAACAATAAAAAACATGTTTTTTTCAAATAAACATATGCAGCGTAAGTATGGTACAAATATGAAACTAAATGCAGTTAAAGAAAGGTTTGCATAATAGTCTCTTGTTTGAGATGGAACAATGGAATACGCACTTTTTAATGAAAAGGTAGATAAAACAAAAGAGAGCCGATACAAGCACTCAAATCAATACTAACCAGCACCTAGTTCAAAACAAATCAATGACAAATATTATTGATTTTTAACGGTGTAAAAATTAACCGATTTTGGTTATTTTAATACCATTGACAAATATGCAACAGAAATTTGAATAGTATGAAATCATGAAAACAAAATCCATAGATGTTTTATATTGTTATCGTTTAGTTTGGAACTGTATTCACATTTTTTAAAATAAAAAACGCATAGTTTATTATTTTGAACAAGGTATCAAATTATATTGATATGAATTACACTTCCCGAAGTCGTTTGCAGTTATTGGAACAGAATCAATAAATACACAAATTCATATTGTTATTGTTTCAAAACAAAACCCATAAATAAGTAATTTGCATTGTTATTGTTTTATTTTTGCATTCTGGTACAGTGTCATCAAAATATGACTTTATAGAATGAGCTAAATTTCGGTCCAAAGTAATTTAAAAGCGCTAAAAAGTAATATTTTTGTATCAGCGTGGATTTTTCTTCTCTTGTCATACGATAGAGCATGTTCCGAGGATTGATGTATCATTGGGCTGCAGCGACTGCCGCGATCGTCAAGTCTATCTAACTTTTTTGTTGCTTTTGCAGCTGTAATATCACCGTTCTCTATAGGAATTATCTATGCCTGTTGTCCTCAGACGTCTGGGCCCCCTCTACTCTTCCTGTCAGACTTCTTTTCATTTCTTGTTCGCCTAGATTCAAGCCTTGATGTCAAGACAGCATTTGCTTTTCCTATCTTAAATGTCTTTGTACTGATTAACAGACCTTCCTGCAGGTCTTGAGCCAGCGGTATACTCACTGTCCCATACGTTTGTTCGTATTCATCCATGCTGCATATGTGAATATGCAAATATTCTTTTAACCTCAGCAATTCAAATCACGTAAATTCTGGTCTGAGAAAAATTCAAATATCATTTTAAATATTATTTTCTCCAAAAACCCCACTCTCATCCCCGATATAGAGAGGGAATTGCATTTCCATATTGGAATATTTATACATGTTCGTACACATACACACACACACACACACACACACACACACACACACACGCACACACACACACACACACATACACACACTCACACACACACACAATATACACACATGTATATACATGCACATAAACACACACACACATATGTATATGTATATAAACACACACACATACATATACACACATTCAACTCTCTCTATGTTTCTTTATAGATGTATATACACTTACCCACTTGCAAACACACACATACACACAAATATATACATTGGTATATATACATATCAGTAAATCATTCATGGTAGTGGACTCAGCTTCGTTCGTCACATGGTCAAAGTGAAAATATAAAATTGAATGAGAAGTATAAATTTACCTTGGAATGAATGGAATTTATTCAATGATTAATCTGTTTAAAAATACTTTATTAGTTGAATTAAATAAGAAGAAATGAATGAATTAGGGGAAAGAGAAAGAAAGGGGAATCAAAAAAAGAAGAGGACAAAAATAAATCAAATAAAAAATAGGGAAAAGAAGGGAATAAAAGAAAAAGCAGTGAAGAATCGAAAGATACAACTAAGAAAGAATGAAGAAAAATAGAAGAAAAAGGAATACATAAAACAGTGAGGATAGGAAAAAAATGAGCAAACGAAGAACTAGAAGGGGGGAGCAGGCTACAAAACGACAGTACGAATTAAAAGCAAAAGAAAGAAATAACGAAGAAAAGAAGAAAAAGTACGGAAGAAATATCAAAGGAAAAAGAAATACGAAAGAAAGAAACGAGTAAGAAAAAGAAAAAAAAATAAGAAAGATATGAAGACAGAGAATAATATCAGGTGTGAACTAAAGTCAAATAAACGTAGATTGAATTACCTGTATTAGATATGTTCCAGACAGGTTTGCCATTTGGTATTCTTCAAGACCAAACTTTAGCGAATTTGGCACGGAACAAAGCTATTTGGTTCAAAAATAAAGATTTGGTACTGAAGCAAAATTTACAAAAGAAATCAATCCCTCATACGCGATATATATGATAGAATATAAATATACATGAGCAATACGTATTTTAATTCTTTTCTCCCGCAAATTTCGTCTGACATGAATTTCAATCTATTTGATTATTTTTTTCGACTAACTCTACTTCATTTGGTCGCAAGATCATACAAATTCGATTTTGTGCGACCAAAGACATATTAACCCTAGTTCCGGAGAATGTAAGAGAGGAGTGATCAGTGCTCGCAGGATTGAAATCTACTCCATTTCAATAAATTTCTTCATTCGTTGCGGGAAATATACATGACAATTTGTAATTGATCGCATATTCTTCAGTTGAAAATTAAACCAACCTCCTGATGGATTAATGTTTTAAATGGCAGCATCATATTCATACTAACGCTATGTTTTAAGATGCTGTCACGAAAGTATGAAAGAAGCAAACAAATTTACTCATGCCGTAAAAAATACAACAGTATTTAAACAATTTTGCGCCGTTTCTCTCCGTGCTTTTGCTCACGTTCAGCTAGAATGAACCCAGAAGTTTACGCATTTACAAAATAAATATGTAAGACGGATCATTCTGTTATTAGCATTCAAATGTTTGGACTAAGAATGAATTTAATCTATCTTGTAATTCATATTTTTATGAGTTACTGTCCGTCAGATAGATTAATATCTAGCCAGACAAATATTTATCAATTGGACCGAGGAGTCTTATCTAGCATGAGAAAATATTCAGCAATGATTTATCACTGATAGTTATGCGATCAACGAAGTGTTCTAGCACTAAATGTCAAGGACCTTGATTGAGTAGCGTCTTTCAAAGGATCAACTGAGGTCAAGAAATCTTCCGCCTATAAACTTATTTGACGGATTACCTGTTCAGTTAAATTCGACGACCTCAAGATCTTTGCTGCTAAGTTGAAGGATGCATTTTCAATAGCCCTTTAGGTTAAATCACAGAGGATGAAAAAGAAGGAAAAGAAGAAGAAGAAGAAGGAAAAAAGAAATAAAGTTTCAATGGAATGAATTGAGAATGGATTAAAGAAAGACGAGTGAGTTGGGTGAAGAGAGAAGGATTAAAAAAGAAGGAAGGGCTGAAGGAATTAGATAGAATAAGGTAATAATTGAAAAGAATGGAGAGAAGAAAAATAAATAGAAAGATGAGTAAGAGAAAAAAGAAATATAAAAGTGCAGAGAGGAAGAATGAGGTTTCAAAACGTTTTCTACGTCACAAAAGCCAAAATATGTCTTGGAACGAACAAACTAACGAACTATGAAAATCAACGATTCGTTTTTATCCTTTTAAAAAACCCTTGAGTGAAAGTTTTCTCAGCACTGATACAACATATCCAGAAATTCACCGAAAATGTCCATTGGTACACCGTTGTCTCAACAATGACTGTCGTTGTATCTTATTTCTTCAAGTAACTTTTCCGTTGGCCTTTTTGGTCGAAATCTCTCCTTGCATTCTTCTTTCTCACGTATCTTTGAATAATAGCCATCATTTCTCAGCTTGAGTTAAGAATTTGACTGGGCATCTATTTGCCCCGAATAATCCAACATGGCCCAGCCATATCAGCTATATTTTCTCCGTGAGAAGGTACCCCATCGATACGAGACCAACTTTCCTGGGGACCTTTACGTTGGGAATTTTGTCCTATCACGAGATATTCATGATCTGTCTGAGGTGCCTCATCATAATGCAAATCCATATTTCATTCAATTTCTAAAAAAATTGTACGTTCAATTTTAAATTGTGGATAAGATTTAGGTGCTAAAAACAACAATTATTGTCTCCTCTACCGACAGCACAAGAATAAATATTGACAAGAAATGTTCATATTTTCAAATGATAATCGGGAATTTTCTCACGGTTGCTGTCATATTGTTCTGTTTTTTCTGTTTGGTGTTTCAACTCAACGTGTTATATTTGCAACATTTTTCAGATAAGAAAATAGAAAAACAGATGACACCTCGATGAGAATTGCTATTTCGTATTGTCCAACGCACACAAAAAATGATTTGGTACCGGATGGAAACTCAGAATATAACACCCCCTCGTAGGTAAATGGTATGACATGACCAGAATATACATAGAATCAACAAATATGAATTGTAATCTCAAACGGATTTTGTCTGCAGATGAATTTCCGGTTATTTGTTCGTGTGATACGGAGGCTACTTAGTTTGTTCCCAACAGCATACAAATTTAGTCTTGTGTGACAAGAGACATCCGTCGACCCAGATCTAGGTAACTTCAAAATAAAAATCATTATGTTCGATAGATCATTGAATGAGCCCTGAAAATTCTTTAAGGTCAAAAAATGACCTTCCATATATCTACATAAAAAGTTCAGTTTTCATTGTTTGGACAAGATTATATAACGAATGACATTTGCTGTTTTTGTAAGAGGCTAAAATCATACAAAAGACTTTGGTTGAATTTTCGGTGTCTTTTGTATTTTGCTATCGTTTCATTTGAATTCGTTTTTATTTTAATTTTACCTTCACTCTTTTTTCATATCCCCACTGACTGACTGACTGACGTGACCAGATTTAATCTTTCTATTTATTTTCTGTCTCCGAAGATCATAAGTAGTGGACATTTGAAGGTCAAAGGTGAACTGGAAATAAAATTCGGCAAAAAATTAGAAGAAAAATGCTCGCGTGTATACATTGTCCCGGAATGGCTTTGTACATTAGTTTTTATCTTTACTTACTCTTTGTGAGATTCGAAAAAATATTTTCTCTCAGTCATTTTTTGTTTGCCACTATCATACAGGTGAGATATTTAGACACTTACCGGACACAGGAAAAATAAAGTATTATATTTGGAATGGAGAAAGTTACGCTTGTGTATAATCTTACAAAGATTGAAAAAGAAAGGAAATATTCTCCCTAAACATACAGTCCCTGGCGAAACAATTTGCTAACCATTTTTGTTTCAATTGATTCAAATATTTGACTATTTTAAACAACATTGCACAAGCGTTTCTGTGCAGGGTTCATTATATTTTGGGATTTGTTTTCCACTTGCTTTTGTGTTTCATAAAAACATAGACATTAATCAAGCTCTCTGATCGTCGTTCACTGTGTACTGTGTCAATGTTATTCAATTCATCACTGATTACTCCCCCCAGTTGATCAGTTTTCTGTGGTGTTCTAATCTGGTGCCTAAACAGGCGAAAACATTACGGACTTGGACTGTAACTCAAACCATGATTTTTTGTTTTTTGCAGTGTGCAATGGAGAATCATCCTGTTAGATATGATGTCTTGCCTTTTTAATTCTACTGTACATCTCATCCAGGTTCTGAGACCATCAGTTTGTAAAACACTGTCGTACTTCTTGGCATTATTGGACTTCTCACATCAAACCAGCCCCTTAATGTCAGCAGCAGGAATTGCCCCCAACAAAAAAAAATTACACCCTGTCCATGTGCCCATATGGGAAACAGGTATCCAGTGTTCCAAGGAACCGGTTTCAACAACTGTTCGTCATGGTGGCCATAAGTCAACGTAAAATTGAGTCAGCATGCTCCGTATGTTCACAGAGATGGTTTCCCCCTGCACCGCGTGATGAAAAGCCAACTTCCTCCAGCCGTCTCCAAACTGTTCCTCGCAAGACAAGTTGATGTTTTAACTTTTGAATCCAGCCGATTTTTTAGAGAGTTTTTACTTTGCTCCAGAATGAACATTTTTCAATCTTCAGTCATCCCAGTTTGTTTCCACTTCAAATCTTCTGGAATTTCTTTCCATGTCATACAACCTAACAGTTGAAAAGTGTGACTGATTCTCTTAATTGCAGACGATTGGATATTGATAGGGTCATACTTTCAGAGTTTCAGAGAATCTGGAGAATATGCTGCTGTTGACGATGGTAAGCAATGTGGTTTTGACTCGAACTTTTGCATGAAATTTAGACTTTTTAAAGGACATTTTGAAAGAGAAAGTTGATGTAACTCTGTAGAAATGATGAAATGAGAGAAAAATCCACCACGATTTTAAGCACGTCCAGAACTATATTAAAAAAACAGTAATAATAGATAGACAAGGCAGAAGACTCATTAGGACAGGCAAAACGAGATGGTCAATAATTTCAAGTATACTTACTTGTAAATTAAACACATTCGTTGTTTATAATTGTTATATATTTTATCTGTATTTCAATTCCAGCATTCCAATTATATTTGCTTCTAAGTGCATGGGGATGAAAACTCAACTTGATTTAAGAAAACCCTCTTCCCTTCCCTATCTTTATTCCATTGTAAGAATTATGACATGTTTCACTTTCTATGGCTGGCCTGCTTGGAGCTCCTCTTCCGTGCTGCTCTGCTCGGTAATGCAAAGGTATTCTCACGGTAAAATCCCGTCTTTGATGCTTCCCTGCTCTCAGAATCCTTTGGCTTCAAACGACAACCTGCCTTCAGATATAATAATCTGACGTTGACATTTTGAGGTGGATAAGTGGTGAGTTTTTATTCTTCCTCCTATAAGAGCAGCAGGAAAAAGGAGAAGAAATTCCAGTCTTATTAAATTCAATCTCAACATAAAGTTCAAAAGATCCCTAATGTGAAACATGAATTTTTGATGTTCAATCTCGTGCCAAAATTTTCTCCTGTTGATAGACTTCAATAAATTAAATCATCGTAAGCATTACCAGGTCATGTATAAGACCTGCAAATTCGACCAGAGCGGTCAATTTATCTGATTTTCTGACTGGAAATATAAACATTATCCCTCAGCCACAAAAGGCCATACGAAGAAGATACAATAACAAGAAGCAGATTCTGTAATCAAGAACTTATTCAAATCTGAAGTGGTAAGACTCATACAACAACCTCTCTGAGAGAAAACACCCCTAAAAAAACATTTACATTTTCAATAGTAACCTTCAGCAGGAACTTCAAAATAAGTTTGAATTCTATAACAAATATCATTCATTTTGTGCTCAAAAAAGGAAAAAAATTATAAAGTTTATAATATTGTATAATATTACATCAATAGACACGGAAAAATAAACCTCAAATGCAGAGAGGCTAAACGCTAGACTTCAAAAAAAGTGCCCAAAAGAAACATTTTGCAATGTATTGGATACTTTTTGGATTAACTCAACATCACCTTGAAATTGAATTTTTTTTTAAAATCCTTTCATAAGATATTTGTATTTGATGAGGTTGAGTTAATATATCACGTAAACAACAATATGTGAAGTTCTACTTAAATCAGTCACATGATGATTTGAGAGTTGTGGGACGAATAAGCTAATCACTTCTTTATGATAGATGACCTATAACCATCTGTTCGATGTATTGCTCTTATATATATATATATATATATATATATATATATATATATATATATATATATATATATATATATATGTATATATGTGTGTGTGTGTGTGTGTGTGTGTGTGTGTGTGTGTTGTTTATGCATGAGAAAGAGAGAGAGAAAGAGAGAAAAAGAAAGAAAAAAATCTCAGATTTAACCAAAATTTCAAAAGGCTAAAACGGTTGCATTGTGTGGAACAGGGATGCCTACTGGCAAATGTAAAAAGTAAAAACATTATCTTTAAACGGTGACTTGACACTTTTGGAAAAATGTCTGCCCGGAATATCTGCATTAAAATTCTATCATATATTGGGAGATATGCAAATATTTCCATCCTCAGATAGTTCCGTAAAATATAACTTTTATAACTGATAACTTATGAATATAAATGGTGATGTGTTACCCCCGTGTTTGGCATTCCAGGAAGCTTGACAACGACAAAATATAAAACTTTTTCTCGAGTTATTAGATTTATAGGGCTCAAGGGACTCTTCCATTGGTCTAACGAGCCGGAAGTGAATAAAATTGCCTCAGTTAAGAAAAAAAGAAAAAAGAAATGGGAACATACAAAATAAAGTGATCACCGTCTCCACATCCCATGGGAGATCTGATTTGCCACTTAATGAAAACGATAATGCTGAGCAAATAAAAAGATTGAAAAAGGGATGATCAATGAATAAGTTGCTACTTTATGTTATGTGATCTGCCACATGTAATCCTCATATGTATATATATATATATATATATATATATATATATATATATATATATGTGTGTGTGTGTTTGTGTGTGTGTGTGTGTGTGTGAGTGTATGGATTATATATATGTGAAGATTATGTATATATATATATATATATATATATATATATATATATACATATATATATATATATATGGAGAGAGTGAGAGAGAGAAACAGACTGACCGACAGAGACTGACAGAGAGAGTAAAAATGAGTGAAAAAATTGAAATAAACACATCTTCCCCGTCCCCTGACAAGTCTGGTCTGTCACTTAATAGATCAATTAGAAAATGGGGGAAAGGGTTTATGAATGAATGTTACTACTCACGCTTTCAATATGGCAGAGACCACAAAAAAGTCGGAATTCTCAAGAACCTGCGGATACAGAAATGGGTCAATTCGGACCTCTGCTCAAAACTTTTGTAAAGATGAAAATCCTTGAAAAACAAACAAAAAAACAGAGTTTTTTTCTGGATCTAATGAATAGTAAATGTTTAAAACTTCAGCCCACTTGCTACGTTTGTATAGCCTTTATTCGTGATACATAGATAGCCGAAAAACTAGACTTGCTTTGACATTCATAGAAACCTGTGTTGACAGTTTTGTCCGTCGGTTTCAAATAGAGATCAAACCAAAATTAAGATTTTCTCTGAAGTAGTTTCAAAATGTTCGGAAGGCAGAGTTCATTGAATCGATCAATCGTGTTTAGTTTGCAGATGTTTGTAGTATTCATAGATTTATTTTGGGAACCGAATGGTATAAATCACCCAAACCGAATGAAACTACGACGAGTTGTAAGAGATAAACTTGTTTACACTATAAAGTGACGTTGCAATAAACCAATAATAATAATGATGATGATGATGATGATGATGATAATAATAATAATGATAATAATAGTAATTTTCCAAAGATTCGAGTTTTACTTTCATGATAACTGATACTACTTGCTTCATCTTGGTTATTTTCAATATTCGCAACTTGTCAGTCGTTGTATCGTCCGGTTCTTCCTCAGGTACCGGCCGTATTTGGTAACCTTCTCGGAATTTCCAACTGAACATTCTATTCAATTCTTGTGGGGTGAAGGGGTTAATAATACAGGGTTAATGTCATTGGTTATTTCCTGTCATACTTTGTCCTTCACGAGATAACCCCTTGAATAGACAGCGGGATGAGACCAATTTTCAATCTTTGCCAGTGACATCTCAGTTTTTAGTTGGAATCTGTCAATCAAAAATGCTACGCAAGGTGCCACCATAGTTTTTCATATACTTTCAAGCTGGTCTGCCTGGATGGTTATTTATGTATCGTATATTCAGGCCATACAAGTGAGTTAGAGTTGAAAATCCCAACGCACACTCTTCGTTGATTCTAAAAGTGATTGTTGCTTTTTAATCACTCCAAGAAATAGGATTTTAGTGTTGGGATTTCGATCTACTATTTACAATTTCAATAGTTTAAACTAAATTGGTCTCTTAGTTTGTCCATGACTGTGTTCACGCCCGTATTTTGAAAATTTGAACATCTTTAAATGACGATGGTCTGAAAATCGACGTCCTTTGATCGACGTCCGTCCATTCTTTTCTTATTTATCACTCAAACATGGCGTGCTGCCTAAAACTATGCTAGTTATGTGACAGTTTTCACTGAGTGACCAATCAGACCTTTTTCGTTTGAATCACATTTTTTATTAGTATTAGCTTATCACAAGGTATCTAGCTGTAACTTAGAAAGATAACGTCTCTGAATCTCATCTTTGAACTTTGTAGATATCATTGTTCCAAACGTAAAAAGTAATAGCAGAAAACTTATATAAGGCCTTGCAAAACACAGAGAAAATTATAATTACAAATACTCCTTCCTCTTGAGACTGTGAGGAACTCTCTGGGGTCAAACACTGACAAATATGGCTTCTGGCAGGAAATATACTGTTAACTCAACAACTAGCTGGACACACACACACACACACATTTATATATATACACACGCACATATATATGCTATATTTACCTCAGCTCATCTATCGATCAGACTGAATATAAGATTACGTGCCTCTCTGTTTGTGTTTGGGTGTTTAGATCAGGTTGACAGAGGTTATCAGAGTATACTTTCCTAGTTTGTCTACCTTTTTAATCATTATATATATATATATATATATATATATATATATATATATATATATATATATATATGTAAAATTATGAATGACTTGGCTCTGCGAACAAAAGGTGTTTGGACGGGTTTTCTATAGCTGTAAGACCATAGACGATGGGACCTGTGTGAAAAGCAATCGTCCAGCTTATGGAGTGGGGTTTCAAGGGGAAAATGCGGGTTGCCCAACCTTTTAACTAAAGCTTTGTAATCTATTGACAATTGAAGTGGGAGAATAGGAACAATGCCGGTAGATCGATGATTTTATAGGAATGTTTTCCTCCTGGTAGATGCCGTCGCCTACTCCAAGGGTTTGCTGCACATTAGCGGGAAATTATCGACAGTAAGGCTGATCTTTGGATTAAAGAGAGGACGTGAATATCCCGTGGATGGTACACAACAGAGCTGAGTACCATCCTTTGGAGGGATTATCAGGAAACTATGGCCCTCTGCAGCTTTAAGCACATAAAATAGTATGGTTGTTAGCAACTCCAAACGCATATCATCAAGACATGATCACTGTCTGCAACTCTGAACACGTCCCTAAAGCACGTTCCTGAGATTTGTGTATCATCATGTTATGAGCATTTCAATTCAAAAATCCGTGTAGCATTTTGCCTCAAAATTTCAATTCAAACACTTGTGTATCATTTTGCTTCAAAATTTTAATGGCGTCTCCGCACAAATATCTCATGTTCAATTTTTATTTCATTTGGAATCTTGGTGCAAATGGCTCTGAACAAAGAGATTTTGAGTTTCTGTTCGCTAGTCTTATCGGTCAAGGGCCTGACAGACATTCCACGATGGGCACCACGATTTATTTGCAAACTTCATTTAGCGTTCCATGGTATCTGGTTTTCTTAGAGCTAACAGAAAAATAATAAACCAGATATTGATTCAACCAACATAAGTACGGTGTGGTGTTCATACAATATTGTGTTTCATTTGCACGTAATGTAATGTTCTTATCTCAAAAGAAAAACATGGCTGTAGACACAGACTAAGCCGAATAATCATTTCACTTAAGATTCATCTCTCTCTCCGATTTTTCGTTCGGATATTTCGACTTTGTTCAGCTCTTCTGGATTTCATTTGCTGTTATGTAAATGAATATGCCCAACATAACAGATCTTTATCAAATAATACATCAATTTATCATCTTTATATGATGCAACGTCTGAATACACTGTCTACCAAACATGGCTGATTCAATGATGTACACATTTGGCTATTGATAAACTGGTTAACTAATTCTCAGAATGCTTGCAAATTATATCGAATAAGTTTCATCATGATCATCATGATCATCATCATGATCATCATGATCATCATCATGATCATCATCATGATCATCATCATGATCATCATCATCATTGCCATCAATAGTAAGAGAAGCCATTGTAAGTCTACTGCTGGGCAAAGGCCTTTTCAATCTCCTTCCATGACGACCATGACTGCATAATCTCTGCCATGTTTTACAGGTATATTTTTCATCTCTTGTGTCCTTATCTTGTGTACTAATAAGTTGGTCAACAGCTGTCATTTCTTTTCTGCTAAGAGTCCAGCCCACTTCCATGTTGTTGCTTCATTATTCAATAATATCCATCACTCCATTGTTCCTCCCATGACTCTATAAGTTTTTCCTCAGTTTGTTTCGTTCATTTCAATGTTTTGTATCTGATGGTCAAAGCTGGTATCATTCACTTATTGTATATTTTATGCTTCATACTCATTGGCATTGTGATTTTCAATATATCTCTATCCATAAAAAATGTTTTCCGGTCGATCGTTGTGCGTTGTGTTGTTTGTGGTTTCATCCCACTTTAATCCCTGTTCTTGATAAATGTATTCGTTAGTTTCTTCTTAACCTATAATCTCAAGGTTAGATCAAAATACGAACGAAACAAAGAAAAAATTGTATAATAACATATATTATAATTATACTTGTAATTATTGGTATATATTAGTTATAATCACCGCATCATTCTAGGGAGACCAACTTTGTGTGCACACATCATTTCCCTTCGTATACTGGTTATAAAACATGTGGACGTATGCAAAGCTAAGAAATAACTATGCTCTTTCAAGATCAAGAGCAAAATTTTGTTCACTTTTTTTGTATAGAGAGGGTGTCTCTTTACTTTTCTCTCCTTCCACTGTGTCTCCGTCTTTCGTATTGTTCTTCATTTCACTCTTTTGTTGTTTTTTTCTTATTATCTTATTTTTGATAGTTCATTTTCACCTTCTCTCATTCTCCTTATGTCATACTATCTTTTTCTTCTTCTTTCCACTCATTTCCACTTGTTTTTGTTTTTTTAAAATCTTTTTCCAATACATCTCTCTCCTCATGTTTTGTTCTGTTTCTGTCCTTTTTCAGTGTTTTCTTCTTTGTCGTTTTCTTCGTTGTCCTCATCATTGTCAATGCACCAAACGAATGTCAATAAGACACTTCTCCCATCCTTCATCGTCTCCGTCTTACTGCTACTAAGACTACCACAACTAGAAATGCTATCAATTTTTTTCAGCTGTACCATGTACGATTGATTTAGACTTGAAATGGAATTTAGTCTTGAATTTTGGCTGAACCTTACCAATCATCTTCTTCGTTCACATTTTTTGTCCCCTTCCCTTCCTACTGCAACTGCTATCATGGTTGATTCATCATTGAACTTATGGTTCTTGATTTGTTGTAACGAACACCATCTCATTAGTTCCTACACTTCAGTTTTATCGAATCTTATTCATATTCAATGAAATCGGGATATATATATATATATATATATATATATATATATATATATATATACATATACATATATATATATATATATATATATATATATATATATATATATATATATATATATATATATATATATATATATATATATTATTAACCCATGTCCATCCACTTGTCGGTCAGTCTTTCCGCTTGTCTGCCTACCTTTCCACATGATAACCTCTGAAGTTTCCAATTGAATCTTTTGGAAAGGTGAGCCATGAGCTTCAATAGAAATGATCGATTCTAGTAATTCTCTTTTCACGCCAATTAGATGTAACATTTATTTCTTGTTTGAGAAACCATCAGGTAAAGCTGTTATCAAAAGTGTCAAAAAAAGTTTTGTCTGTTTTCAGACTGGTTGACTTATATCTGCACAATTTGAGCTACAAGGCCAAATTTTTTTAACTTTTACAATTTTTTCTCCATATTCACCTTGTTTTTTTTCTCATTAGATGTTCAGTAAAAAATGGAATTTTTTTGTCTGATTATGTTTGAAATTTACTGATTGATGCCTGACATAAGGCAAAAAAAACCCGTTTGCATTGATCACCATTTTTTTTCTATTTTTTCAATTGATCACTCCCAACACGGCACGCTGCCAAGAGACATTGGTCATTCGACGGACCATATCGTCGAACGGGACGAGACTTTTTCGTTGAACTTCATATTTGTCGTTATTTTCTTCTTCTTCTTCTTCTTCTTCTTCTTCTTCTTCTTCTTCTTCTTCTTTTTCTTCTTCTTCTTCTTCTTCTCCTTCTTCTTCTTCTCTCATTATTTAAATCATTCTCTGTTGTCCCCAGTTGCCAAAACTTCCATCAGAAAGGAACGCCACTTTATACATATTCTGATTTTCTGATCAAGATACTCTTTGGAATCAGAAACTTTTGCTAATACTCGGCGCCCATCTCCTCCCTTGAGAGATAAACATTGAATATCAATGAGCATGAAAAATCGAAAGCAAATATGAAAAAAAAGAAGAATTTCTGTCATAATAAACCAACTAATCAGATAGTCTCGGTCAGGGATCAACATCTCTTTTTTGTAATGGCCAACCTTTGATTTCTTTTAGTTTTGTCCATGGCCAACGTATATATTACATCATATTTTACAAATAAACATTTGCCCTCGAGGCCTATAAATTCCAAGTACTTACTCTGCAAGTTACAAATATTCAACAAATATTAAAAATGTCATCTAAGCGAATACACTGAACCTCAAATATAACGAACCTCGGTATAACAAATAGAGGGTTTAACGAACTCGTGGATCCATTAAAACGTGGACCGAAGCAAAATTTCATCTACTTTACCGAAGTAAATTCGTTAAATGGGGCAAATACTAAGGACCAAATAAATGCATACAATTATTTCTATATATTACGTAATGTTATGTGATATAGAAAATAATTTTTAAATCCCTATTGGAATAAATGTAGTGAATGTAAGAATGATGAAATGTTAATTTTGACTTGCTTAGTTTTATATGAACAAAAGAAAAAAAAAGCGTTACTGTTTCAGTGATTAACACTCTGATATTCTCAACGTAACTTTTTGCTAATTATTTAACATGACTTTTGAGCCTAAAAATCACTAAAATCTTCAAGAAAAGTTCGCTGAAACCATGTGCAAAGAAACACTTACAGCTTAAAAATGTTTTTTCAAGAGGAAAGGTGTAACACTTTTCCGAGGGAAGTGAAAATTATAGTAGTTGTGATGGCCGTACCTCACAGTGCGATTGACATTTGGCTTGAACGTACTTTGCGTGACTGTTAATTCTGTGATGATTAACATCCACGTGTTTGAATAGCAAATAAGTATGTGCTTCGTGAATGTAGATAAGTGTTCAAAATAAATACCGATGACACGATTAACTGTTAACAAAAAAAGACTTGTAAGCTATGTAAATAGACATAAAGTTGTAGCTGTTTGAGTGCTCCGTATTTTAAATTTCTAAATGCTACTTTTTGTTAGACTCTTGATATGCGTTGCTTAGCTTTAAAAAATCACGGGATTCTTTGAAAATCAGAGTTTAAATCCATATGAATATAAAAACCTACAGCCGTTGAGACGGTAAAACGCAATTTTCAGGGAGAAACGAAATGAAATAGAGATTTACTTACCGAACGTAACGAACTTAAGACATAGGCCATCAATCTAATCCCCCACATTCCCTGGTTATCAATTTTGACATTCTTTATAACGTTTTATACAACAAGCCCTCATTTACAAAGTTTTATTAAAATCCATCCAGACATCTAAGAGAATATAACAAACAAAATACACACTACTTTCACCTGTATATTATTCGATTTTTGATCAATTTCTTAATTACTGTCTTTGCTATATAAAAAAAATAGAAACAATATATTTGTCTGTATGAATGTTTTCGTTTACGTGGATGACATACACATACAGATACCAAGTTTAGAATTTTTGTCTCTATGTTTGTAACTTTTCGAATTATTTGTAATGCAAATTTTTGTTGATATGCAAGATACGTTATTTTGCCCAGTAGTTGAGTGATCCAGCCATTGATATCGGTGTCTTGATTTAAAGTAAAGATATGGTAAATTTATTCATCGGTTTGGTTCGACGTGAAGCGACAACGGAAAACGGTTAAGATTTGTCACCCAAAACTTAGATGAAGATTTTTCTTATTTTTAATGTTACGCTTAAAGAAACGTCAGCTCCAGTCTCAGACTTGGACTGAAGTTTGACAATAATTTGCTGAAAACTGCAGTTTTTTTAGAGCTTTGAAAATTACATTTGTTTTCTTCGATTGTTTGATTCTAAATCTAGTCTTAGGAAACGAGTTTCAAAAAAAAAAAAAATGGGGAAATTCTAACAAATATATTAAGCCTGGGAGCACAGAGAAAATTATCTGAGACAGATAATGGCTTCGCTTTATTTGATTCAAACAAAATAAGATAGCAGCATGCCGCAAGGGTAAAAATCTCTAATAATTCGAATATCCTAATTTTTATTTTTTCAAAGTCTAAACTCATGTCAATCTATTTCAACGTATGATGATCAGACATGAAGTCTTAGAACTTTCTATGACGTATTTTTTTTTATTCCGTCACGATTGAAGGTAAATTAACCAATAAAATCATCCCATTTGAGCTCAAACAAACAGTTGAATAAGTGAATAGAAAGAATGCATAGAAGCTCATTATATGATTATATTATTCATTAAAGTGGCAGAGTATCACCATGTTTGTGTGGGCTGCATAAACTCTTCCTGACATGAACCTCAAATTAAGGCGACAGAAAGAGGGAATACTAAACTTACTAATTCGAGTTTTGGCTTCATCCCCTTATCCGAATTTTACCTCCCTAAAAAAAAAACAACAACAACAACAACAAAATCACTGCCACAAAACACTCACCAAAGTTACTGACATATACCTTCAAATAAATGAATATAATTTTCCAAAAAAGAACAGGCATCATTCCGATATGTGTTCAAATAACTTTGAACCGTTGTCAAAATTGACTACGGATGCACAAAAGCACTTGATCTCAAATAACCAATTATTGTAACCATTATTTTGCAATTAACCAACCGTCAATCTATCATTATGTACTCGCAAAAAGGTCACAATATAAACACAAGGACTTTTCTGTGTATTTTTGTGGGACCTGGAGAAGATTTTTAGCAAGTTATAAGACTATTTTTTAAACGGGACCATGAATTTTAATCCATGCAAAATTGGACGCATTTTTTGCCTGCTGTTTGCTGTTGATGAGGAATAGGTTATTTACAAAGCAAGGAGGTATTTTGTATTGTTTTTAGAGAGGATGGGAGAGAAAGAGGGAGAATCAGTTCAGAGGGGAGATAACTGATGAAGGGAGATGGGCCTTTTGAGATCCTCAGAAAATTTCGCGAAAAACTCTTAACATAACGCACTGAAATATCCTGTGATTACAAATATGACCATTTTGAAAATGAGATCCCCCCCCACCCAAAACACGTGTCTTTTTTAGGGGAAGGGTCAATTCACAGATAGGAGCTGGAAGGCAAAAAAAAAAAAAAAATTCGAATATTTACAAGACATTACGTCCGGGAGATATTTTTTGTTTTTGTATTTTAAATCCTTCTATCTGCAAATTTTAAGATTGGATTCAATATAAACTGAAAGTTTATGCTAAATCGGTCCCTGGAATTATAACCGGTAGCGTCAACTGCTGTTCCAGTAGATTTTGATTTTTTAATGATTGTTGTCAAACAAAAAAAAAATGAGAAGAAATTTATTCAGTGAATGATCATCCTTCTTACCAATATTTCTAATGATCACCCCTAACACGATATGATGTTGAAAGACATTGTTCATACAGCAGTTTTTATTGATCTTGATTTATTTCTTCTAAATGAAGCATCGCCAATCATTATTGTTTGAATAGTATTTTTTTTCATCCTAATTAGAAGCCGTAAACAAAGACTATCACTAAAACATCATCCACTTGTCAAAATAGTTTACGCCCTTCAATATTTCAGATATACATAGTGGCCTAGTTTACGCTGTTTCAATGTATAATTACCTTCCTGTGTCTTGTGGAGACCGTGGGTAAATTTATTATATATAAAACGTATAACACATCAGTGTGTGAAAAAGTTCACGTGTATCGTAGTCTAAAAAGAATTGCCTGTGTTCTACCGTGTACTGGAAGATTCCTCCACGTGTGTTCATTTTGGTGATCATTTTAGGATATTCTTTTCTTTTTCTTCTTCTTTTTTTTTTTTTTACAGTGGATATTGATTGGAATATCCTGCACTATTTATTAGTAATGTGCGAGTCATGAAGAGAAAGGAAGCAAGGGGAAAAAAGATAACTAACTGTAAAGTATGATTCTATGTAAATAGAGAAGGTTATACCCACTAGGCAGAAACAGGAGAATGTTTAGCAAGGTCGCTGACTTAAAATAACACTGGGAGACAGAGAGAAAGAGGATAACGTGTCTGCAGCATTCTCAAGTTGAGGACACGAGTTAGATAACGGGAGAGTAAAGTAACGAAACTCGGTTAAAAATAAATCGATAAGAAAAGAAAAAGAATAGAAAAAGGACTCACGTAAGTTTGTGTCAAATGTTTGTTACTTGACTGCCAGGGCCTTAGTTTGTAATTTTGTCTCTAAAATTGCTAAAATCTGCTAAACTGTCAAAGTACCAGATTTATTGTTAAAATGTCATACATGAAATCTTTTTACGACAACATCAAATCCATGACTACGTATTAAGACTCCAAAACGAATAAGAGATGGGAATTGTCGTCACTGTTATCAAACCTATCGGTCGAATTGGCCAAAAGTCAACCAGATCTAGCTTAGAAATGGCTAATTTGGCAACCCTGCAAAGAATGACGTTATCTTGACATCTTAGGATATTAAGAGATGACAGACTCTGCTCAGCACAACCCTACCACGTGTCTTTTCAGAACAGGATATACGGTGGTAAGATTTCGAGACGGGGTAACCTAGTTTGGGAAATGAAATGATCTGTTGAGAAACATATCCCCCCTAAAATATTATGCTGAATCCACCATCGTATCTGGGACATGATTCTCGAACCCATATGCCATTTGAACACACACGTACACACACGTAAACACACACACACACACACACACACACACACACACAAAAACACACTTGCACACACACACATATATATATATATATATGTATATATATATATATATATATATATATATATATATATATATCAATACTTCAGCACGTTGATCTCTTCTTCTTTTTCTTCTTCTTGTTATTATTATTATTATTACTACTACTATTATCATTAGTTGTAGTAGTAGTGGTGGTGGTTGTGTTTTGGTTGCTGGTGGTGGTGGTAGTGGTAGTGGTGGTAGCGGTGGTGGTGTAGTTGCTGTTACTCCGGTAATTTGCAGTACATACATGTTGTACAAAAGTCATTTAACACATTAAAGATTGAATAATCTTTTTTAATTAAACGATAAAGAAACTTCCACCCTAGCTACATTTAATTTGGACTTTGAAAAGACAGCTCGTTATGCATTTGTCTCCAATGATCTGATTCGCAGTCAAATATCATTTTCAGTTCCCAAAGAGTCCAAGGCTTGTGTACGTAAACCCATTTTTCAGGATAACACCCGCTACCTCTTGGACATAAAATATGTGGAAGAGAAACGAGAGCAAACAAATCTGACGACTGTGACGGTCAGATATTTCCTGCTTCACGTGAGATTAATCAGCTAAAATGAAAAATGAATGCTTCTCAGAATGTTTTCAAACCCTTTCTATTAAAAAAGTTATTCAAGTTTTGAAATAGATTCTTGCAGCATGCTATGCAACAGTTACAAAATAAACTGACCTGTTACTTTTCTCCTATTCTTTGGATTACCTAAAATTTGTCACAAGAACAAAACAACTGGTCTGTAAAGCACCCACAGTGACTGATCTCAATGGTTCGCATTATTGCTGAGTCATTTGAGTCACAAAAACGATGCACTTTTATCAATTGTTTTATTGACTATTCCGTGGTAATGATACACAAAGTGTTTTTGTTGCTTTGTTCACTGGTTGCTTGACTGATTCCTCCGTCACGATTTAATCGGTCAAATGATCATGAAGGGTTCCTCTTTTTTTTATTTTGTGCGCATTGCGTTGTGGGACTCAGACCATTGAATCAACCCGTACTGTTATTACGAATTTGAAAAGAAAATATGGGAAAATAGCCGTCCTTCAATAGATAAAAACAGAATTTTTACTATAATTCAACATAAAGTTGATATTATGCAATTTTACAAAAAATGTGAGTGCGTTTGTGCAAGAAGGTTTCGCAAACTTTTTTATGCTAAATCACAACTACAGTTTGTTTATTTACATTTTTCACAAAATTTTGGCCAAGGTTTTTTTTCTAAATACATTTGGCCATACAAAACGTAATTTCATAATTTGCACTCAGATTCTTCTCCGATCTTTGTTCTTACAAATGAGATGAAGATCCAGACAATGAAATTAAGTTTTATGCGATTTTGAAGTTGTCATTTGCAGTCATCTCTCCTCTCAATCGGGTATGCACAATGCTTAATGGAATTCGAGTCAACTTATAAGGAAAAAAAAACACTTCAAAATCGTTTGAAATTTAATTCTATCTTTCGAATCTTTATGGTATAAGTTGATACATTATTCTATCCATCTATTTTACTCTGCCCATGTTAATCTTATCCTGTAAATGATTATTCCACTTAAATAGATGAAACAGTCGCTATTTTTGACAAATGAAGTGCACCCTTCAGATAATGACCCTACAAAGCTAATGCTAAACGAACAAGAAAGGGTTCAAGTGCTTACGTAATTCTATCTGGTTCCTGTGCAGAGCAATCATTTCAATTTTCTGCACACAGCAGTGAACAACTTGATATAAGAATTGCCAAATTGGTGTATAACAATTCAAAATGATCACAAAAAAGCTATCCACTATTTGACAGATCTGACATTTTTTTGTAAAATCTTCAAGATTACATTAGGAGCTCTATGATTATTTTAGCGAAAATCATTAATGACTATCTCAAGAGAACTTGGATATACAGAGAGTATTGAAAGTATGCAAGACACAGCTTCAAAATTGACGGACTTCGTACCAAATGTTTCTGATTTTTTTACATATCTTTTCAATGTTAAATCTTGCTTCAATATTTATTCATTAATATGCATTAATTAGGTAATTATCCAATAATTATTCCTTTTCAACTTTTGGTCGTGATTCAGTAATTTATGAAGCTGTATGTTTTTGCGATGTTGCAATGATATGTTTTGCACTTGTTGTATATTTACAACTAATATTCAGAACATTGAGATTTTCCTACATATCATACAAACAAACGCAATTTCCGAAGATAAAATTGATTTAATATCAAACGTTTCGAACTTGGAGTGCGCATCCAATTCCAAGATCAAAAGGTTATTGATATCAGGTTATGGCAGTGCAGATTTTGTTCTCCCTACGTCGATATTTCACATTTGATTTTGCCTCGGTTGACTAAACATTGGTAATGAAAATTCGGTTTCACTTCAACTCTATTTCTGTTTGACGCTTTGGTCGACTTTTACCCTAGTATTTTTACACAGCTAGAAAAAAATATACACATTTATGTTCGCTGTTTTAACTGTAACTTTTAGCTATGGTAGAAGCTCACAATATCTTAGAATGGATATATATATATATATATATATATATATATATATATATATATATATATATATATATATATATATAAATAAATATATATACATATATATATATATATGTATATATATATATATATATATATATATATATATATATATATATATATATAATTATTGAAATTTAGACTTTTATCAAGATTTATACAAATGTCTACCAACCCAAATAGAAAATGCACATTCGAATTTGAAAGTCGAAAATAAGCTTAAATATTAGGAAAAAATAATTGATTATCGTATATATAATGAAAAAGTATCAAGTATATTGCCGTGGTGTCAGTTTGTTTAACTAAACCCCGTGAATGATCTCACAGAACGGAGAGAGAGAGAGAGAGAGAGAGAGAGAGAGAGAGAGATGATGATGATAATGATGATGATGATGATAGGGAGACTGATAAAGAGAGCGGTAAATAGACATACAGCGAGATAAATATAGGGAAACGGAGAGAGAGGGAGAGAGAAAGAGAGAGAGAGAGCGGAAGAGAGGTAGAGAAATGGATATATATATATATGTATATATATATACAAATATACATATATATATATATATATATATATATATATATATATATATATATGCATGTATATGTACGTGTGTATGTGTGTGTGTGTGTGTGTGTGCATATGTGTGCATGTGTGTGGATGTTTATGTGATTGCATCTATTTCAAGTTCTGCCAGGATGACTTTCTATTGAAGTAAGTTGTCTCAGTATTAATTACCAACGCAGCATACAGCATCAGGATATCTGAAGGGATATATATTGGATTACATAATTAGGCACAGCTTTGCATTTGTATGGATATTGCATCCTAATATTGTGATACTGAACCAACAGAGACTTGTGGCTTCATTGTGTATTCACGTCAACCTCTTGATATTTGACAAATCTCTCTCTCTCTCGATATATACATATATATATATATATATATATATATGTGTGTGTGTGTGTGTGTGTGTGTGTGTGTGTGTGTGTGTGTGTGTGTGTGTGAATGTATGAAGATTCAAACAGTAAATATTGAAAAAAATATTCAAAAAATGTTGATGTCACCTCAGTCACTTATTCCCCAATATCTCTCAATTTAATTCATGTAATTGCCTTCGGTGTTTTTTTCTTGTTTTTTTTTCTTTTGGTTGGGTATTGATAAACACATATTTTCTGTTATTTTGGTACAATTTGAGAATTTTCCCTCGTTGTTGCGCGATATTATATAGGAACTCTCATTTGAAATGATCTCCAGTCATTACATGGTTGTTGATGGAACCTAACCAAAAGACAGACTTGTAAACTGAGAAATTAGCAACGAGCGCATGAGAGAATCATGCTCAACCTTACATGGAGAGATCACAAAACAGTAGAGTAAATAAGGAAGAAAACGGGTGTCCGTGACATCATAGAAACTATTAGAAAATTCAAATGGCAATTGGCAGGGCATTTTACAAGAATGAAAGACAACAGATGGAGATCACATCTCACAACATGGATCCCCAGAGATTACATGAGAAACGGTGTCCGACAGAACACAAGATGGAGTGACAGATTCAAGAATTACTGGCTCAGCAACGCCCATGATATAATTGTGGCGAATCTTGGGGAAGGTCTATGTCCAACGATGGACGTTAAAAGAATGATGATGATGATGATCATGATCATCATCATCATGATCATCATCATCATGATCATCATCATCATCATCATCATCATCATCATCATCATCATCATCATCATCATGAATGGCGTAAAAAATAAAGCAAATACAGCTGCTGCAGGTAACCCCATTTTCTATAAATATTTATTCTATTTACATCGGCAATAGTAAGTAACACATAAACCGAATAATGACGAGAGATCGTTTCCTACAAGTGTTTTCATATGCTATAACGCAATTTATAATAATTTTTTCGGGTCATGTACGTATCCATTTCTTATAATACATATGTTTTTTTTACTTACTTGTATGTTATATCTTGCCTGATTTCATTGGTTTTGACCAACCTGCTATTTCACCAGTAACAGAACAGTATACATAATCTTGAAAAATCAGCAAAGCTTTCAGATTAAAATACGTTTTTTTTTTAATTCAATTTCATTTTGATACATTTAAAGTCCTTTTCAAATCACGCTTAGTGATTTTGATATTAATGAAAAGTACCAACACTAGAGCACTATGAAACGTGATTTAGTCCCAGGTTAGTGTGTGTTATTTCATGCTTGGCTATATGAGAAGTGTAAAAAAAATATCTATTATAATCTCTAATTTTTGCACTCTTGACCAGGTCAGTGATATTCATGTGTGATATCCCCCCATTTATCTTCATGAGAATTTGTTAATTCGCCCGTTGTCCGACTGGAACTATGTACGAGGGTGACTGTGCAGGGTTTTGCACGTGTGCGAGGAATAGTGGAGCGTTTGCCGTGACTGATGAGAAAATCAACCCTTGAAAAGTCAGTTGCCTTTGTGCTACCACAGAGTAAACATGACCTCTCTACTCTCAGTTAGCACGGAACAAGAACGACGAACAATGACCCGTGTTTTCTTATTGGATGAAAGTGTAACAGGGTCTATAATCAATCGAAGGCTTTCAGCACAATATGAGAACAGTGTTTCATCCCGGGAGGCGGGGGGAATGGTTTTACGAGTTCATAAAAGGGCCTGCAATTCAGAGCAGATGCTGGCGTCTATTGTCAAAAGGTGCTTTGCTTTTTCATGATATTCTGCTACCCACACCATTCAAGCCTTCCAGTAATTGGAGCCACCTCCTCGTAGTCCTGACTTTGCTCCTTCGGATCACCGTCTGTTTGGTCCCCTCAAAGACGCCCCAAGTGGTAATTGATTGATCACGGAGTAAGAAGTGAAAAACGTGGTGTGTACGTGAATGAGAGGCAGATGAAAAACATGATTTGAGGGCATATCCAAAGCTATGGAAGCTGGAACAGGTGTATTGCAATGCAAGGAGACTAGATTGGAAAATAATGCATTTGTATATGTTGCACTGTTGTTCTAATAAACTAGATCCTCGCAGATTCCAAATATTACTGTCCTGGTCACAAAAGCAGAGTTGGATAGGTTATTATAGACATTGTACACCTCAGATATGATTGATCAGGAAATAACCACCATTACCCAGGAACGAAAGGAAACAGAGCAAAATGTTGTACAGTATTATCCAAGTGGATTCTTTATGAAAAACCGATCAACATTCACTATATCTTTATGCATTCTACGTTGTAGAAAATGATCAGATACCCTAGAAAAGACAAATGCTGTTCATTTTCGATGTCTGACACAGCATAACAAAGTCTCTTGTTCGACCCTCCATGCTGTATCCTTCCTACAACCCACTGAACGAACCCATAAAGGAGCTAATCGTATTGCATTTATCTTCCATCCAACAAATAGAATATTAGTGACCGTTTTAAAGGTATGTTGTGTACATATTTAAAAAAAAAGGGTTTTATGTGCATACCTCTGCGTTTGTCATTTTCATTTAAAACTAAATAGAAAGAAGTTAACGAAAATTTATGACACGGGGGAAATAAGAATATGAAGTCCTGGATCCACGCCCTAATTTAATCGATTCTTTCTTACGTCAAGGCTCACCCATCGAGAGAATATTATGAGAATGTATTGAAAACATTTGGTGAAATTAATGTAGCGAAAAAAGTGTCCGTTGATCCCCCAAAATAACTGATCCTTGAAACAGAAAAAAGCTATCTATTTCTTCCTCAATCCATAGCCTACCCTTCCAGAAATTTCACTGAGAACTGTTGGAATTATTGCGGGAATATGGGGATAAAATGCCGTTAAAAATTACCCAAGAACATAATCACTTTTTCTGTAGCCCGTATCCACTCTTCCACGAAATTTCATAGAGATTCATTGAGATGTTTTGTTTTTAGTTTTTTCAAGATATTGTGTGGACAGATGGATGGACGGACAAACAAACAGACGGACAGACGGACGGACAGACATGTTTGGATGCTTTTACCTCTCTCTACGACGTTTCCAGAAGTAAATTATCAGCATTTTCAATGAGTTCAATGACGCTGATATGGTAAATGATATTCTGAAAAAATCTTTGAAAATTTATGAAGGATAGATTAATACAGTACATCTCAAAATCTGAGAAAACACAGAGTAAAAAAATTGACATGCATTTGCCTAACAAATAAAACCAGGCTGCCTCTGAAATCTGCATTATAAATCCTTCTATTCACTTGGGCTCAAATGACGACTTCTGACACTTTTGGGGAATTCATGTCTGTCTCAATCTCTAGACATACTGACCTTTTTATAAGTTAAAAAAAAATACGTCGAAATACATAATGTAATTTACTTATATGATACATGAAATTAACGTTTATATTTTTTGTCTTTAACATCCTAGAGGAAATAGTTTTCATGTTTTTCACCAAAAGTTATTTACCTTGGAATACTATTTGATTAATTTGTGATTAGAGAGAGAAAGAAAATTGTACATAATTATCTTTAAATTCAGTGACGATTTCAAAATCGAATTAAATCCACGATTCTTTTCACTTTCTAAGGTTAGATAATTGCAGTCGCAAAGATACTTAAATATTCATTCACTTTTGACAGCAAAAGTAAAATAGTTTCCAGTAGAATAGTGATCTTTTTTTTTACTAATGTTTTTTTTTTCTTTCGATGTGGTATAATTGATGTTGTTTGGGTTAAGATTTCACGATGTCAGGTTCGTCCTTGCTCTTCTAGGAAAACAAAAGCAAGTTTTTTTCAATTTTCATTTGAGTTTATTTCCATTAATCACAATCAAACACTTCCCATTTCAGAAACCAAAAAGTTTGAAAGATACTGTCGAACAAAACTGTCATCAAAACTGTGAAGATGAATTTCTTCAGTTTTCAAGTTCGTATTACTGGCTATCTGGCTGACTGATGTGTATCAAGGGTTCAAACAACCAAAATGGAGCTAAAGAGCTATCAACTCAAACATTTACTCGAAAAAATGTTTAGAAAAACGATTGTTTTGTTTTCTAACCCCCAGCAACGTACTAAATAGGTTTTTAGGGAGAATATTTTATATGAACCATGCATACAGAGTGCACGAATGGATTTAGAGGAATCTGAATATTTAAACCTTGCTATATCTAAGGAAAAGTTTCCTTTTTATTTTGTGAACATTCTTTCGCCTTAATAGGATTTTAGTGCAGGATTCATGTAAGTTAGAGTCGAGTGGATCCATCTTATGCAACGATTGTTTTGATTGGGAAGATCAGACTTTCTATTGACCGGTGCCAAACAAAAAGCAACGGAAATAACTCATTCTTTGATCAACCATTTCTATATTTTTTAAATGATCACCCTCAAAATGGCATTGATCAACATCAAAACGGCACCGAAAGACTTGTGTTTCGTTATGGTTTCTATCAGTTCGTATTTTGCTAATTTACTATCTACTAAAATATAAGAAAAAAATCGGTTGGCCTTCGCCAAACTCCACCGGCCATTCAATTGATATTCATTTGTTTGATGTTTTAATTGTAAATTGCAATGAAGACTTCGAATTATGGAAGCACATGCAGGATATTTACTTTGTGGAATTTTTGTATTCTTTAATTTAAATATTGATGTTTCAAGCCTTCAAACTTTTTGAATTTTTTATGCCCTCCTGATATTTGTGTTTTCGAACAAAATAACCTTGATATTGAGGAATACCTTCCAAAAGGCACATGCCAGTTTCAGCTTGATTTTCATGTATTCCGTACACGCAAAGGAAATACCCAGTACATTATTGATAAGTTATGAAGTTATATAAGGAGTTCATGATCATTGTGATTGATTCAAATAATTTATTTCCAACTTAATTGATATCAACAGCACAGGAAGTATAACGGTGTATTGGGTCAATATTCTGAATTATGGACAAAAACAGGTTGACATGCGTTACAGAGTCACGGGCACTGTCGGTTTATATATAGAGAGATGTACACATGGATTAATATATTAACCATCGGAGAAATCAAATTATTGATAATAACGGATCCCTAACTTTGTAAAACCCCATGACATATGAAGAGAGTCTAAAATTTGTTAGAAACTTTCTGTAAATATACAGAAAAAAAAGAAATTCACAGTTTTACGTTTCTGTTCTGTCAAGTTCTGAGGTTTTGTCTACAATATGTGAAAGGGGTACCGTTTCTAAACTCTCGAATATGAAGTTGCATCATTTTATGCCTTACAAAACAACAGACAATGGTTTCCATGTGAATTCATTTATCTAACCGGTAAGGTCTCATTTTTTTTCCAATAATAGGAAGCTTTTGTTCCAAAGGTTCATTTAAAAATGTATCTTGACCATCGAATGATAAGTTTTTAACCTAATGATCACTGAAAATAATTGCATTTAATTGATCTTTCACACTATGTAAAGAGACATTTTGAAAACTGTCTGAAACCTTTTTCTCATGTTTTCCTTTTTAATTTTTTACAAAATTGTATTCAGTCATAATTGAGGGATATGAGTGCAAAATATGGTTTAGCTGGTATACACACTTGGAAATGAATGAAAATAAAACATTACTAAGCAATAGACACTGATGTGTATAAGTATAGGCTGTTATTAGGAATCAGTAACCAAAAAAGTCAGAATAGGTTTGATCAGTTTTTAAGCATTTAATCATGTCCAAGAAAAAACTTTTTTTTCAAAGTTTCCCTCAAATTTCAAATTGCAATCTAAGTTTTTGCTGATCAAATGGTTACTACTTTTTGCCTGTTTGTTTCATGAAGAGTCCAGCTTTTTAATGATAAAACGATGGAAAAGGAGAACTTATTCATTGATCACTCCTAATACCATTCTTTTATACAATATGGCTTAGTGTCAAAAACAATTGCTCTGTTACGGGTTCTATTGAGTGACTGACCAAACCTGTTATTGCCTTTTAAGTAACTTGTAATACAAATACAGCAAAGACAAACATTTTGAACAGCATTAGTAATGATTCTCTCCGGGACTGATATGTACTATTGTCAAACTCTTTGAGAGTTGACTTCAGAGTTGCAATTAGCCGGACAGTATATTGAGAGAGAGAGAGAGAGAGAGAGAGAGAGAGAGAGAGAGAGAGAGAGAGAGAGAGAGAGAGAGAGAGAGAGAGGGGGGGGCATAAGAGACGGAATGGCGAGAAAGAATATCGGCATCATATCATGGGGTGTCAACTTACAACATGGAGGAGAGAGGAAGAAAAGGATAATTTTCATGACACCCTCAAAGAATTCCTCAGAGATTGTTCGGATCACACGTTCTTTTCGAATTTCTGGTTTCGGTTTTCAGCAAGTTATATTTTACCTGAGCTCATATCCAAATTCATGCTTCAGTCATAATGGAGTTTAGCTCTAAAGCAGTCATGTATATCATTGTCAATTTCAGTGTAAGGAGCTTCATTATTCAACTGTTGCTGATATCATAATCTTTATAAACATTATTGTCAAAATCGTACCCCTGAATGTTGACTCTGTTTGTGCAACAACAATAAAAAAACAAACAAACAGTGATGTCATAACGGCACGAACAACAGTTGCACACCCAGAAATGATGACGAATTCACCCTCTCAACTCTGGCCGACTTGTTTTATTACAGGAATAATAATAAAGGATTTGAGATGGGACACGTAGTTCAGGAATATCATCGTACGGAGAAATGAATTCTGAGTTATTGACCTTTTAGATTTTAATAAAGCCAAGGGATTTGACCATGGTACAGCTAAATTTGGGTACATTACATTCCCGTCGGACACAGCAAGCTTTTTCTAATCACCGACGGTCGATAAGAGCGACTTGCCTTTACCTTAAAACGTGTTTCTTACATATCCAAGGACGGAGCTCATTCGCAGAATAGTTTGGGATGTGACATTTGCAATCACAATGTCAAGTGATTAATTGGAATCAACAGATAGAAAGCGTTTTAGGAGATCATGTAGAGGTCGAGCCTAGGACGGAAATGACGGCCCCAGAGTACTTGATAATGACAAG
>OY735220.1:53537035-53594535 GCA_963457665.1 Thysanoteuthis rhombus
AGTCTTTTTTAAAGTTTAATTATAATCCATTGTTTTTTTTCTTTCAGCTTATACCCAGTAACATTAATTCGTAACGTAATACCTTGAATGTACATCAAAACTCGCATCAATCATTACCAAACTATCCAAAGTATTTTTGAAATAGACCCAGTTTAGTCTCTCAGGTAAAGATTGTGCCCACATTCGTTATTTCGATATCAACTCTTCAGAAACGTCTCAGAAAAAATCAGTAAACAAAGGTTTTACTTTTAGTTCCTGAATCATACTTACTCTTTTGTTTGCCAACTCATTCAGTAATCAAGCCCGAAAGCTATTGATTTTTTTCTTCTATTTCTGAAATGAGACAAGTCTAGCTAATGGCAGTAATCGACGAGTCAAATGCATGTCTGTTTGTTGGCCTTGATATCGTTTGAGGTCACTAATCTCTTGAAAGTTACGACAGATTTTGATTCAATCCGTAGAATACATGCGTTGAACATAGAGTTCTGGTATCGAAATAAATGTTTGTCTTACGATGAGGGGCAATGTGGGAGGAAAAGTGAAAATTGGGGAAAAATGTATAGAGTAGGTCTGATTAATCACCAAGAAGAAACTGTCATAAGAAAAAGGCCTTTTGATAATATGCTGTGTTGGAGGAGATCAATTGGAAAATGGAAAAAGACTGATCGATGAATGAATCACTGGGAAAAAAACTGAATTAAAAAAAACAAAAAACTGCAATGATGCTGGGCCCAAACTAGTGGATCAATTTAGCTTAAGCTTACATTGCAGATTGAAACCCCCACGAATCTACTTTAGTGTGTGAGGGGGCTGTAAAAAACGAAAAAAAGTTATTTTCATCAATATAACAAAAAGCTCCATTGGTGCAGGCTGTATGTTCAATACACAGTCACATGGACCACCGTAAAACCTGAAGAAACCTTTTTTCGTAACTTATGCTGTCAGTTTTGATTGGCAGATTCTGATTGATTGACAGATTGAACGATTAACAGAGGAAAGCCAGCGATCAACCAATTGGAGCATGATTGAACATCTGTAAAGGTGACGATACTAGACCGACTAATCAATCGGATATATTTGTCTCCAGCAAACCAAAAGTGAAGCGTCCATAGAAATGCGTTTCGAACGCTGAAATAATCTACATTGAAGGAAAGGTTATCATTAATTCAGATGGGGAAACTATCTGAACATTACCGGACTCTAAGACAACCGATGGATCATTCCAATAGTCGCTTATGGAGTTAAAACATGGAACCTAACCAACAGATTGACCCACGAACTGAGAAAGGTAGAGAAGGCACTGGAGAGAATCATGGTCAATCTCACATGGAAAGACCAGAAGAAAGCGAAATAACGTTCAAACAAACAAACCGAAGAATATTTCACAGAGCCCATTTCAAGACTCAAATGACAATACGTTGATAATGTTGCCTGAATTTCAGGCAACCGCAGGATATCACGATCAACAACGTGGATCCTTGGAGGTCATAAGCGAAATTGTGACTGGCAGAGGATAAGCATTGGATTGATTAATGCCTTTCTGAACTGGGGGCGAAAATTCTACCATAGAATGACGATGATCAGTGAACAATGAATTAATTGGGAGGAAAAGGAGATATATATATCTTAGTGTCTTCATATCATGCGTATGGGTCAGTTACAATGAGATTTTAGAACTATTGATTTAAGAAAAATCTCTAATGATTTTGTGAAATTCATGAACATTCCAGTAATTTCATGATATCTTTACTTCCTTAATTAGTATAATCATCATCATCAGCATCATCATCATCATCATTAGTCTTTTATCGTCCGACGTTGCACATAGACCCTCCTTTGGAGCTGTCCTATTTCTCTATCGTAGGCATCACTGAGCCAGTATTTTCCAAATTTGTCTACTTCATCTATGAATTTTTATTCTCTCAGTTTTGCATGTGATCCCTGCAGATCCATGTTGTGAGTTGTGATGTCCATCAGTTGTCTGCAATCCTTGCAACATGACCCAGCCATTGCCATTTAAGTTTTCTAATGAATTCTATGATTTCTGGGACCCCATTTCTCTTCCTGATATTTTGTGTTCTCTTGTGATCTCTTCATGTGAGGTCGAGCACATATCACATGTTTCTCAGTTTGTGAGTCTGTCTCTTGGTTGTGTTCAATGTTCCAGCTCCATAAGTGACTATCATGTGGATGCATTGGTTGTATACTCTTCTTTTTATGATTCTTGGGATTGTCTTGTTTTTGTAAGTCAAGCTTGCTTTGCCGAAAGCTTGCCATCCTAGGGTGATTCTACGCTTGATATCTTCTTTTTTTGTGGGGTTTTATGAAAATTTGTTGTTCTAGGTAGATGTAGTAGTCGGCTTTCTCCAATTTTGCATCTTTGTTTTGACAGTTACGTCCTTATTCTCGATGTAATTGACGCTCATGGCTTTCGTTTAACTGAAGTTCAAGAGTATGGTCAACTATTTTGTTCACTTCGTTTAGTTTATGTAGCATTAGTTGGGAGTCGTGTAGGTTTTTTGCAAAAAGGACAATGTCGTCTGAAAATTTGAGGGAGCTTAAATATTTGCCATCTATTTTGATCCCTCTATTCTCCCAGACTAAGTTTCGGAAAATCGTCTCGAAGCAGGCTGTGAAGAGTTTGGGTAAGTTGGTATCTCCTTGTCTTACTGTTCTTTGGGGATAGACAGATTCAGAATTTTTATGTAGCCTGGAGAAGAAGTTGCTGTGATTACATATGTGTTGAAGTAATCCATCTATATGAAAAACATATAGTTGAATTAGTATATCTAACTCTACAATTGTATGTGGCTATATTTGAATCCTGTCATAACGTAAACATTATAATACATTGGTTCATGTGAAATAAATCACCATTGCTGAAACAAAAACAAGTATCAAAATAAAACTGTTATGACATAAAGGGCTGGCTGTTTAAAACTAAGAGAAAAGGAAGGAAAGAGTGTGTGACCGATACAAAATTTTTTTTCAAATTGATAACTTGAATTACTTAAAATAAATTACGTAGATAATTTTAGTCTCCTTAACGCCAATCTATTTATAAATAACACTGCAATTCTGTGTGGGTATATACCAGTTGTCGATAGGCTTGTGATTACTATCAAAGTGATCATGATGTGACAGGATGTCTCAATGCTGTGGCCTTGAGTCAAACTAATCTGCCTCAATATTTACAAGCTATGTTGGGATTCCTTTTTTTTTTTCATTTCCTCTTTGTCTCTATGATGAGTTGGAAATATAAAAATATAAAATACACTGCAAGAAAAAAGAAATCAAGAAACTTTATAAATAGGTACTCAGGAGATGGGTTCACTAATTCATGAACGATGATGTGTCCTGACCAAGGCTCTTAAGAGGTTAAAACGCACACTTAACAGAGCGGAAAATGACAAAAATGTTGAGCTTCTCTGTTATATTTACCCGGACATATACATCACCACAATGTATAACTATGTGTTTCCTCATACATACGTACACATATTCATATGTACCTACAGACATAAAGTCACACACAAATGAACTTTGCCTTTTATAGTTTCCTCTCTTTTATATATGAATATATATATATATATATATATATATATATATATATATATATATATATATATATATATATATATATATATATAAATACATATATATATATATATACATACATACATACATATATATGTATATATATATATATAAATATATATATATATATATATATATATATATATATACGTGTGATCGTGTATGCGTATGTGTGTGTGCGTATGTGTATCTCTAATCCAAATATCTATATCCTTGAAGTGTGTACATATCTTGCACACACAGACACACACACACACACACACATGTATATGTATGTGTGTGTGAGTGTGTTCGTATACATTGTGACCTTATCGTATCATGCCCACAATGGAAGTAGTGTCCATTCGTTGGCGATAAGTCAGCAACATATCTTACTGTCTTCTATCACGAAACTGAAAAACTACTTTGGCATTTTTTCAACGTTTTGATATAAGCTAAAAGATCACTTGACATGAACGATTGCTCTTGACAATCGCCTATAATGCGATATATATCCAACCAAATCTATCTCTATCAATCTCCATTGACCCACCAGTATCCACACACGCACACACAGCACATACTCATGTATCAATATATGAGCATACTGATACACATCAGCACACACACACTCACGCACACACAAGCACACACACACACATATATGTATATATATATACATATATATATATATGAATATAATCATTTTAAAAAGAAAAAATGCTTTGAATTTTTATATTTTTTACTTTTAAAAAAGGAATTTCAAATTTATATATATATATATATGTGTGTATATATATACATATATATATATATATATATATGTGTGTGTGTATATATATATATATATATATATATATATATATATATATATATATATATATATATATATATATATATGCAGGCATACTTTGAAAAGTGCGGTAAATTCCTCCCAAGTCTTCGGCACTAACTTGAAACTGCACGGTTCAAAGTTATATTATCATTCAGGTCTTTTTTTTTCAGCTTCTATATCAATTATTACTGCTCTACCATGAGTGGTCAGTATCAAAACCCACACTAATACATATATATATATGTATATATATATATATATATATATATATATATATATGTGTGTGCGTGTGTTTGTGTGTGTGTGTGTGTGTGTAAGTATTTATGCATATAAAAGCCAAATAAACAAATTAATAGGTTTAATTGATTAATTAGTCGGGGGTTTTCTCTTTCAATACATGTTATAACATATGTTTGATTGCTGAAACAGAATTGCTGTGAAAAATCGTTTATAGAAATAAAAATATATAAGATCGTCTTTTTCATATAACAATGATGATCGCATCATACAAACTAGATACAAAATTACACATTGAAATAGCGTAGATTGAGTTGATATTTTGAAATGGATTGAAATTTGCAATTTTTAAGAATGGAATTCATGATAAAATAGTTGTATGCTTGTTAGAACCGATGCATACATGAATAACAACGTTCATATTGATGTGTATGTACTGATATATATATATATATATATATATATATATATATATATATATATATATATATATATATATATATATATATATATATATATATATATATATATATGTATATATATATCCTGTTACAGCCCCATTTTCATTGAAAAAAGAGGCTAATGTAAATAAACAAAGAGGGGGCCGATTCTGAAAAACGGTAACAATTCTAAAATGAAAGGTAAAATGTTCAAAATGGGGGCGTATTCTTAAGGGAAAGAGGATTAAAGTAAAATAGTTGGTAAAATTTAAAATGACAACTAACTTTTCAAAATTAAGCACATAGTAAAAGGGGGCGTTCGGAGGGGCTTAATGCTAAAAAAAGGGATTAACGTTGAAATAAGATATTAGTGTGAAAAGGGTGGAAGTTTCCCTTCAATCTGACCCCCAAAAGGGAGAAAAATTTCCCATCAACATTGATCACTTAAATAGAAAATCAAATTCATTCTTGATTTTGACTCTGGGAGTGGAGAAAGGAAAAAGTTCCATCCTGATGTCAATCCTCAAAAGTGAGGTATAAATCCTCTGGCGTAGTGATAAAAAAAAGTAACCCTTTGATTGTGTCCCCTAAAATAGAAAAACAAATATTTTATCACGATTTCGATCTCTAGAAGTTTGTTTTTTTTTTCCTCAAAAAAAAAACGGCCCATCCCGATATTATTGTAAAAAACTAAAGAATATGTTGGCCCTCGATAAACACCCCTAAAATTGATAAAATAAATCAAACTTTCGTCTCTCTGATTTCGACCATTTAATTAGAAAATGATTTACTCGGCGATTTCGATTCCGGAAAATACAAATAAAGTTCACTTTCGATTTCAAGCCGTAAAAGCCCCCCCCCCCAATTCTGCCCTCCTAAATGAATATTCTTTTTTTTATTTTCAACCTTTCAAGTGCACCCCACTAATGAAAAATTAAATGTCACTCCGTACAATTAACATTATCTTTGATCATCAAATTTCATGTTGCAACCAATAAGCATCACGAAAAGATATACGTTTTTTTCATAAAGTTGAAGGATGCAGTCTACTTCACATTCTTATTTCAATAATTGATTTGAGGGAAAAAAATGAAATTTATTTCTTTGGTGCGTCATTTGGAAGTAAGAGATATGTTTAGCAAGATGAATAATCATTCAAATCGACACTCTGCTAGAACATACCCGGTTAATGACATCGGGGATGATTTAAAAAAAAAAATTTTGAAAACATTACACTGGAGTTAAATTCTGTACCCATGGGTTTATGCCGTGTAGTTTTTGCGGTAAGAGAGTGCATACGGACGGACAGACAGCTGATTAATAATAAAATCAATAAAAAACAACTTTTCTTTAGGATTTTGGCTGATTGCATGCATTCGTTAATCATTCCATATTAGAAACCATTAACCTATACTGTCACAATGGGTTTCATTTTAAAGTTGGTTTGGTTTGGCTGGCTGGTTGGCTCGTCTGGTATTATCATGTGTACAGACCCCACTAATGGAGCTAGAGGGATGAAAACATTTTCTAAAGTATCCATTATTATGTCCTGAAACTACAATGCTTTTATTTTTTTTAATTCCCCAAAAGTTTTATTCAGAGTTGTGGGCAATTTGTAATGTACTTACATGTTAAATAACTCACTTAATTACTGTCTAGCAGCATTCACACTATTCTTAACATTCAGTTTTTTTAATGATCATCGCCCAACAGAAGGCAAAAAAAATTACTCAAAGATCACCTACTTTCTAGATTTCCAATTGATCATCCCAGAGACAGCATCCTACCAAAACATGTGAGAAAATATGACTGTTTCTATTGCATGACTAGGTACATCTGTTCATTTTTTCTTTCAATCAGTCAAGCAATCATTGTAGATTCCAGAATGCCAGACATATCTCGATTATTTTTTTGAAAATAAGAGATTACAAGATTTTTACCCGCAATAATTTCTCTCCGAAATTTTGCATCCGGATTATATTTTGTCTTTCTGCAATTCCTTCTTTTTTTTATTTATTGCATTCTGACATTTGCACTGATTTCGATTTCGAAAGCTAATTTCATATTTCCATCAGTCAAAAAAAACACTTCCATGGAATTTTTCATTTTTCTTCTTTCCAATCTGAGGTTTTACATTACACCTACATCCATCCATATATTGTACGGCGTAACCTTTTTTTAAAATGTGTTTCTTTGACTGCAACGATGGACGTTTCCATTGAAAGGTGCCGATAAGGCTGATTAAAGTATATCCTGCTCACGATTTGGAACAATGGATTCTTCAACTTGAATAAGTTCAGCCACCGATTATCAAAACATCATATAGAATCAATAAAGCCGAAACCTTTATCTATACTATTAACCCATTTACACCTACGGTCAGATTTTGATATAATTAGAAAAATGGGTTTATTTGAATATATTATATTTAGAATCTGATTTTATTTGCAAAAACAAAAAAATCAAACTAAAAAAAAGATCTGTTTGATATTTGTGTTTCTTCCATAATTATGTATTTATGGATATTCTTAGGATGAATCAACTACACATCTCGAAACGTAAATATTGCGACGATTATTAATCTATTTATGCCTGAGGGAATTTCCGTACGATTAGAAATATAGGTTAAATGAAAGTATATCATTATGATATTGGAATATCATTTTAGAAAAAAAATCAAGCTACAAGACTGCTTCATACGTATGTTTCTCTCATAACTTTTTTTTGTGTATGAGAATGTTCGGGGTAGACCAACAACAGACCTTTTTTCATATATATATTGGGACTTTTATTAACTCATTTATGCCTAAAAGAATTTTCAACTGATTTTAGGTATAATTCAAAATTCGGGGTTAATGAAAGTAAATCAACATGATGATGCAATTTTCTTTTTATAAAATCAGGAAGCATATTTTTCATCATCCTGTGAGTGTTCATATATTTTTATTTGACAAGTATATTTTAATACCCATCGCTCCAAAGAGTAGCCTGAATCTAAGCCTATAGACAATTATGAGTCAACAGCTTTAAGATACTTTAATTACTTTCATAGTTTTCTATGTTCTGGCTAGCGTACGATTTGGTCATGACCTCTGCGTTTGAGATCTGCAATCATCCCATGTAAGATCGAAGCTGCAACGAGGGGAGCAAGGATGATGTTAATATTTGGGAAACACTGATACAGATTCCTCGAAACACAAAAAAAGAAGATATAAAGTAAGCGGCTGAATGCAGCAAGGAAGTGATGAATGAGAATTGAAAATCTGAAATCTGCGTTTGTGATAAAAAAAGAACGATTGATGAACTTTGCAGAGAAAATATCAAAGATAGAAAAAGTAATTAAACCAAAGGCTTCAAAAAAATTGACCACTCAAAGATTTCTTCTGTGGGCAAATCCCCTCGACGACATACCCCCACGAACAATTGTAAAGGATAAGGTATATGAAAAAGGTTACTCCATTCAGTATTAATGCATAAAGGTGTCCGGATTTACATAAAAACCTAACCTTAATTCTAACCCTTGCCCTAATCCCAACCCTAATCTTAGCATATTTCAAACTTCTCTCGTGGAAATTGTCTCTCGATAAGAACATACTCTGAGGATACCGTCTAAGCGGATAACTGTCTCCGGGGAAATGCTCGTTTGAGGCAATTGTCATATCAAGCCTAATGGAGAGGAATGAGATAATTTCACACTCCTTGTGTGTGGTTATTTGCTGATAACACATGAAACAAGAGTTTTAATAGATGAAACTAAAAGTTCGATAGTTTGGACACCAACTGAACCTCAGTTATCAAATCAACTCAAATCCTAGTAATGCAGATTCTGCAAGACAGTTCATTGTCCTTCATTGGACACATTTTACAACCTAATGAATTTGAATCATGCATAAAATTTAAAAGATTCAAAGGGTTTTTGAAGTTCAATATGATGAATTGATTCCTTAGATCTTGACCGTAAAGTACTTTCTGCTAGAATTATTCTGACTCAGGCTTCGTTGCACCAGTGTCATGCAACAAATGCTTCATTGGCCTTTCCTCTTTTTTTCCCGATCGATCCATAGTGACTAATCTATTCTTCGTGGGAAATGTAAGTTTTTACAACACTTATTATCAAGAGTTCTCAACCTGGGTTAAACACAATCCCTAAGAGTAAATTCGCAAAGTCTGGATTAGTACATGAAAAATAATAAGGTTTAATAAATACCACTGTTATGAGCTATTATAATCGTTTTTGTTCTTTCTATAGTAATCTCAAAAACAGTATTTTTTAAATATCTGTTCTACTTGTTGCTCTATTTTGCAAGAAGTTTGAATTTAGGGAACAAACGAGATGGGTTAGATTTACTTTCGAATAGTGATCGGCAGGAGAATGGATTCATGCTTTTCCCAGGAGTATTAGTATGACATAATCTTAAATGTTCTGGATTTTGAACTCAGTTCGAGATTTCCATTCTCTGTGCGTTCACTTTTACCCTCCCTCACCCTTCCTCCGATTGTTATCGTTAATATTTTTTTTTAATTAGATTAATATCTTTGAGTCTTTCAATGTTTTTTTCTGATCGACTTTGAATGCTCCAACTAGCACAGCTGGAAAAGAATATCTGCAGATTCTAAATCACTGGATTTTTAAAAAAATAAATGCTGAATTCTTTCATGACTTGTTTTATTCAGTATATGTAAACAGAACTTTCATAAAGTCTCTCTGTCTCTGGGCAAGTATTATCAAATAAACCATAAGTCTTTTAACGTCCGTCGTTAGACATAGACCTTCCCCAGGATTTGCCACACTTCTCTATCATAGGTGTCGCGGAGCCAGTACTTTCTGAACTTGTCTAATTCATCTCTCCATCAAATATTCTGCCGGCCTCGGTTGAGCATGTGATCTCGGGGGATCCATGTCGTGAGTCGTGAGTCGTGATATCCATCGGTTGTCGCCATTGTTGCAACATGGCCAGCCCACCGCCATTTGAGATTCTTAATGGATTTTATGATCTCCCTGACTTTCGTCTTTTCTTGTATGTACTGTAATGTCTCGTGGTCCCTCCATGTGAGGCCCAGCATAATTTTCCCATGTGCACATTACGTGGTTCTCAATTTGCGGATCTGTCTCTCGGTTAGGTTCCATGTTTCAGCTCCATAACTGAGTATTGGGGGGATCTTCATATTTTTAAAGGTTGAGCTTCACTTGATTTCTTCTTTTTTTGAAGGTCTCATGAATTGAAATATCAAGGTCAAAGTTATGCTCTAACCTGTGCGGCAAAAACTTTCTTATTTTTTTGGGAAGACACTCTTCTATCTGTTTCTTATTTCGTGTGGCCTGTCAGGGTAATAAGTTGTCCCAAAATAAAAACAGTGCTCAGATTATGTCATTATTACCAAATAGATACTCCTGTTATTTAAATGGGCCCCTTTAAGCTCAAATAATCACCTGATGGTCTGCAATTTGATACGTTTAAGTCAGACATACGGAAGCTTGTAAAAACCCATGAAATAACACCAAAACTGAACTTTCTCCCATCCAGTGTGGATCAAATGCTGCGTAACCTGAGACAGTCATTAGCTGAATTTTTATTTCTTTTTCCCCTGTTTCATTGTATATGATTAATGAAGGGGCATTAGGTCAAGTAGATTGACAAGGAAGGTGATTCTGTTTGAAGAAAAAAAATTGATTGCCCTATATTACTTTGAGGTTTAAACTATAAAGCATCATCATCATCATCATCATCATCATCATTTCTCTTATCGTCTGTCGTTGGATTCACCAGACCTCCCTATGACAGGCGTCGCTGAGCCAATACTTTCTAAACTCGTCTTGCCATCTCATATGTTGTAGGCCTGGTTTTGCATCTGATTCCAAGGGATGTTAGTTGTCTGCCATTCTTGCCACACGACCAGCCCATTGCTATTCTATGTTTTTGATTGATTCCCTGATGTTTCCAACTCGTCTTTTCTCCTCAACATGTTGTGCTATTTTGTAATCCCACCATCTGATTGTATGCCCGGTTATTTCATGTGCACGTTGCATAGCTCTTTGTACGAGTGTCTGTATATTGAGCATGCTCGATGGTTCTATAAAAAGAGAGGTGCATTGTTTGTATACCTGTCTATTTAGGACCAATTAAACTTGAAGTCTGAGGTTGCTGTTTGGACTAATATAAATGACTAATATAATTCATATACTTAATCAAATTACGGACCATTTGCTTCAAGGCAGTTTTGAGAAGATGCAATGATAAAGCTTATGCATTTTTTCCTGAAAGAAGGACTCTTTGGAAGACTTGATATTTCTGAATGCATTTTTGTACAGCATATTCAATTGTGAATTGTCTGTTCTTTAAATGTTGTCGAAGTGCTCACACAGATGATAATCAATAGAAAAGGTTTCGGGGAATAAGAAGGATGAGACGGAACTTCGATTTTGTAATTCTCCCCATTCCTGAAGGTTCTTCCCTGATTTTGAAACGTACTATAATTTGAGCCAAATGGTAGATTAAGAAGCTACGTTGTCAGAAAAAAATTTAAAGCACGAATTCTTTATAGATTGGTCATCAAGCAGGTAACAAATTAAAACCCGACAAACTTATCAATGTAAGTTTCTTCAGTTTCCATGTTGGTCCTGCTGGTTGCCTGTGTATGTATGTATCACACCTACAAACTGCTCCAGTAAATAATTCCCTCATCCAAACTAGTGCTTATTCGAACCTGTCAAACTAAACTGTCATTAAATATGCCCGTATAGGTTTGAGATTTAAGTTCGTCTAGCTGAGTGGTTGGCTACGTATCAGTCGTAGAAGTTACATGAATGGAGCTAGAGGGCTGAAAATTGAAACACTGATCCTTCATTATTCTATCAGAAACCCCCTTTTTTTTAAATCCCCTTAGTCTGCTTTCAGATGGTATTAGATTTACTGTGTAAGATTATGCTAAATCAGTCGCTTAGTTTGTATCTAGCAACACTCTTACTTCCCCTTTTGACAGGATGATAAAATGCACCAGAAGTAACTTATTCATTGATCACCCCTTTTTCGTCGATGTTTTAATTGATCACGGCGTTCTGTCAGAAGATATGATGCTTTCTATTGAATGAATTGGATCAGTTGCTTCTTCAGTTAACCTTATTCTGGCTTACGAATTTTTTTCTTCATGGTAATTCTCTTCTTTCGGAGAGAGGGGAATATTTGCAACTGAATAACTTGTTGCATTGCCTTATTGTCTGTGGATTGATTGTTCAGTTTTCAATTTTACTGCGTCCTCATTTTCCTGTCTTTTAAAGAATAAATATATGGAGAATAAAACTTTAATGTTATTGATGATCTTATAAAACAATGAATCAAAAAGGAAGAAATAAATGACGACCTGAAAGAATACATTTGCAAGACAAATTGGAAAACAGTGGAAAATGTTCGAATTTAATTTGGAACGACTGTTTTGTTCGAGGGAAAAATTAATTGGAATTGGTTTTTGGAAGAAAATCAATACCAAATCCCAAAAAATAAAACGCCAAACTATGGAAAGTCTGTCTAAATGGACTTCCCTTGGAGCATTATAGATTAGTCTGAACCAATGTTCCCGTCAATTTTCTTTCATTGCCTGCGTGAGACCAAAAAGCCTGGAAGCAAACGATGTGGATTGTGCAGAAAATATCTTCTACCTCTGCGACAATAATCGATCTATGTCCGATGTTCATAAAGCAAAGTTGACTTACTTATAATCGACAGTATATGATGGAAAAGATAATCTATCGATGTATCGATTTCGTCAAAATCCAAAGACTGGTGATTTGATAAACTCCGAAAACTGAAGTTGACTTTAATCTTTTACCTTAACTGGAACAAGAGCTAGTACAAATGAACAGTTCTCACTAAAATGTGCATGGTTAACTGATACGTAAGATCTGCATTTTTGTACCGTGATTTTTACCATGACTAACTGATTGCCAGAACACATTCAAACTGTCTCAGCTGATTTGACAAGTGTAGAATATTAACGATAATGTACTACACAGATGTGCAAAGGATTATTTTATTCTGATGAATGAATTTATGTGGATGCATTTAAAAAATATATTTAGTATTTTTATTCATAGTGTATTCAATACGAACGTTGCTGTAATCATTTTCAGTCGGAAAAGAAGAGGGAATTGAGTCTGACACTGTAGCAAGCCTGCTTGTTTTTTTTTAAATCATTTATTTGTTAATCATTAATCCGATATCAATTTTTGATCTTAAACATAATCCTTTCTTGTGCTTTGCGGCTCAGATATGCAGTATGGAAGAATCTGTGGTCCGTACAGATATTGTTTGTTTTTTTTCTTCATTTTTCCCCTTTGTATGGCAGGATGTCTATAATAGAGATCAAACTCCCTACTTCAACAAAGGTTCACGAGGCGTGGTAAATAACTAACCATTTTAGTAAGGCACTCATTGTTTTGATATACAAATTGTTGTACATAAGTCGCAGCCGTTAGGTTGATACAGTAAAATGTACGTATGCGAAAATGTTATTCTAGACAATTGACTACAATGTACCTGGAAAACATTACTTGGAAGTTCAAGTAATAGCATTATGCATTATCATCGTTTGAGTGCACATTGTGTGTGTGTGCCGTGTAAGCTATGTCAGCTACCAATGTAGTAGAACACATAAAATCTTTTATCAATTTAAAAAAAAAATGATTTCAAACATATCTGTATAATTAGCATATTTTTTTGTAATCTTTTTGTAATTCATGCAGCAGTTATGGAAATTGGGTCGATGTCAAACCAGTTTAGTGGCCTACCGGAGACAGATCATTCGTGAACCAATCAACGTAGATTGTTGTCAGAGAAGTGAATTCAATCACATATGGGAACTTGTAATCAGAATGAGCCGATGCTTGAATTGAAAACCTAGAGTCATGACCCCACAATGTGAGGATCTGGGGAAGTCAGTATCAAGGTCCTGCAAGATGATTTACCAGGTATGGAATGCGAGCTAGAAGAAGTGTGTGCCCATTGGTGACAAGGTTTAAATCCAAAAATGTAGCAGACGTACGAGAGTGGCCTGTGAGTTTGGTGGTCGGAACAATCCGATGAAAACAAGAAGGACAAGGAAATTAGTCAAAAACATTCGAAAAAACTGATTATAATTCATACACATACGCGTGCATGCACATACACACGTATAGCTACTGATATGTATGTATGTATGTATATATGTATATATATATATATATGTGTGTGTGTGTGTGTGCGTGTGTGTGTGTGTGTGTGTGTTTGTGTGTGTGTGTACGTGTGTGCTAGTATGTATGAATAGTTGATGTGAAGTAATCTGACAAAATGTTGATGAGAGTAACATTTGAATGATGGATAAAAAAAACTTGAGAGAAAACAAGTGTTGAATCTTATTTTTTTTATAATCACAAGTTTGATCCATTTCAAAGGGTCCCAGTCAAGTTTTACATAGAGAAAATTGCAACGGTTCAGAGAAAATTCGGCTCTTCACATGTTTGATATCGAGGAAAGAAATGGGGATAGTTTTGCGTTGTTTTGATGTTTAACAGGAGCGGTGAAGAAGGTGTTTGTATTTATGAAGGTGTGAGTCAAGTCTGGACCGAAATAAGAATGGTCAGAGAGATGAGCGATTAGAGGGTGTTTGTCCTCTTCTCAATGGGCGTTGGCCTTAACATATCTGAAGTGTCGGTGGGAGGAAGAATCAACCAATTCTTTGGAAAGTGTTTTTTTCTAATGGAGAGATGTTGTCTAGCACTTAAGGGATAGGTGTTGATATATGTAGGGCAGGAGGGACCTAGGATATGTTTTCCTTTTTAAAGTTTTTTGTTGATGGTGGATGAGACTCTTTCTTTTCTCAAAGTTATGGTATGTGTGTGCTAATACTATTTCTCACAAGACTGTTCACTGTTGGCCAATTCCATGAATGTATATATCCTGCGTTTTCAAAAAAATGAAGCCTCTTTTTAGTACAAACTTTACTACTTTGGCCTTGTTCTAGACTTGGTTATATTTAGAAAAATATGACCAGAATCTTAGGACGTTCAAACAGAAAAAAAATACTAAAAAACTCTGACAAATGACAATTCTATGCAGAATGTATTTATGGTTTCCGGGTTTGGGACCCAGAAAGAAAACTTTTAAAATGAAGTATCTGCAACGATAGAGATATCATTAAAAAAAACCTGTGATATTTGAGTAAATGATATCACAGTATTAGGTGTTCAAGTTTTTATGTACTGGTATTGTACAGGGCCAGGATAAACATGTGTCTGAAAGATCCGACAATTTATACAACCAACCGATATTACTGAGTCTTAAGTCAGTAAAAATGGACATTATACAGCATTAACCCTACACTAAACTGGCAAAGCCAAAAGTGATGTGACACCTAATGAGGACCAAAGTCACTACACCGAATCGGTCTGCAAGACAGGTTTCCTTATCATTTTACCCATATTGATTCCTTGCATAAAGTTGTATAAACACGCTAAATGCGTGTTAATAGACTTGCTCTAAATGTCTCAATAAGATTCTTATGAAAACACAAGATTCTAAAGGCACACTGTATATTTCTTGATAAGATGTTTATGGAAATCCAGAAAGAGAATGCTATCTTAGACCGCATTATACAGTGGGGGAAAACCAAAAATTCTTGATTTGACTGTTGATTTGTTCATCTCATAAAAAAGCCCAACAATAGAAAGTAAGTTATTACTGACCGAGACAAATAGCCGATGGGATGATCAGGAAATAACATTCGGTGCTTTCAGGGCATAAATATTCGGATAATGCAATAAACCATTGCGCCGTTAAGCAATCATCAAGAGGGCAACCAAAATAAGACCTGGCGGCTACCTTTAAAAGTCCCGTCCTCAGCCAAGCAACTCAGAAATTGTCATCATGTTAGTGGGTCAAATCCCACTTCGACCGTTTGCTTGTCGTCAGACCATGTGACTTGTATACTTGGACGCGTTCGAAGACAAATGAAAATGGAGCAGAAAAACTAGAACTGCCGGAAAGGTTATTGACAGAAGCATAAGAGGAAAAAGACCACTGTTCTGCAGACTCTCATGGCAATTGATTGAAAACTTTTTGATATATCGTGTGTATAGAATTACAAATTATTTTGTAAACCATCCTTCTCGAAAAGAAAATGAAATAAATCACTCAGAGAACGCATGCTACAAACACAAAAAAGCATCTTGATTGGACACGCAGTGAAAGGCTTCACATTAACAATTCAATTTTGTTCGAGTTTGAACCTGTATAGGTATGTTGAAATAAAATCTTTGTCATTGATCAGGTACGTTTTGCATCCATCGTGGATATACTCCAGGAATTGGGGAGGGGTCAAACTCATATAAATTGTAACTCCTAAAAACTAAAAATATCTGCAGAGAATATTTAGAATCATCATCCTAGGATTATTTTATTACAGCTACGTGACAAAGTCCACACATTGACCTGCATAGTTGATCACTAAATGGGATCCTCACTATGAATAGTTTTTCATTTGGGTAAGGAATTATGAGGGACGCTATAATTAACCGGGGTTTTATTTTTTTTGTGGGGGGGTCTCCTGATTACTTGCAGTTTTCCTGGGGATCACTCACCAAACAATTTCAAACACGACACTATACTTCCCCAGGTCCTGAGTAATACTTCTACCCTATTTAACTTAATATTGTGCCCAGTTCTTGAAATGCATTATTGTCGTTAATTTCTTTGAATTTCAGGATTTTTGTACACTCATTTTCTCTCATTCAAAATATATTGAGGATGCTATACTTTTTTTTTTTTTTTATCAAATAGTGAGAGGTCAAATTACTTTTTCACTTGACTGATGAATACGTAGATAAATAGATAGATATCGGATCATTATCATGGTTTAGATCACGAACGACGACCCCACACCATTATTATTCACTTGCAAATCATCTGGACTTTTTTTGCCTTTTAAGTAATCACTTTTTTACAGATAACCCAATTTACCTAGAGTTACAATGTACTCAGAAGTCACAGACGGATAAGAAGAATTAAACTTGTAGTGTTACAAATATAGATAATCAGATCATTTATTATTATTATTATTATTATTATTATTATTATTATTATTATTATTATTAGTAGTAGTAGTAGTAGTAGTAGTAGTAGTAGTAGTAGTAGTAGTAGTAGTATCCTCATTCCTTGTCATCTATTGCCGAGACATTAATTTTTTTTGTTGTTTTATCATAAATCTTATTAATATCATTTGGAATTTTCAAAATTGTTTTAATTCAAATCTAGCAATAAAAAGATAAATAACTAGAAATAACTTTATAAGAGCACAGATGTCCGATTTGGTTTGCCAACAGCCATATTGAGGTACATCTTACAGTTCTGTCGAAGTTTTTGTACACTTTTCTTCAAAATTGACTGATCTAATTTAAAAGTCTAACGAGGAAGGATTCAATTAAGCATGTTACGTAATTTGGACCCTGCATCCATTTTGGTTTTCTGTACAAGGAGGGTTAAGACTGTATTGACATCTTGTTACCTTAGGTTGAACTCAAACCAACTTAATCTAAGCTTACTTGAAGATGGTAGCTGATCGTAAGTGAACTAACACATTTTTTAAGACCTCACACAGTGTGTGCTTGTCCAATATCGTCATGATGAATATTTGAGCCCAAGGGAAAGTGTCTAAATGGAGGTTTATCTAGATGATTCCTCTCTAATTTGCAAGGAAATTGTCTGAAGGTAGGTATATCAAGGGGATATAAATTCAACATTAAGAAGAAACTGAAAATAAGTATGTCTCCTCAGCGTGTCAGAAGGTAATGCAGATTTGGTTTTGAACAGGGATAAGTAAAATTGGGGAGAAAAAATACCAATAAGTTAAACAGTACTGTATCACACGAGAGACAAAAAGCCAAAAAATACACAGATGGTTACCATTATATGTACATGGACAGATCTGGTATTTCGAATAGCAGAACGTCATAAAAACTAACGTCTTATCACAGCGTACAGTGTTGGGAGTGATCAATAAGAGGATTGGAAAGATGGGTGTTCAATTGAAAAGTTTTTTCTCTGTCCTTTTTTGTTGGATAGTAATCACTGAAAAAGGATGAATTTCCAAAGAACATGGGTGAACGCTGCCAGGCACAATCCAAGAGGCCAATTTAATAAAAGTAGATATTGCAAATTAACCCACCCCACATTAAAAACCTAATTAAGGGGTTGGAATTTCCGGAAAAAAATCTTTGTTTCTTCAAGACATGATTTGTAAATGTTAAAATTTTCACCCTTCAAGCTCTGACAATGCAGCTTTGGCACGTGATGCTATGATTCAATCCATGAAGTCCGCCAGACAGACATCAAACAAAAAAAAAGACCCATTGAAGTAGGACCTTAGTGTTTTTGCCCAAGTTTTATTAAATAAAGAACAAAGTACTCTATAGAAGTAATTTGAAATTTAGCAAAGTTTGAAGGGCGGCTCCCTGAAGAATCGACAATGACATACTTTGAAAATACGAAAATAATGCAAAGGAAATAAATCAAGCGAGTTACTATATTTATACGTACGAAGCGACGGAAGAATGTGATATAGTCATAATCAATACTCTATTCCGTGCTGAATAAGGTTATTGGCACAAATTAGGAAAATGATACGAGACATAGTATCTAAAGAGAATTATTATCCTAATATGTCTCGTATATTTTAAAAAAATAGGAACTGTAATAATTATTTTTGCTTCCAAAAATGGGGACCAAATGCATAGCCGTTAGTGTTACAAGAAATAGATTTCTGAATTCATGGTTTCAAACGGTCAGTTGACTTGCGTGCATGCTCAGTTTGGTGTAACAGAGTTTGGTCATCAAAACAATGAGCATCCATCAAGCAGGAAAACAACGCCTCGTTTACTAGAGTTATAGGTTGAGTCTTCTCCTGTGTTGTGCTTTGGTCGGAATCTTTTGATGCATTCAGGTTATCAAGAATTAAGATTGGATCTTGAATTTCAGATAAGCTGTTTCATAACTGACCAGTTTGAGATTGATCTTGGAGTAACACTGATGTCTCTTTACCATTACGAAGTGGCACAGTTGGTCACAAGCCTCAAAGGCAGGGTAAGACTTGTCTTCCTCATGTCGGACTTAATAGTAGGATATCCTTTCTACCAGTTCTTCCATCGTTGGCACAGGATAGGTATCCAATAGCCTATACCAGTTCGCAGTAAGGAGGTACTTGACAGCCATTCCCTCCTTAGGTGGCAAATTGTTGGTTACAACGACTTGACCTCGCCAAGGGGAAATGATGAACTCGATAACCCCTTCTTCGGATATCCTCTTACTTAAGCAATAATGTCTGATGCACAGTTTTTCTAGTTTTAGCAACTACTGGCCTACAGAGTCGAGGTGGAGAGATAGAGAAAAGTCGTCAGCCCACTTGCATTAAAGAGGGGGCTACTCTCTACTGAATTTCACGTGAACCTACCGGTGTTGAGTTCCGTACAAGGAAGATATGGGCCTCGTTGAACGAAATACTTCTTTAAAATGGCCCTTCGGTTCTACACCTACGACACGTAGCTTGCAGTGCGTACCAGTTCTGGCAAAGGTGTCTATTGTTCCCTCGGAAGTAACAATTATGGCTCTTGAAAACAGAAGCCAACGTTTAGTTATCAATTTGGTCACCAATGATACTTCAAGAATGGGTCGCTAAACTGAAGATTATCTAGGACTCAAAGTACGTTTATTGACACTTCTGGACCGATTCGAGGACCCTTGCTTAGATCTCGGAACGCTGGGTGCCTAATTTTCGAACAGCTGGTGACAAATAATGTTAGACAAGAGTTTACTCAGGGAGACACCCCGTAATTGCCTCTTCTCTATACGTCTCAGCACCGATCGCTTCATAGTGGAAACCCCTTCTCAGATGCTTGTGTCTAGATAATTATCCAGTGTCACCTCCGATCTTGGAATGTAACAAGTAGATAGCCTGCCTTTTAGGTTTAATATTTAGGTTTCACATCGTGAATTATTGATCACACCGTTGGAAATTAAACAGTTTTATATATATATATATATATATATATATATATATATATATATATATATATATATATATATATATATATATATATATATATATATATATTTATATATATGTAAAGAGTAATAATATTAACGAGTACGTTCCATTTATCAGGGGTTTACTGTTTCATGGCTCAAAGGAAAATACTGAAAGTAACGTACCAATGATTTGAGATTTCCGACGCAGAGTACGAGCTGGAGCTAGTTCTCAGTCTCACAATTCAAAAGGATTCGTCCATATTTAGTAGCATTTCTCTGTTAAATATTTGTAGAATGTTTTCTTGGGTTTAATTCAACAATCTACTCTTCACTGAATTAAAGACGCCGTATTTTGAAAATACAGAAATAGTGTCAAACCAAGGAACAGAATAGCTGTATTCATACGTACAAAACAATGGTGGGACAAAAATAAGCATGATAACAATTTTTCACGTTGAATGTGACATTTTGATTTGGTGGTTTTCTCACAATATTTGGTAGCCAAAAACTTACGTCTAGTTTTCATTTTCATTCAATCACATTTATAACGTTTATTTCAACTCACTTCATTCAAAAAGTACATTTTGATTGTATCTGAACAGCTGATATAACAGCATGAGTGTATTTAATTGTCAAAATTAACACATAATTGTTCATAGGGACACTTTTGTTGTATGGTGCTTTTCATTTCAAGAAAGCTTGGAATCTTATTAAAATGTGAACAATACATTTTTGATCAGTCATTCAATAAGAACTGTCTTGCAACCAACGTCTCTTGGTTTCATGCTCTGTAGGGGATGAAACATTCGTGGAATGAGGAAAGGGGTGATCCATGAATAAAGTAACTTTTCTCGCCTTTGTTAGGCAGTGGTCACAAAAAAAGTCCAAATTTCCATCAACAAAGTACTGTAAATGTTGCCGGGCATCTAGGGGCAAAAATTAATTTAAAAAAAAAGGCCCCCCCCCAAACCAAAGCTGCAAATGAACAACGAGTGGAAAATCATTTTATAGATGGAACATAAAAAACTGGTTTTTCTAGACAAGATAAGGAGTAAATGTATATACTTTTACCAATCCTCCAGCAAGATGAGTGCAGCTAATCAATATATATATATATATATATATATATATATATATATATATATATATATATATATATATATATATATATATATATATATACATATATATATATATATATACACATATATATATACATATATATATATATATATATACATACATGCATACATATATATACATATACATACTCACACACACACACACACACACACACACACACACACACACACACACATATATATATATATATATATATATATATATATATATATATATATATATATACACCACCTAAGGCCAGATAGAAAAAATGAAAAAAATATCTTCACATTTTTGATAATACTTGACAATTTCTAATCGGCGCAGTTTATGAAGAAGATACTGCAAAATAACGATAGTATCAAGAGTGTACTGCCTTGGACATTTCCCACAAAACGTTGAGGTTCATAACGATCAAATTACTTTTAGATAATCAATGTTTTATTACGTAGGGATCGGTAAAATACGTGGTAATGTGTTGGAAATCGTTAGCATTACTTTTTTATGTTACCCTCTTTGGTGTATTGCTCCCACATAGATTAATTTGTCAGAATATTTCAAAAACCATGGGACCATATTCAGTTTTTGTGAGCAATTGTGACGGTATAGGAAACGTGAATAGACATTTTTCTAATGGGACTTGAAGAACTTCATCTGCAGAAGCAATAACTTACCCTTTGATTGTAATTTTTGAATATCGCGTACATCTGTACAAGCTAAATTCGAAATTAATTGGTATTGATGATGATAATGATCTGCTTTAGTTGTAGTAAAACGACGAGCCAATCCAAACGATTGGTTCTCAAACTAGAAACAGTGTAATGTTTACTGGAGGGTATCATACTGTACATCACGTGGAGCCAAAGCACATTATATTACACAAAAACTTGGAGTCAGAGATCTCAAAAAATTCTTTAGAACACTCAAACGCTAATAGTGGTCGTCTAACATCACGAATCTAAACTGAGCATCCCCAGGGATCATGAGCAAAATTGTGTCCGGTAAAAAATTAGATGGAATAATGATTGAGACAAGTTCAAATGATACTCGAATTCTAACGCATACAATCAAGTGGTCTGGCAAATCTTGGGGAACGCCCATGTCCAGACAGACATTAAATGAATAATGATGATGATGATGATGATGATGATGATGATGATGATGATGATGATGATGATGATGATGATGATGATGATGATGATGATGAAAATGAAGCAAATCAGGAGTAAGTACATAAATAATAGTGCATTAGAGAACGCCTCATCTGCTGTGCATCTATCAAATAACATATAAACTTCCAGCGATCTCGTAGTTTTCAAAATAACCGGGGCATTTCAATGGTTACTGCTAGTATCAATGATTGCAGAAATAACATGCTTATGTTCACACGGTGAAAAATCTTGTGCAACAACGATACTGCGCCACAGTTTGGTTCAGTTGTCTGGGAAGTGAAGGAACCAGATTACAGGTAGTTTTATCTGTGCAGGTATACTTTTCAGGCGGAAAGAACAACTATAAATGCTCAATTGGGCTTGACACCCTTCATTAAACAATATTTTGTATCGAATTAATTAATCATGATTCTTGAGATTGCTTTCATAAACAATCCATTTCTATTGTTGCAGATAAATTGAGTGGTATATTTACAATCAGGTAAACGATAGAGCGATGATTCGTGGGATTAATTGTCATGGGTATCGAAAGCACTGGACTACAGATGCCTTAGAAGCATTACTCACATTACATTGGGTTAATAACTATTATTCGGTTCATCATCAAAAATACTAAAAAAATCTTCACAGTGTGATACATTCTATCAACAGGGTTTCCTTACAGAATGGAAAGGGAACAACCAGTCGATCACTCAATAGAAATATCCTCATGATCAAAGTCTTTTGGCAGCATATTATTTTAGAGGTGATCAATTAAATATTCGGAAAAGGGGATGATCAATGGGATAAAAAAAAACAGCTTTTTTTTCTAGGTGTAGAGTTTTATGTTTTAACTTTCAGTTTCCTTGCACCATTGGTACAGTCCACACTCGGGGTACATAGCCAACCTGATGGACCAGCTTAATAAAAACAAACAAACAAACAAAAAATGAAGACACTTATGTTGTCAGATTTTTTATGACGTATCTGCATTTGATATTTCATAAAGGACTCCACCCTGAGGATAAAAGGGGAGAAATTACGCAAATATCAATTTATGATACGATATTAGTCACGTAGCGACAGCATACTCACACACAACAGTATTTAGGAGCTGGTATGATTGCATCAGGACTAGCCTCATTCGAGCATCCGTTTATTCCTGTTGTATCACTACGTCATTTCCCAATGTAATGAAACAGTTACGACCCTACATTCCTACTTAGAAGGAAGCACGTTCGACAGCTATTGTCAAGCAATATGTATGAGTATTTGACATCTTTTGCAAGTCTATCTGTATTTTCATACATCTTTTCTCTATTTTAAAGTTTGAAATAGCTCAAATACGAGTTGTCATCTTTTTTTCAACACATCCTGTAGAATATGAAATGATGTTTCCAGGCAGCAACCATTGTTGAGATCAAATTGAGAGGTTAATCAGGAACTGAGACGTCGATTTTAACATTCACAGAAATGACAGCTGGAATCTACTTGAACATCTCTTAACGTTGGACTAGTTTCTACTAGCTAATAGCAGAGAATTGAAGAATTATCCTTAGAAATTATGTTTACTTAGGAGGCACTAATACACTTTGACGAAACAGATCTAATAAGTCGTGCTCTATAGAGAATTGGAGCCAATCAATGGAACGCTAGGACACTGCCTCCTGGGATTCAGGGATATAAGAAAAAAAAAGTGAAACTGAAAGTCAGGCCATAGAAGTGCTAGTTCAAGAACGCAGTGTTTGCACTTTTAAGACGTACACATTGAGGGGAAACAAGAGGTAAAAGGGTGTTCCGGTTTGTCAGGCCTTCAGTGAGTGAATTAGTGACATTTATAAATTCAGAAGATGTTCATGTATCTAAAAACATACACGTGGCAATGCTCGATACATTATTTCTTCTTTATCATTTTATAGCTACACGAAATTAAAACAGAGAGAGAGAGAGAGGGAGAGAGAGAGAAAGAGAACGAGAGAGAGAGGGGGAAGGGAGAAGAAACAGTGAGATAGAAAGACATAAATTTGAGCTCGTCCATAAACAAAATTCGTTTATGAGTAACAGTTGACAGACCAGTGTTCCAAGAGGTTGTTACTTCCATTTTTTTAAAGGTTCCACTTCTTATAATTTCTATATGTCAATCCTTCATTAGATTTTCAATCATCATGAATTTAGCTGGATGATCGCAACTAAATCTAATCAACCTTTATTGAACAGTGCAGATACAAATTTAACATAGGTTGGCGTCATCCTTGCTCTCAAGATTTTTTTTTATTACTCTCATATAGCTCCTGCACTTTAATTCTATATCTTGAATAATTTTTATGATCGATTAGTTTTTTTTCATGTGGCACTATTATTCTTATGATAGAAAAAAAATTGAAACAAAATTATTGTAGCGAGTTATTTTTGTGAAAAAGAGTATTTATAATTACTTGTGGTGTTGCCGTTCTTCCACATATTTTCAACGTATTCATTAGAGAAAATGTAATTTAAGCGAAACTGTTTCGATGTCTTGAATAGAAATTTGGCGGTCAAAATTTAGCTTTGATGCAATTTTCCAATTTTTTGTACAGTTCAGTAATAATTAAGGTAGAACTTTCTATATTCATATCATGTTCAAACAAAAATGGACGCAGTGCATTGAGCAAACGTTGATACACATTCTGTGAAAAATTACTGCTAGTTAGTTGCTTCAAAGGCCGACACTGAAAGACCTAATACTTGAAAACAAACTTAGATTAGAAAAGCTGATGTCAATCTCTGCAGACCCTGTCACAAACTAGAAACATTTATTTCTATGTCTGTGTATGGACTGCATCATCATCATCATCATCATCAGTCTTTTAACGTCCGTCTTTGGAAATAGACCTTCCCTAAGATTCGCTGCACTTCTCTATCGTGGTAGATAGTATTTTCTTAATTTTTCTAGTTCATCTCTTCATCTCATATTCTGTCGGCTTCAGTTTTGCATTTGATCTCTAGGGATCCAGTTTGTGAGTCGTGCTGTCCATAGGTTGTCCCTCATTCTTGTAACATGGCCTGCTCATTACCATTAAAGTCTTCTGATATATTCTATGATGTCTCTGACTCCTGTTTTCTCCCTGATAAACTGTGCTGTCTTGTGATCTCTCCATGTGAGGCTGAGTATGATTCTCTCATATGCGCATTGCATGCTTCTTGTGGGTTTGTCTTTTTGTAAGGCTCCATATTTCAGTTCCATAAGTGACTATCGGGAGAATGCATTAATTGTATACACTTCTTTTCAGGATTATTAGGATCGACTTGTTTTTGAAGGCAGAATGATATTTGAAACAGAAGTTTTTAATCATGAACACAAATTATTAGGAAAAAAAAAAAAACGATCCAACAAGATTTTGATATATATCTGGCTAAGTATCGATGCCTGGTCAACAATTCAGAAATACTCCATTCGGGAAGTAATACTTCCATTTCAAGTTGAAATTTAACTCAAGGACTAAGATAGACGTTTTGCTCCTTATACTGGTTGTAACGCATGTGTTGGAAATCTAGGATATTGGAGTAAAAGCAAGATGAAGCCACATTATTTCTTATCTAAAAATGGAACATTCAAGAAGAAAGTTATATACTTCATCTAGGATTTTTCGAAACTTGGATTAATTGAACATTTTATCTTAGAAAAAAATTATAGGCAGACTAACCGTTTTTTTATATTGTTCAAATTTGCGTGATATTTCGCTTAGCTATGATATTTCGCATCAAGATTGAATCAGAAAAGCATGTATTATGACACAGATCCGGGTATCCCTTCCGTCGATGCTTCATGGTTCAAGAATTTTGATACCAACTGTACCGAGGAGCATTTGATAGGATTTGCTAGAGCAATGAATAAGAAGAGTTCAGCATTTATTTTTCTTAAATCAGAGGTTTCCACATATCACTGATATTAAATTGAATGCAGGAATTTACAATGGATCTCAAATAAGAAATCTAAAGAGGGATGATCAATTCAAAAGGCTTTTGGGTGAAACTGAGAACAATGCATGAAAAAATGTTCAAGTTTGACATGAATAACGTTCTTGTAAACCAGCGAATTATAGAATACTCGTGCGCTTTGGGGGAGATTTTGGGGAAATGGTGCATTTCTTGAGATTCAAGAAGTACGTATATCGAAGAAAAATTATTTTTTTGCACCTGAACTATGAGGAACAGGAGAAAATGTTTCCATTTGGACATTCACAATATGGACACCAGTTGCTGTTTAAAATGCGACTTGCCTCGTGTGAGACAAAACCCAATAACGTTCAAAAGCCCCTTTTCCTACACTGATATACATCTTATCTTAATCTCTAATGAGTGATGAAGAAACATTATTTTGTTTTATAGCTTTACCTGGTCTTCACCATTCCAGAACTACGAATTTGATCCGTAAAAGTTTTTCTTTGATTGGTGAAACAAAAAATAGGATATAGCCTGACTGAGCAAAACTCTTGCCACTTACGACTTATATATATATATATATATATATATATATATATATATATATATATATATATATATATATATATATATATATGTATATATATATGTATATATCTATATATATATATATATATATATATATATATATATATATATATATATATATATATATATATATATATATATATATATATAATGTGTTCTTCCCATCATCAGTGGTGTGTGCTGTGTGAGTGTGTATTACAATCTCCCATGTGGAACCAGAGTCCACTATCAGGAGCTATGCATAGTGGGTAAATTGTGTTGTCAAGGCTGCTGGAGGCCTCCTGCTGAGTGGGAGAATGTCCAGTAAGGTATCAGGTCTTTGGTTAAGCAGTAGCAGTTGGTCTTGGGGAGTGATGTGGAGTTATATTTTTTGGTATATTAGGGGTAGTGTAAATGGAGGGGTGGTGAGGTCAAGGAGCTACATAGATATCAACCTTATAAGTTATTGAAAATATGTTGGCTATGATTTGGACAGGGGTTATAACTGGCTAAGGTAAAATTTTTCCTTTGGGTCTGGGTGACTTTGAAGCTTCCATTATTGAATGTGTCTTAGATGTAGGTGTGAAGATATTAATGGTAGGAGTTTTGTGTATTAGGGTTCTGTGTGATGAGGGTTGTTCAGTTTAGTGTTTAATCCATTAGGATATACGGTTTTAAGTTTGTTGATCCACATATCTTCGTGTTTATCTAGAACTTTAGTTATGTCAATCGTAGTAGTTTTTTCTTTTTTTTTCTATGATGGTAAAGCTAGCGTCAGTGGCAAAATTGTGGTCAGGAGTGCGAAAGTGTAGTTCTACGGGAAGTGGGCTACGATTGCTTTGTGATCTAATCCTATGTCTGTAATTGTTGAGTCTAATATCAAATTGCCACTCAGACTTACCTATGTACTGTAACTTACATCTATTGCACTCTAGAAGATATATAATGTTCTTACTACGGCAGTTGATATTGTGATATATCTATCCTACTTATGCAGTCAACGCCAAATGCATTCACAGTGTATTAATGGGATTTATATGAAATAAATGTTTTAATATGATATGATGCAATTTATAAGCATACAATCATGTATCCATTTTCACATACACTCACATACACACACACACGCACACACATTCATATATATATATATATATATATATATATATATATATATATATATATATATATATGACAGGTAAAAAATTTTCAAACGCAGGCCAGCATAAGGGATAAACTTTGAAAATTTGGGTCCCTCGGAATATTTCCCATTCAACTGACAATTGATATACGGATTGTCATCTTTCCAGACATCATATCAGTAATAAAATGTTCAGTTATCAGAAAACCATAGTACATGTTTTTACTGAATGTAGGATTATAAATCCAAAAGGATTTCATAAAGATGGGATATGATCATTCAGGGGATCATTGGAAAAAAGCTTATAATTTCAATCGAGACGTATTTCAATTGGATACCTATTATTTCTTGTTGGTCATATTCAACTGGTTCAGCTTCATCTTACTTTCAGACAGACCTTTTATCCATTAGATCCCTCGTTCAATGCAAGATGTGGTGGTCATGGCTCTCCTCATGCAATGATTCCTCGAAGCTCCTAAACAAGTGACTCTCTCCCGTTCTTTCCTTGTCGCATCTTTATGGTCATTTTGAAAGTATATACCCCATCCAATTTTACCCTGCTTGGGGGCAAAATTGTCCATTACTGAGAATGACATTTTCACATTATCTGATATCCAAGTCAAATAAATACTTAGATCAAGTAGCTTGGTTGCACCTCTTCCAAAAGGAATATTGCTCTCCAATATGTAATGCATCGTCTTTCCAGAGCCAAATACTTTTCATAAAAATTGTTTACAGTGTATATCTAAAGCTTCAGGGTGACCTATGTATGCTTGCATAATGAAAAGATATGATAACTTGAACGGAAATTTCAATTTTGAACAATTATAGCATCCCTGTGGTTCTTAACTTTACCGAAATGAAAGAATTTCCTTGAAGAAAATTTCACTTATTGTGACTATCTATCATCCCTGTCTTAGCTGAGCTTTCATCCCCTTAGGATTAATATCACCCCCGATGAGAATGTCTGGACTAAACTTACAGAAAAGGGATACAAATATTATTAGCCTCCTCTTTATTTTTCCGAATTTTCTCCATCACTTAATCACTGGTTTAAATTTATATTTATAATATGGACGTCAATAAAAGGGAAGCTAGAGTGCATGCCTTTACTGAACCAACAAATTTCTCTAGAGATGTCGTATGATAATAAAGACTGGTCGGAAAAATGATATTACTCTAAAAGGGTCATATTTTTTATACAATTATTATTGGCTGTGAAATATTTATATCCTTATTTCTTGATACCCAAACAAACAATATACCATAGGTAGCAATTTGATGTAATAATAGTATCATTTGGAAAAGGTTATTGCTTAAAATGAATCAATGGTCAGATATTTTATAGCTTTATTGATCATATTATCCTTCATCTTAGGATTCCAAACGTGACATCTCATATTTGATAACATTATATATAATTAGGATATTGTTGGGAAAAGACCATGGCTTCAAATGAGTCATACACTGATGAAACGGTTCTTCCGACCAACTGAAAAAAAATGCACTAATATGTTAATATATATATATATATATATATATATATATATATATATATTGCACTAATATGTCTGTCTGTCTTTCTGTCTGTCTGTCCGTCTCTCTCTCTCTCCCTCTCTCTCTCTCTCTCTCTCTCTCTATCTATCTATCTATCTATCTATCTATATATATATATATATATATATATATATATATATATATATATATATATATATATATATATACACTTTTTTGTTTTTGAAGGAAATTTCTGGTTAAATATAATTCTGAAATGAAATAATAAATTGACAGGTAACAAGTTAGAGTATAATTTTCCAAGTTTTACTACGTTACACTGTTTCAGTGTTTTTTTAATCAAATATTTCTTTTTTTTATCGCTGTCATCATCCTTCAGTAAGCTTTTGAAAAACAACGTCTCATGAGTAGTAATCTAATATTTTGTTCACATGCTATCAGAGTTTAAATTACACCTTACTTCCCAAAATGTAATGCTCTTGCATCTGGGCTTTTATCTTACCTTCTATTACTTGCTCCCAGTTAGAAACCGTCAACATAAACTTTCAACAAAGATTTGTCTAGTATCTGAGTTGATCTGCCTGATTGGCGATTTACAAATGTAGGTATCATGCGTACAGGCTGCATGAATGGATGCATAGGTCTTTCTTTGCTTTTTGTTTTTTGTTTTTGTTTTTTCGAAATTGACCCCTAAGTAAGCTTTTACCAGGAGTCCAGTTTGCAATGTAAGTTCATGCTGGATTAGTCCCTCACGTTGGTGTCTTTGAAATTTGAACTTTTTAAGTGATTACTGTCCATCAAAAACTGAGAGAAGTAATGTATTAATGTATTTTTTTTTCTAATTTTCCAATTGATCATCCCTAACATGATCAGCATCCCGAAAAAGCATGCTGCTAAGAACCTTTGGTCACGAGACAGTTTCTATTTAATGACTAACCAGACCTGTACTACTTTTCTTCTTTACACCACACTTTCATATCGCTATTAAAAAAAACAAAAAAAAACGATATTCCATGTGTAACAATCTGATACTTTGCTTGCATGTAAGAAGTGTTCAATTTAAACCTTACATCCCAAAGTCTAATACTCTTGAATATGATATCGTATTCCCATTCTGTTACCTCAGTTCCTAATTTTTTATCTCTCTATCTCGATCTCTGCGCTTTAGAATGTTCTTGGCAACTGTACAAACAAGAGATGATAGAATCCGATGCAGTCACAAAATTACACCTCGACCGTTTACATATAACGGTCAATTTTTTTTTCCCTATTTCTATTTCTCTTCCGTGTTCCCGTTCTTTTAGATCTTATTAAAAGCTGCGTGTTGTGGGTTTCGCATTTCCTTGCTAAAAGCTGTCTACGTTGATATCGCTCTTCGGTGTTAAGTGGAACAGCTTAAGTGACGTCAAGGACTGAGGGACAAACCGGGATGTGGTAAGGAAGAGATCACACATTTGATTTGAAAGAGTTAGTGAGTTTGCAAAGGTTTTTACACAGGTCAAGAGTTTGTACGCAGGAAAAATCGAGACATGCTTATACATATATGAACAAAACAAGGAAAAAACAGCGCAAACAGGAAAGAATTCAAAAAATTCAACCTAAAGTCTCAATCCTTTTATGAAATTTTGGAAAAAAAGTTTTTTTATAGATTTCATAAAACTTATGCTTTTTCAAATCATCCTATGATATAATGTCACGCAAGTCACTTACTCTCGCATCATTGTTAATGTGTTCAAGATATTCAGTGCTATTTGGAGTATCCGATTTATTGACTTTTATTTGAATTTGTATCCCAATGTTGTAGGTTTATTCTTATTCTTTGTGTTATCAGTTGTTTTATGATGAACCTGTTCCGGTGATGTGGAACAGTATAACCATTTTTCTATGGCATCTTCTAGCTGAATAATAATTCTAGATCTAGATTATTACGATGTTTAGTAATACATGGATTTCCTTTTATTTTCTTTTTTCACCTTTAGTTATACATAATAGCGTGTCATGTTCATCTTACTATCCAGATATAATGGGTGAGTGTTGTTTATTTTCAGAATTAGATATCACGTATCGAATTACATTGGTCTATTCAATTTATTTCGGCAATCGGTGAACATATACATTCCATGCCAGATGATATATATATACATATATATATATATATATATATATATATATATATATATATATATATATATAGAGAGAGAGAGAGAGATAGATAGATAGATAGATAGATAGATAGATAGGTAGATAGATAGATGGATACAAAGAGAGAGAGAGAGAGAGAGAGATAGATCATATATATATATATATATATATATATATGTATAAAGAGAGATAGACATAGACAGAAAGATAGGTATAGAAAAAAGGAGAGATAGATCGATTGATTTTTTTAAATTATCAGATATACCGTCACAAAATTTATTTTCCTGTAATATTTATGCTATAATCATGATTTGTTATGTATATAATATATTTTTTTATTTTTCCTTATCTTTTGTTAATCATATAATACAGTTTATTATTATCTTATATGCTAAAAATTGTTTGCTTTTAATGTTGAATGCATAAATGAATAAATAACCATTTTTAGGGACACAAAAAACCTACATGTAAGTCAATTTTTCGATTCTTAATATCGTCATCACTTAATCATCGATTGAGTTAAGCATATTATCTTATTTTCCTATTCAGATTATGTGTATTATCGCATCTTATGCTAAATGAGTGCTGTTTTGCTCGTTGAACCTTCATCATACGTTCAATTATCTAATTTGACAATTTTCAACCCTTTAATACAATATCATTTATTATTTAGATTGGCTACGGGATCATTATGTATTGTATTCAATGCACTTTTCATGAAAAAAATATAAGTGGGAACCTATTTTGTATTCCAGATTATTTGCACAAGCTGGAAGTGAACATCAGATGAAATTTAGACCCAAATTTCGAATTATGGTTTCCCTCACATGAATTGGTGAAAAAAAAATCGATAAATACACAAATTGTTCCATTTTTTTCATGAGATTGCATTTGATTTTCAATAATCAATCTTTGTTTTGTTTTTTTTTACCCTATGATGTCGCTCTCAATTTCTTTGCTACCTTTTTGCGTTGAAAGTCATTCAACTGATTCGAGAAGAAAATATCTTTTGAAATATATGCAAAATAATACTTGATTGTGCGACGCATTTACAGATTATTGGTGGCACACAATAATTTCATGACAAACGTTGGGAAACACTGATCTAGATTAAAAAACAAAATTAAAATTTCAATATCCAGGATTATATGGAAACGTAGAAGGTTAAAAACCGAAGCAGAACGTCAACCTTGAAAACTTGCGATATTTTTGCAAAAGGTTATTTTGATTTTACGAGCATTGTTCCCTCAATTTTCAGATAATATCCGCAAAAAAAACTTATTTTGTACAGAGTATTTTTCCCACAGTCGAATGTATGTACACACCTTTGAATTCGACATAGTGACTCTATATTTTCTCAATAAAAAATCAATAAGCTATCCACAGAATTGGAAATCCCGTGGGCATATTATTTTCTTTTCTTGTTTTCTTTTTGTATACTGGTGGCAAAACGTGTTTGCATGCGTATAAATACATAGAGCTTCGAGGAAAGAAGGTTTACAAGTTTGTATCTTTTTCAAAATAAATGTTCCTTTACAATGTCCTTGAAATTTAATAAACTCTTATGCTATTACTTTCTGTTCCGACTGTTTCCCTTGTGTATCATTCATAGAAGAATAGTTGAATGTCTGAAAAGATAAAATCTGGATGGAAAAATATTATCTAAGATTTCCAAGTACGTACTATGACATAACGGATGTTGAAAAATGAAAACTGCTGCTATCCTGATTCTGCCTAAAGAACACAGTCACTTTTCAGAAGGTGCTGAGTATGTTTGAATACGATCCGTGAGCATCTCTGAATTGGAGGCACAGATAGAATGTTTAATGTAAATAGAGATATGATTTTCAAGGATTTTTTTATGTGTGAATCTCACCTCCGGACTAGCGATGAGTTAAGTGGTTTTCTGAGCCAGTGAGTCGCATCCCTGGAGAGATGTCGAAGTATCTGGATTGCAAACGAGCAGGATTCGATTGCTTTTAAGAAAAACACGGGTAGGTAGAGTGTGAGAAAAGGAAAAAAAAAGAAAAAAAGAAAAGAAACAAGAAATACGGGTAGGGATTGATAAACTCATTATTATTAACCCTGTTGCGACGGGTATGGTAACTGTGTTTTCCCTGCCGGCGCTAGAAGGTCGGATTTTAATACGAGCAAAAAGTCAGGATGTGAGATGCTGATTCTATTTAACAAGCACACGCTCACTTTTTGAAAGTTGACGCAATACAATCTTTCTCCACCCTGTTTCTTGTGGAACAGAGCTGAGTAAATATCAATGAAGTTATGATGAAAAGCCACTTTGGTACCTGGAGGGATAAAATTGGTAATCAATCAATCAATTAATCAATCATCATCATCATCATCATCATCATCATCATCATCATCATCATTAATTCAATGTCTGTCTGGACATGGGCGTTCCCCAAGATTTGCCAGACCAGACCAGTTGATTGTATGCGTTATAATTCGAGTATCATTTGAACTCGTCTCAATCATTATGCCATCTAATTTTTTGCTGGACACAATTTCGCTCATGATCCCTGGGGATGCTCAGTTGAGATTCGTGATGTTAGACGACCACTATTAGCGTTTGAGTGTTCTAAAGAATTTTTTGAGATCTCTGACTCCAAGTTTCTGTGTAATATAATGTGCTTTGGCTCCACGTGATGCACAGTATGATACCCTCCAGAACACATTGCACTGTTCCTAGTTTCAGAACCAATCGTTTGGATTGGCTCGACATTTTACTACCACATCAAAGGAAACAGATCGGTGTTTCAGCTTTAGAAAATCGGCTTATCACTATCTTCCTATATGATGTAACAAATCCTACATTCCCTGAGAAATGACCATTCTAGCCCCTCACTATATGAATATGAGTCAACCGCGAGCATGAGACAAATTCAGAATCATGCAAAATCTTTAGAAAACCGACTGGCGCGAATATAAGCCGAATCAGTTATTTTTTTTATAATATTGTCATGAGAGATTTCCCCTTCCTATCAATACGCCATCAATGATACTTTGTTAGTTGTCACTGAAACGTAAATCACCTTCTTTTGCAACGTATCGTTGTTTTAAAGTCGTGGTGAGGAAATGATTTAAATTTATATTACACAAAATAGGCCGTATACTACATACATAGCATTTCATACAAAAACGATTTCAGTTTTAAAAGAGAGGGGACATTGTCACATGAAGAATTACATTATGTCTATCGATGATACGTCGATATAGACAAAATATCAGTCGTTTCTGGCTGATCTGTGTATAGGTCAACCTGCTGGCTTAAAGCCATTTTCCAGTAACGGAACCTCGTCAGATACTCAATAACATGCTCCCTATCTTGGAATGCTTCGATGTTTTCTGTGACATGCAAAATAGCCTAAAAATCAAAAAATTGGGGGAGAACACGGATTTATATCTTTCCCAAGGGCTTTAGTGCCAGTCCTAATATCATGTGGGGTATGCACTCTTTCAGTCCATTTTCTGCACTGTTTGGCCTGCTGAATTTCGACAGCATCTAAATTTAATATCCAATATCGAGCATCGTCATGATTCCGAACTCCCCCTGGATCGACTACATTTGATATCCGAAGACAGTCAAAAAAAAAAAAAAAAAAGAGATGTACACACGTTGATAAGTTCAGCAAAAGAAATTGTTAAAGTAAAAATACTAATGACACCCGAGACATGCTACTCTTTCCACTAATTAAATAATTCAGAAATAATTTGATAAAACTGCAATAAACCATCAAAGTTAATAATTGAACAACCGTAGCGCAAAAAAGAAGGGAAAAAAGGTTAGAATAATTTCTGTTTATGACATCACTACCATTAATACACTCAAAAACGTCTAAAATAGATTTTTTTTTAAATCTAGAATCAGCTAGAGCTTCCAGAGCCGAGACATTTGTTGATTTTTCTAAAATGTTTAAAAAAAAAAATTAAATAGAGTAAAATATGATACGTTTAGAAACGTGTAGGTTCAATAATAAACCTATCACATTGAGTTCTGACAAAAAGCTGAAAGGAGCTATCCCTCCCCTAAAATGTATCAATATGTGCATGAACTCAACGGTGCATATATGCGTGTATGTGTAAGTTCGAGTTTTGTGTGCGTGTGTTGTATGTGTGAGGGAGACAAATAGAGTTAGAGAGAAAGAGAAAGAAAAGAAAGAAGGAGAAAAAGAAGAGATGGATAGATAGATAGATAGATAGATAGATATTTTTCATTTGAAAACAGTCATTGTTGTCAGATTATTTTCGGAGTATTTAGTCTTAACTAGTTTCGGCAAAAAAGCTTTGCCATAGATTAATATTATGACAGCTGTCATATCAGCAAGAATTTGAAAACAATTCACAAAATTGGCAAAATTCCGTTGATTGATTTTAACATTGAAGATGGATGAAAATAAACAACATTTTGGCGTATGACGATATTTTTTCAAATTTTCTAGCATATTATGGTTGCTGTTTTCTTTTTGTTTTTTTAGATATTTAAAGAAAGATAAAAATACATATCAAGCAAAAAAAAAATATTTGTGAGGCACAGACATATTTCTAGACCATTCTTACGAGCCCTGAAAGGTAAGAAGGGTGATTGATGGAAAGGAGACGATGGAGGACAATAGTTTGTGAATAAGAGGATACAAATCACATAGGGCCACGTTAGTTATTCTTACAGTAATTCAGCTTGTATATTTAGATACTTGTGTATCATTATATTTAAGGTTGAACGCTTCAATCATAGATAAAGATTATCATCATTTTATCCTGATGTATAATTTTACCGACTTTACGAGGGATCGCTGAGATATGTCCCAAATGGTGACGGAAGATCAAAAGAAGATTGGAAAACACTGTTGTGGACTAACTTGCAGAAATCATGGATGTTTAAATTTGTAGCAAACATCTTTTGAAGATAAAAGTTCCCAAAAAGAATTGGAAGAAAATTCAAACAATAATTTTCTTAAAAACGGCTTATATTATAAATATTCCCAATAACCTGTACAATCAATTCAACAGTCCTAAAATACATTTTTTTGCATGCTGGTATGGGTTTATTTACATATAAAATGTGAACAAACAATAGGACTATCTGTAACTCACCATCTTTTTTTTTTAATTCCTGTTGTTCCGTCAAAATTGCAGACAAATTAAGAAATCTTCTCATCTGTAAACAAAAACAACGTTTTTGCTATAGAAATATAAGCAAATAATCAGATAGGTTGAAACCCACTATCGCCCTTTCAGCTAGGTGCAGCTAATCTACACGCTAAATTTATATTATAAGAATTCCCAATAACCTGTACAATCAATTCAACAGTCCTAAAATACAACATTTTTTTGCATGCTGGTATGGGTTTATTTACGTATGAAATGTAAACAAACAATGGGACCAACTGTAACTCACCATTTTTTTTTAAACCCACTAACGCCCTTCCAGCTAGGTGTAGCTAATCTACACGCTAAAAATTAATTGAAATATTCTAAGGAATGAAAAAAAGAAAAAAAGGAGATAACAGTGACGATAGAAACGCATTGCAGATTTGAATCCCCAGCTTCCCTGCATATTTCGAGTCTGTTTCGGAAGACAGAGACATCCATTATTCGTGGTTGGCTTTTAAAACCCTGAAATGGCCCGGACTTGGTCGTTTTTATCGCAGGAAGTTCCTCCATATTTGATTCTCCATCTTCCTACCCTCGATTCCTTCGGATTGGATATCATATCACTCAACGGTGCATAGCCCAACTCAAATAAAAACTGTACACGCATCATAAACTTGGAAAACATTTTGGAACTAATTTACCCAAGCCGTAGGAATTGACTACAGTATTTAAATATTGATGACTACTGTCGAGCCAAACTTACTATAATTCTGGCAGAAAATAATGACTACAACCTTTGTATTGTATACATGATAAATGAAAAAAAATGCATCTATATATTAGAATGAAATAAGAACTTGCATATCTGTGAGAAAAAAAAATTGTACATGATAAGACTTGTCAGTTTTGTTCATCCGGTCAGAGCACTGGCTACCACTCACTCTGTAGCAACCCCAAACTGTTATAGAGAAATGTTAATGTCATAGATTTATTACTTATCAGAATGAAATAAGCCCTTGCTCATTTCTTATATAAACATGGGAGACATTCTGTGCTGAGTCGGTAAGAAACACGACTACAAATGGGTTTGATAGTCAGGTATAGGTAACTGATGGGTGATAATTATTCGCATGGGAAACTAATCCATGCTTCTATGAAATTTAAATTGAATCATGGACCAGTGACGCGGATCAGGAAGGATAAAGGTAAGAAATAAAAGACATAGACATAAGGGTGAGAGAAGAGAAGAGCAGAGATAGGAGGTAATTTATAACACCCTCCTATGCGAATTTGTTCCTGGGTAGTGAGTGTTATTTTCTAACTTTTTTATGGAAAAAGATATGGAAATCCCACCGGTCTTTATCATTTTCTGATCGATTATTTCTAAAGACTACAGAAAATGGCTGTTGTCCCCGCGATAGTGATGATAAGATATTATTGTTTTTCATACTTTATGTAATTAAAAACGTGCAAATATGCTCGTTGTCCAAGTGGAAATAAGCAGATTTCAGATCATCGCTGTCTTAGCAATTGAAGCAAAGTTTCAAAAGGGATAATTTTCATTTTCTATACTTTTGAAATCCTTTTTCCGTATTTTTTAAACATAATCGATCAGAAAATAATACGTTAAACCTAGGAGCTAAATATAAGAGTACAAAAAAAATACGTAGTGTTTTTCACGTCAACACCCATGGAATTTCTACGTGTCCAACTGGTTTACATTACCCACGCAGTCAATAATTACTCCATGCAGTGATTCATTTCCTCCGGTTAACTGTCCATCGAAGAGACAACAATCTCGGTAGGTGTCAACATCAACAGAATTGATCCCAGCAGGTGGGGAATTTCCTACTGAACCCTTGAAATCACTTCCACAAGACGTAAACATGTTTTGACAGGATATCTTAACGTGTTAAAAAAAAATGGTTTTAAGTTCTCCAGCATATTGGTGAGGTCAAACTGTGCTTAAAAAAACATAACGGATTTCTCGCGAGGACTTCAACTAGTAACCTGAGAAAACAGAAAATAAGATCAGCTACTGCAATCAACATTCTGATATCCAGAAGAAAAGAAAGAGTTTGATGTCTTGAACCAACCGAGCGACGATCGCAACCAAGCGTTAAAAAGAACGGAGAGAAACACACAGTGCCATCCCAGTGGTGTAATGACAATGACTGGCATAAAAAATAATAGATAAACAATGTGGAAAATTGGAGAGATATAGGTTTACTATGATATCAAAATCAGGTATCGCCCCGCGCTCAGAAGACGAGGCCGCTCCTGCCTCAGCATCACATATTCACAATTTCTCCATTCTTTCCTGTCTGCAACAGGATTTCAAAGTTTTTGAGGTATGCGATATGCGAAAATGCACAAACACTCGAAGCAGTGTCACTCACTTAATCTTTTACAACTTTATTGATGAAGACTTTGATTTTTGCCTTTCCCAAGGGCATTAGAGCAAAGAGAATGTGAACTGAGCCATATATATATATATATATATATATATAGAGAGAGAGAGAGAGAGAGATGGCATGAAAATAGATAGAGAGAAAGCTTTACTACTGTAAGCTGCTCCCTTACGCTGCCTATGGTTTCTGGCATCCTTGCCTAGGCTTCAAATATCACATTTTATATCCCAGCCGACCATCGATGTGTGAAAGAGACTAAGACACAGAAAGCACCCGATGTGTTGTCATCCATGTCTTGACTCACTGATTTCGTTTTCTATGCAGTAAACCAAGTGGTAACCGATGCTTATGACTATTATGTACCCACAAGATATAGTTTTAGAAATAAATCAAGTGGACATACACCCTTCTGCAAATTATTTTGATAAAACCGAATTTCCCCCTTTTTCAGTCCATCTCTCGTCTATATGTCGTAAAGTCACTTTCGTCTTTTTATGTATCTTTTTTTTAATGGCCTGGGGGTTATATCGTCACGTATAAGGAATGTTGGAATGTCATTATTGTTTGAAAGATAATTGATACCATAATTGCGCATTCGTAGTTCCCACGTCTGCATATCTCTTTTAGAGTAAGCCAATTGTTTCAACTCCTGTTGAATTGTGATGCAGAGTTCACTGAAGAAACGACTCCTGACTGGGAAAAAAAACCTGGAGAAAGAAGATCAGAAGAGAGTATTTTTAAGTCATGTCTTCGTCCGAGGCCAGAGAGGACAGCATGCGTTTGGGATCACCAGTAGAGAGACGGTGGTTTCAACATCAACCAATGCGTGAAACATACGCTAGAAAGATGTTCGGGACTTGCTTACAGCGTTGACAGCTTGTATTCGATTGATGAAATAATGAGCTGACCACACTACCCCGAAGCTCTTTAAAGGAAAGTTCTTTCAGAATGGAAAAAGACCTATCCTGATGGATATAATATATTTAAGTGAGACATAGCCCCATGATACGCGTTTGAAATGTTTCAAATTTCTGAACAAGGAGCGAGAAAACTCCAAAAAACTCTCCGAAATTAAAGATAATTGAGAATCTGTGGTCTATCTGTGAAAGTAACCTTTGTGAAATGAGCTGTAATGCCAAGCTGAAGCTTATTGAGGTGCTGATTGAAGTGTGATGCAAAGATCTGACAATCATCTCGGATGATTTACCTAAAATTTCTTTTATTTTGAGATGGGAACAACACCTGCTGAACTTGTTTTGCACCCATTATTGATTTTCAAGTATCTACACTTCAGTTATCATCTAGTTGTCCTCCTCTCACCACACCCCCCAAAACATTTCTGATGTTGGCTTTTACATTTATTTACAATTGATTTACTATTTACAATTCCACTTTTAATGACCGTTTCATAATGGTCCTTCTATATAGTGTGATACTGTCAATATCGGCTCCCAATCCTTCAAAATAAGTTGAATACATAACTTACGTCGAATTTCTTTGGCAGAGGTAATATTCTTTAAATTAGTTATGAATCCTTCAGGGGAGTGCAGGAGTACATGATTGATTTGCTGCCACTTGATCTCCAGTAGGAACCACCAAATATCACCGAGGACCCTACGAATGATTCATCAACATCAGTCATTTAACGTCCGTTGTTGGACATTGACCTTCCCCAGGATCCGCCACACTCTCTATCATGGTTGACGCTGAGGCAGCATTTTCGGAATTTGTCTAGTTCATCCCTCCATTTTGTTTTCTGTCGGTCTCGGTTTGCATGTGATCTCGGAGGATCCATGTTGTGATGCCCATCGGTTGTCTGCCATTCTTGCAACATTGCTTGTCATTTTCTAATAGATACAACGATGTCATTGAGTCCCGTTTTCTTCCAATATACTGTGCTGTCTTGTGATCTCACCGTGTGAAGTTGGGCACAATTCTCTAATGCACACGTTGCATGCTTTATTAGTGTTTGAAGGTTTATCTCTTGGTTAGGTTCCATGTTTTGGCACCATGAGTGACTATTGGGAGAATGCATTGCAATACAAATGATTACAAGGACCTGAGAGAATATATAGGTGGAGACAACTGCTTTCAATACAATTAATAAAATATCATCTTGCATAAACGCGTCAAACTGAGCTAAAGTTTCTGAATATCAAGTAAATTCAGCATCAGTATTTGCACTGGATATGAAGCATTGTTTGAGTCAAGGATAAAGAAGAACAAATTTCTGATGGCATGATTCTTGAAATTTCAGGAAATTACTGAAATGTTTAAAGATTCCATAAAAGCACTGGTTTCAAGGTGTATTCGAGGCCAATCATTATAATGGATATGCAGAACGTTCAAAACGGCGCAAGAATGAGCCATTTTAGAGTACCCCATATATATATATATATATATATATATATATATATATATATATATATATATGCGTGTGTGTGTGTGTTTTTGCGTGTGTGTATGCATATATATATGTGTGTGTATATATGTGTATACATATACGTCTGTGTATATGTATGAGTGTCTGCGTATATATATGTGTGTGTGTGTGTGTGTGTATGTATGTGAATGTGAGTATGTGTGTGTGTATATATTTATATATTTATAATGGTAAACTTACAGAATTTGAGTTCATTTTTCAATTAAAGACTGCGAATACACTATATTCACATAATTTGCATTACTCAACAGATTGATGTCCAATCTAATAATTTTCTTATAATAGTATGAGTTTATGAAGTAATAATTGAGGGTTCTGTCAGCCTATTTCTACCCGAATTTATAAATTTCTCTTCTTAGGAAAACTTTCCTTAATTATTCTCAAATATTATATGATTTAGACAGCGTCGAAAACAAACACAAACTGAATGTAGAGGAAAGGAAAAATAGTTATGTGGAGGAAAAGATTTTTTTTGTGTATTTGAGAGAAAATCGGATACTTTTGCTTGTACATTGATTGTAATTATCAGTTTAAATCGTTAAGTTTCCTAAGACAATTAAATATGATTCGATCATAAGACTATACATCATTCAATTATTATTTTTTTCATTACCAGTTGCTGAAGAATGCGTTATACACAAAATGCTGAAATACAATGCTGCATATCCTTATTAATCATACATATATATATATATATATATACATATATATATATATATATATATATATATATATATATATATATATATATATATATATATGCACAATTCAGAAACGGAAGTAAATTTTGAAACAATGCATAATATATAGAGAGAGACAAAGAGACAAAGAGAGGGAGGAAGAAAAAGAAAGAGAGAGAGAGACAGAGAGTGAGGAACAGTCTAAAGAAAAAACGTAAGCTCATAAAAAGAGTGGAATTTGCGACGGTTAATATGTTGTAAGCATCTAAAACTCTCGATAATAATTTAGGATGATTTGAATACATAAAACAAGATCGTCGACAAAGAGTCTACAACAGCTTCATGTAAAATGTTCCGCTTTCAGTATGTGTCGAATAATGATAGTAAATTGCCTCAGTAAGAAATATTGGTTCAAGCAGTGGCCATATTTATATTCGCCTCAAGATAGCAGACGGTCGAAAACGAAAAAGATTGTTGCTTTGTCGTAAATATCTTTGCCTTTGATTAGAACTACATGAGACAAAAATGTCCCCTTTAGTGCATTTAGTTCTCTGGAATTGGATGAAAGGCGTTGGAGGGAAAAAAAATCAGCTTCATAATTCTGAGTTTCCTACATAATTGTTACGATTTATTTATTAGAAGGAAATATGTCATGTATTCTAACCAGGCAGACGTTTACACTACATCTTCATCTAAGTTCTGTTTAAGTAATATTGTGTGTATATATATATATATATATATATATACACACACACAAATTAGTAATGCGTTAAATATATTACACTATCCGATGTATAACTGATGCATTCCGTAAAGTACTGTTTAAATTCGACCGTAATGTTAGAAGTGCTTCTGCGCAAGATCTATCTCTCTCTCTCTCTCTCTCTCTATATATATATATATATATACATATATATATATATATATATATATGTATATATATATATGTATATATATATATATATATATATATATATGCGATCATGTATAAGAATACAAATACATATATGCATAATATGAGCACATTTAATAAACACGCATACAAACAAACACACACACATATATATATACATCTATGTGTATCTATATGTATGTACAGATATAAACACACATATACACACACATATACATACATATATATATATATATATATATGTATGCATGTATATTCATACATATATATGTATTATGAACCAATAGCATTATTTCCTAATTTTTGGGAGAAAAAATAAGTAATCCTGTAGATTGCATTCTGTAGTGAAATCAAAAGTCAAGGGGGTGATAACCAGTCCTTCTAAAATGTAATGTATAATGCGTTTTGTTGTGGATCTCTCTCTCTCTGTCTCTGTCTCTGTCTCTCTCTCTCTCTCTCTCTCTCTCTCTCTCACTATATATATATATATATATATATATATATATATAAATAAACATATGTATGTATACATATAAGTTGGGCCTTGAAAGCAAGCAATGTCTGAAAAATAAGTCAATAGTCTCCCTAATAAACTCCTAATCTATACAAACACCATCTCCATTTCTATTATCTCGAAGATTAGGAAAATTGATCAGAAATATCAGCAAAAAATCTGGTTTCCTTTTAAAAGATACACTAACCATCTTATATCCCCCAAAACATTGCTTCAATATGAATATACTAGACTTCCCCTATTAACACAAATCCTAACCCCCTTGAAATCAAATTCTTTGACTGAATCAAAGTGAACTGAACACAATATCACATTGACATAATTATGTATATTTTTATGTCTTCGCCGACACATAGTTGCGTATGGAGCTGAAACAAAAAAAAACTATCTAAAAAGATCGACCGTCAAACCAAGAACCTTACAACCTACACATGAGAGAAAAATGTTCAACCTAACATATAGAGTTCCTGAGATAAAACAGTATCTTAAAAAAAAAACAACTAATATTTCATAGGAACAGTTTGAAAATTCAAATTGTAATGGGCTCTACACGTTGCAAGAATATCAGATAACCGCTGGACATCATGACTTGAAACATGGTTCCCGAGAGATTATATTCAAAATTGTGACCGACAAAATGAAAGATGATGTGACGAGCTAGGTAAATTAAGAAAATACTGGTTCCACGATGCACAAGACAGAGAGATCTGGCGAATCTTGGGGACGTTCCATGAACAACGACGGGCGATAAAAGGCTGCTGATGATGATGTTGACATCTCGACGAACCTATTTCTTGTTCAGAAGATCATTTGGTTCTCAATCACACTAACTCTCAGTATTATCGTAAATTTAAAGAAATATATATACTTCTCTCAACAACGTTGGAACGAATCGACGTTTAATGAATCGATGTTAATTGAGGTCTCCCTGTGTTGATGACAGTATATTAATGTTTGGGAGAATAGTATATGTCTGTTTGAAACATTTTTTGTGAATTATTTAGGCCTGCCCATCCTATTTGGACGATAGCATTAACAAGTTACATTCTTTCCTCAGCTTGTTCCTTCACCTGATTAACTGAAATATACTTATTTAGAGGAGCCTCTCTTATAGATAAGGGAGATGCTTACCACGAGGAAAAGCAATACATTAATCAGGATAATTTTCAACCACTTTGTGTGTTCCGACACACAACCCACATGTGCAGACAATATCAGTAGCTTTGTATTGTGCTGGAACACTGCCTTCGAAGTGTCGCAGCCAGATGAAGTCCTTGATGATATATACGCATTGTATTCCGACCTGGCGACCTTTGCCATTCAATAGATGCCTTGCCAGAGGTTGTAACATATTTCTTTTAAGCGAAAGGCGATGCCACAAAAGGTTAACTCCCTCATCCAAACGCGGTAGTCGCCATATTTCTTTACTTTGGCTCAGCGCGAATTTATTCTATTAGCCGAATCGTTTAGTTTGGAACACACCAAAATAAATAAATAAATAAATATCAAGTAAAATGAAAAAGAGGAACAAATTAATTTCACTCTCGTATTTCTGTATTGATTTTTTACTTGGGTATGTGCTCGGAAGCAAAATAATTCCTTGAAAACTCCGAGGATGGAGTTTTTTTTTTTCAAACGAACCGTCAGAAATGCATTTGTGTAATAACGGGTTTCTTTTGATGTGTATGTTTTCTCATTTCTCTGTATGTATGTATTTATGTATGTATTAGAATGAAATGAAGATTGAGAATACCAAGCTCTGTGAGTATGGGATGTCTTAGTTTAATTGATGTTTTGCCTGTCCATCCATGTTTCTTCCAAAGAAATCTATGTATGTATGCATGTATGTAAGCTAATTTTTACGTCCTGTGTATTTGGGCAGTAATTTTTAGTCAGAAAGATTTGTCTTAAGATAAATGCAAAGCAGTTTTCTTTAAGATGATCCAGACGTGCGAGCGGACTGAGCAGTTGACGGCTCTAAGAATTAAATCTGCGAGCTGAGTTCAAACTAGAGCTAGGACAGTTAATTTTCACTTTGCATGAATGCTTCCCGGGAAAAAAAAGCGTGACACAACATTTCCTCCCTGCTTTGTGTAAAATAGCACATATTGAAGTGAGTGAGGGCAGTTTGGGTGCTTGTTCAGAAGTCTATTTCACAGATCGAAGGGTCAAATTAATTCAGTTTGTGACTGAAAATCTGGTCGGACTATGTATATTATCGAATCCCTGTAGCTTCCTAAATGGCTCACCCAAATAGCCCAGGGACCTACAGAATCTTTCGTCTCTGAGCATCTGTTAGGCTCCGTTTAGGACCTTTTTTGTTGCTTTTTTCTGGGAGGGTGAAAATTTATGCGATAAGCACTGCCTAAGCAGAGATGGTTGAAGTTGTAATCAAAATATTATCTTTCTTTTCGTAGATTAGTGAACGTGTTTGGAATACATTGCGTAACAGCTAAAAATATTGTATCTAAATGAATAAGAAATAAGGATTTATGCAAGCTGTCCAACTGTTCTTTACGGCTAATCTTTTCGAATGTCATTACTCAGTATCAAATATCCCGCTTAGCATTAACCATAGTTAAAGTGGTAACTCTTTTAATCTGGAACAAACCCTTTAAACCGATAATCCCTTTAAAGAATGAGGGAGATGTAATGTTTTCTAGGGTTATAGTAAACTACCATTCATCACTCCGGCGATAGCCACTGGCACAAGAATGTAGCATGGCGTATTCCGTACATATATATATATATATATATATATATATATATATATATATATATATATATATATATATATATATATATATAATAAAAATCAGGGATATTTCATAATGTATCCCTATCTTTTATCATAATCATAATATAAGATAAGATGATACGAGAACTGGTGTATGATTGACTTATTCCATAAAGTGGTCGATACATTTAGCATTAGACATTGTGTTGATTTTGGGTAGAGCTTGAAATTTGATGGAGCAAGGATTTGATATATATATATATATATATATATATATATATATATATATAGAGAGAGAGAGAGAGAGAGAGAGAGAGAGAGATAGATAGATAGATAGATAGATAGCAGTCCTAGATCAAACTGAGATGACATCCAATGCATGATCACATACAACAAAATGCAACTTTTCTGTTTTTATTTTCACTTTTTTTTAACGTATTTCTTTCCTCATTTTACCATTTGCATTTGCCCTGCTGTCTCAACTGAATGAGAGGCACCCCTAAAACTGGGGCCCAGTCCTTTTTACTTTTCTTACTGAGCGATTCGTTTGGGCAGAATGTGTGTGCTACCTATTTTAGATGTCTGACTCTACAATGTAGAGCCTGTAAACTATTTTGATCTTATCTCACAGAGATTGTTGAGAATTATTCAGAAGGAAAAAATACGTTCAACAGAAAATATTGCAAATAGGATGAAAAAAAGAAAAAAAAGTAACACTTTGTAATTGTACAGTATTCATAGAATAGTTTTGATATTTTCATTCACGGCATTATCTTCAGGAAAGAATTATTTCAATGATAATAGGTGTGTGTGCTTGCGCGCGTTCGCTTCAACATGTGTATGGTCTAGCCTTTGGTTTGTGCTTACCGTTTTTCTTTTCATTGAAAAGCCTATCCTCACGCCATCTTGACACTCGGCACCCTGCTTCTTTCGAAGTCTCCATCAAATCACGCCCCTCTCTATGTAATTGAATATTATTAGTTTTTAAGAGAACTGTCACGGTACATCGTGAATGGGAAGCCAGTAATCGGGATCGATAGACTGAATTGGCGCCATTGGACCAGAGTGTTTTAGCGTGAGTGATGAGGATGAAGAAGTGAATAAATAGATAAAAAAACGTGAGTAATAGATAAATAGATAGGAAAGATGAAAAAACATAACGAAAATAAATGAAGGAGTTTGAAAAGAAATAGATAAACGTTTTTATTTCAGTTGATCTGACACTCGTTGTTAAAACCATTTAAAAGATAGAAAAAAGGAAAATGTTGATGATTTGATGAAAAAGTTCGTGTATTTATTCAATGACAAGATAGTTAATAGACAACTATTTCATAGAATATATATCAATGAATATACAGATGAATGCACTAAAGGAAGCAAAACAAAAAATATATCGAATAAGGTTAAGAGGGAAAACAAAACAAAAAATGTTTTTATTGTAGCTGATCTTAAGCTCGTCATTGAAACTTTTTGAACGATAAAACAAAAAAGGATTGAGAAAAAAACAATAACATTATTCGATGAAAACATGCATTTGTTTATCTACTTATTTATTCATCGGGAAGAAAGTCGAGATGAATATCTTGTTAAAGGAGATAGGCATTTCCAAAAGAAAATCGGAAGCCCGTAAAAAAAAAACAAAAAAAAACATGGAGAGAAAAAAGCGTATGTATAATTGGGCAAAAAATAACATGTATTCATGAGTGACATTTAGGAGAGGGAAGAACGAGATTTTTTTTCTTCTAACAAAACACTAAGAGAGAAAAAAAATCAAGTACATAATAATGTTATGATCTCACCTACGCACCCCCTAAATACACGTGTATAACTATATCCATCAATCTATTTATCTATCTATTTATTTATCTATCCATCTGTCTATCTATCTATCTCTCTTTCTATATATATATGTATGTGTTTGTGTGTGCGTGTGTGTGTGTGTATATGTATGTGTGTGTATGTGAGTTGATATAAAGTTATTAGATAAATGTACGTGTTCATGAATGGTAATACATTATTCCACACCAACCAATATGTAGCAGATTATATTCAGCTGGGTCACAAACTTAATCAGAGTACATAGATAGATGGATAGATGGATAGAGGAATAGAGGAATAGATCGATTGATAGATTTTGAGATAAATGTGTGCCCTGAGGCATGATTGTTGATCACTCCACACTGATCAATATATTGCAGATTATGTTCAACAGGGTCACCAATTGAAGTATATATATATATATATATATATATATATATATATATATATATATATATATATATATAGAGAGAGAGAGAGAGAGAGAGAGAGAGAGAGAGAGAAAGAGAAAGAGAAAGAGAGAGAAAAAGAAAGAAAGAGAGATTGAAACGGAGAGAGAGAGAGAGAGAGACGGAGAGATGGAGAGAGACAGGGAGATAGGCAGAGAAACAAAGTCAGAGACAGAGAGAGAGAGAAATATTTGTTTCTTGATGCATTATTTCACGTAGATCGATAGAGGGAGTGACAGATATTAACCAATGCTGAACTCGGCCTAGTGCACTGCATCATGAATAATTGACCAAAATCAATCAACACATTTAGATTAGCTTAGAGTACACACGAATATATATTTACCCTACAAATCCCCCACTTCCAAAAAAAATCACCGATATATTTGAATTTTTTTGAGATGATGTTTAAGGAGAAAAAAAATGAATTCGTTCCTAGAAATCTTCAGTATTAGGTTGGAGACATTCGTTTCGAATTAGGAACCGAAAATCTGCACAATTCATGATGTAAATAGACTATTGAATCGATTGGAAACAGATCTTGGAGTGTGTCCCAAATCCGGAGATGTTCTAACAGGTATTTTTCCTAGTGAGGCGTAAATATAACTAAAGAGCACTCAGAGACCATATAAATCGACCAATGGTGTATACTTGCTAAAAAAACAATAACTCCAAAACGTAAATACTTCAATGAAATTTAAATGTAGAAATATTCAGTTACCTTCTTTAAAATGTAAACATATCATTTTATTGAATCTTCAGTTTCAATTTCCTTTCCGTCAGAATAAGACAAGAAATGTTTCAATCCGGAGTCAAACATAATCGAATACTTATTCTCTTTCCAACTTCATTGGCAGAGGAAAATAATATAAATACAATTTAGTTTTATCTCAGTCTATGAGATTGTCTTGCCAGGAATTAGATTTGGTCCACAGGTTTTCTAAAATTACAATGCACAGCACTGTTTTTGTTCCTCTGCAATAATTTTTATTCTCTAATTGGTAATATGTGAAAAGTGCTGAAAATAGCTCTCATTCCATTCAAACTTTGTCTATGTAACCTTGATAGTGATATTGAATAGTAAAAGTTTTTTTGCTGTTGTTGTTTTTCCACACTATATTCGATGAAAAATATGTGAATTTGCTCGTTGTCCAATCCAAAATTGATAGGATTTAAATTTTCACTAATCTGATCACAAAAGTAAAGATTAAGCAAAATGATATTCAATACTTTACGACAATATCAATCAAAAAATAAAACTTATTACCGAGTAATAAAAAAAAAACATAATTAAAAGTAACTCAATGTTACACATGCAATTAATGTCCGTCCAGATAAACGAAGTAATGTATAAAAACTTACATTCTGAAAAAAAAAAAAACGAATAAAATCGTTGTAATTTTGTTAATTTTTACATGTAAGTATTACCTCTGGCAGCTTACAGCAGACATATCACGTGTAATGGATCTGACTTGATCAATAAATAGTACACTGATATGTAAATGGGAGCTGATGTTTTTGCTCTGTAATGTTTGATCAATGTGATTAATATTTACACTAAAAGCATTGACAAGTAGAAGGGTCATCTGAGAAAAAAACCCCAAAAAAACATTGGAGTGGATGGTATGGGCTTGGGAGAAGTTATGGAATACATATACTAAGATCAGGGTACACTCATTCCCGGGCAATAAGGAAACGAAATAAGGTGGCGCATGACGATCGAATAGCATGCATTTGGTATAAATAGAGACGAAGAGGAAGGTAAATGGCCGGTACATTTAGAACGGAAAGTATTCAATCAATGCATCATACCAGCTATGGCCTTCAGGTTGGGAAATTCAAAATTTAGTTACCACTCTTAAAACCAAAAATTACGCACGCTGTTTGAGAGGTGTGTACATAAATGTAATTGGAAAAAGTACGAAAATATCTCTCAATCAGAAAAAAAATCCTGCATCCTCCTGAAGATTTCAGTACCTAAATTTTACTGTATCACCAATCAAGCGAAACATTCTGTATATCTGAGATATCGTGTGAACAGATGAACAGACGCAACTAAATACATATACCACTTTTCAACTTTCGATCGGCGGAGGTGAAAAAATTCAGAATGGCACGGGAGACCAACAAAGGGCAAATATCAAGAATAACTCGTTGGTACAGAGAAATATCAACATGGATCAAAGAGAGGAGCAAAGTGAACGATAGCGTACAAGTAATCAAGCAACAACGATAGAAATTGACGGGGCACATAGCAAGGAGACGAGACAGTTGATGGAGGCATTTAAAAATTGCCACCAATGAATGAATATGGTCAGAATAAGTTCTATTCATGACATCATTAGCGTTTCAAAAATAGAGTGAGTAAGCAATTTTTTCTTCAAGGAAATTGATTATGAAAAGTGTAGATGCTATCGATAAATCAAACATTATGAGGCCCCCGAAAGTCAAAAAATTATTTCCAGGAGGGGCTTAAGTAGAATACTGATGCAAAATTCGAATTCTGTTGATGATATTATGAGGAGTGCTGGAACACAAAAATATGTATGAAGAAAAACAAAAAAACACACGCACATATAAAAAAGGATCAACTACGTCTCTTCAATAATATATAAGAGTATAATACACACAAGCATATATAATTAAACGTACACAAATAATTACACACACATACATACAAACACACATAAAATTACGCACACACACAGAGACGCGCGCATATATATATATACATATATATATATATACATATATATATATATATATATATATATATATATATATATATATATATATATATATATATATATATATATATATATATATATATATATATATATATATATATATATATATATATATATATATATATATATATATATATATATATATATCAATGCTCTCCCATAGGAATAGAGTACTTTGGTGGATGAGTTTCTGCGTAAACGAATATATCGCTAAAATTCGGCCTTACTGTCCACCCAGTTCCATAATCCAGAGGTAGTCCAGACTCTGGGTCCGATGTGAGGGTTTCAATTTTGCCTCGCAATACTGGATGGGATAAATGTCTATAGCCACACTGAAGAGATGTAATACATTGGAACAGCTGTCTGTGGATGACACAATGATATGTATATATATATATATATATATATATATATATATATATATATATATATATATATATATATATATATACATATACATATATATATATATATATATATACATATATATATATATATATATATACATATATATATATATATATATATATATATATATATACTTGATCGGATAAATGTATATAAATTTATGTATATACATACATATAAAAATATGTATATATATATATATATATATATATATATATATATATATATATATATATATATATATATATATATATATATATATATATATATATATATATACATATATCCTCGCAGCTTAAAGAAATAAATAGGATTTTTCTTTCAGAACAAGTATTTGCTGTCCGACATAATCTCCCTGCTTATCGATAAATGTAAATGAAACCTATCATTAATGAAGACAAGATCTTAAATTACTTAATTAATTATTCATGGCTTTTTAAAAACGAGTACTGAAAACCATGGGAAAAGAAATGAACAATAGTTTAGAAGTATCATTCAACTCATAAACGAGGATTCAATTTCGTTGAAAGCGGTGAGGGTATAAGCAAATAATTAAAAACAACGGAAATTACTTGAAAAACAGAGGATATACAAACGATCTCCGATCTTTATTCATCACACTTCCTGCGTTGAAGCACACTTAATGCTCTCTGTTCCACGCTTGCATATTTCTATCTGGGTTTGCTCATTTCTGTTTTTAAAAGTCAAGGTTGAAAGATCAAAGGGGGGGGGATATATTTGTTGTGAATGCCCAGTCGGTGATATCGTCTAATAGGCAAAGTTTTAACTTTTTCTTTCTAAAGCTGAAAATAAATACATGGCTTTTATTTAATCAGAATCGTATTTAATCAAAACAGTGATATGAGGAACTATTTTTTTTTTATTATCAAAAGTTTATGTAATCAAAGTGAGACCAAACATTATCTTTCAGGAAAAAATTTAAATGCGTAGTCTTAACTTATTTTATTATGAATAGATGCATAATTTTGAATTGTGTAAATAAATACATGCATACATACATACATACACACACACACACACACACACACACACACACACATATATATATATATATATATATATATATATGTGTGTGTGTGTGTGTGTGCGTGTGTGTGTGTATGTATATATATGTATGTGTGTGTATGAGTGTATGTGTGTGTGTGGTGTTTCATTAAGAATCCAAAAGATGAAAGGTTATAATTTACGGGCATGAAAATTTTATGCAGTAATAATTTGTAATTTGTAATAATCTTGTACTCGGAACAGTATTCAGAAGTCCAAGTGATTGCATTATATGGTTGCTTTTTTCGAAAATACATTCCTTTACATCATGTTACTTTTGTTGTTTTCCAATGTAATGCAACGAATATAAAATGATAAAGGTACGAACCTGCCTCCAGATTAAAGACCGTGTTATCGTTATCTCTCGTTTCATAATGGTTGCCGTCCCAGTTGCAAGGTCAGGTTTTTCTTTTTTTTAGTTACTGTTGTTTTTAGGATTAGTATTTTGGGGGTAAAAATTCTTAGGTTTAGGGCTATAGTGGTCTTCTTTGACTTTAAATTCACCATCAGCTGAATTGCATTCAACATCTATTTCGAAATTAAAATATTTACATGTGTCCGATGATTTTGTGATACTTTTGTAATGTGTCTATTTAAAAATATTTTCTAGATTCAAAATATAAATAGTCAAAAAACATCCTGTTCATGCCTATTCTGAATTCGTACATATGTCAATTCATCTGGCAATTCATCTAACATTGATGCCAATAGCAGAAAACCACGAAAAGAATCCCGTTCTGCACTAAACTCCCCCCCCCCAAGAAGTTTTCTCGTGGGGGGATCAGCATCCATCTTAGAGGTATGTGCGGTAAATCACTCAGTCAGCTCAGTATTGAATCTCTATATCTAAAGGAGTTAATTTTGATGAGTAGCAGTTGTGAAATCAATTAAAAGTTCTTGGGTCAATTCTTTCCCACCAGAAAAAAATTTCTGTAATTTGAGTCTCATGGCAAAAAGATGTGTACGTCATACTATCCTACGAACAGATAATAATAATTGATTCTCCTTATCTGAGGATTAAAGATAAAACTGCTGTATCATTTTTCGTAATATACAGGAACTATCCTATAAACGTCGCTCAATCAACGTTGTTTCGTTGTAAGATATTTTAGGGAAAATATATAGATATACGATATTGAATGATATTGTAGCTGGAATTTTGAATTACGGTTTTAAAATTTCTGCACCTAAGTTATTGAAATTCACTTTTACTTATTGTTGAGTTCATGGTGAGATAGGTTTGGCTTCATTTAAGTTAATTTCGTCTTTCCTTTCTCTCACCACAATACACACGTATGCGTACACTGAGAGAGGAGTAGTGTATTTCCTACCCTAAGCCAAATCAGACACGAAAAGCAGGCAGCAGTTTTTTCTCGCTAACCAAAAAAAAAAAAAAAACATTCGTAAGTCGAAATGACCCTAGACAAAGTAGCAATTACCATTATTCCTTATAAGACAATCTTTTAGCGTTTCGAGATGATCGGAAATGATCGGGGAGTGATGCTCTAACGCCTAACAAATGCTGAACGGTATTTTCGCTTTTTGCATTTTTTTGTATTAATATATGTATGCATGTATTGTCGTTTTCTTATACCTCTATAGATGGTGTTACTCAGTTGAGTTCATGCAGTCAATCATTAGAAAACCCAAAGTCCGGATCGCCAGGCCTACCTAAGCTTTGTTCTGCTCATATCGCCTGGTATCAACCAATGGTCATTATTCTATGAACTGACCGAGCTGGACGTTGCTCAATTTCTCACACTTAGCGGGTATTTTGAACACGACAATGCCGTAACTTATTCTTACGGAATTGCTCTTCAATCCTAGTTCTTTACTGAATGCTTGGTGTAAAGGAATAGGGTGACATGTGCTTGAAGTATTTGGAACGATTCTGAGATGGATTGGAGCACGACCTTCAGAACTGTGATTACAGTGATTATTCCTTGCTTTGTTTGAGTTTTTCTTTTTTAAGTAAAAAAAAAATTTGTGAAGCAACTTTTTCGAAAAGCACTTGTGTTTATAAACGCTTCCAGGAAAAAGAATTTGAGAAAAAAAGCATAGTAAGAAAACGCTTGGAAATGCAGTTTGCAATGTGCTTTTTGGGAAAAAAAATATTTTTCTCGAAAACGCGTCTTATAATCTAGCCAACCCTTTTTGCAACTCTGAAAATCCTTAGATATGCTGAATATATCTTCCAAATTGAAATGCAAATATATGCGTGAATTGTTTTTCTTCCAAATAAATTTGACGAATAAACAGTTTGCGATAACAATTGAAATTTTATTTGCATATAGAAATTGGCTTGTGTGCTTGTGAATGTCTTGATATTATTTTGAAAGCACAAAAATGGACATAACATCCTGTTTGAACATGAAGAAAAGGCAGAGCAGCATGAACCTTTTTTGTATTTTTTAGAGGTATAATGTAATCGCTAAATCATTTAAACACTACCATCACCATTGGACGTTTAATTTTCAAATGAACGTTAGGAGTTTTTTCAATCATATACCCATTCGGAAATTCAAGCAACACCTACATATTTGAGAGCTGACCCACACTGTAAAGTTATTAGTCAGCAATAGGATGGGGATATTAAACACTTACCTGAAATAAGATCTGCTTAATACATTGATAAACATACACACATTCGTTGTATGCTTTACTATTGCTCTCATATATATATATATATATATATATATATAGTGTTCATAATGTATTTTAATTTGTAAAAATGTAAAAACATGAAAAATAGATTTCATTCGTTGTTGATGTTTATTCTTATGGGGGGGTGCTAATGAGTGCCTCTGGCACAAAATGCTAACGTTCACCGGGTATATATCCCTGTGTTTTTAATATATATATATATATATATATATATATATATATATATATATATATATATATATATGCATTTTTTTCTTTTTATTTAAAAAATATTTTGCCAAAGTCACTAATTCATTTTTGCCAAATCCATATTCTAGGATTTACAAACACATTTTATACGATTCCATAAATCAATTGAATCCTTTTATTACAAAAAATCATACATTGAATAAAGAAAACTTTGTATGATTCTATGTGGATTGATCGTTGAATTTCACAAAGGATAGTTACTGTACGGACAATATGATTTGCAGGTTGGAAAAATTGCCGTAAAGCCGGACCATGGTAGCACTACTGGAAGAATACGTGCCTTTATATCCCCTTCTTCATAAGGCCATTCCTTGCTAAACTCTTGGGTTTAAAAGCCTCTTTTATTCATAAGGCCTTTCCTTTCAAAACTCCTGCCTTTAAAGGATCCTTTCTTCATCAGACTCTCTTTTTGAAACTCTCACCTTTAGAGGCCCTTCCCTCTATAAGGTCATTCCTTTCAAAGCTCCTGCATTTAAAAGCCCTTTTCTTCCTAAAGCCATTCTTTTCGAAACACGTGCCTTTGAAAGCCCTTCTATTCATAAAACAATTCCTTTCAAAACTCCTGCCTCTCGAAAAACCCTTTTCTTCATAAGAATTTCTGTTGTCAGAAGCCTTCCCGTCTGAAAGCATGTTCAGTTAACGCTTACATCTAAATGAATAGACTTTCATGAATGCAACTGATGCTTGCTCGTCCTCCAGCGTAGTAAAATAGAATTTAATGTTCTGATGACATAATCGTAAGCTGTCCCTAAATTGTCATCAGATTCATAGAAAGAGTGAGGGGATGCTTCGTTGATATATGTTGGGGTTTTTGATTCATGAGTCATAGTTGTCATGCAGATAGTCAGTGAGTGACAGCAATCGCTGCAATAGAAGCTTGCACATCTTAGATGACACATATGCAGTTGTGCAAGCTAACAAAGGAAGATCCAAATGACCCTTCTTTAAACGCAGGGTCATCTTTTCTGGATAGACCTCAGCAATTTTTCATTCGGAACTGTATCACATAATCACAGATGTATATAAGGTTGAGAGAGAGAGAGAGAGAGAAAGATTGAGATTGAGGTATAAATATGTTATAGTCGTACACATGCATATATCAACTAATATTCACTTAAATATACAAACTGAACAGAATATACTGGTGGATAGAGGGTGTTGATATACGAAAAAGAGCTAGATGAAATACTATCGAGAAATCAGGGTGCGGTATAAAGGAAGATATCTAACAGTACACTGCCAGAAGTTGTGATTTCATAAAAATCCCAAGAGATTTCGTGAAATGCCCCCAAATCTTATGAAATCCGACGAAGTTTTGTGATGACCCTTGAAATTTCATGCAATTTCAGTAGATTTTGAAAATCTCTGAACATTTAAAAGATCAGATGTAAACTTTAGTTTCAAGGGCAGTTTGGTAATGTTTACTAAACTTGTTGATGATGTCTATCATGATTACAAAGAGTTCGATCCTCACTGGGCACCTACCTACTTGGCTTTATGTCGAACTAAGCTCCAAGAACGTGTATATATTGAAGCAGAATATACATGATGTTTACTAAATATGGCCCATTGGACTTAGCAACTCGAAAGTGAATGTGG
>OY735220.1:53597035-53599535 GCA_963457665.1 Thysanoteuthis rhombus
AATAGTGCAAGAAAATAATTCTAAAAAAATTTTAAGTATTTACTAAAGCATATAATTTCGAATTTTGGGGTTTGGATTCCACATCTGATTCGGAAAAAAACATCGATATCAATGCAAATGCATGTACAATTACCGATTACTGAGGACCAACAGTAGAGTGTTTGCCTACGGTCCTCTAGGCCATGGTTTCAATTCATTGCTGAATCATTGCCAAATCATAGCAAGGACTTTAAAAAATGGTTAACAAAACCCTATTGCTAAGCACTCAGCAAAAGGGATGGGACTGATGCATAACTACGGATCTTGAATTTTCAAATTAACAAGAAGAATACACAAAATATGGTGACATAATGAGATAATGAGATGAGAAGGGTGATTCTATATATGAAGTATGTCTAGGGTGATTTGGTACAGTATCTCGGCTGATTCGGTATTTGAAGTATATCGCAGGTGATTCGGTATATAAAGGTTATCAAGGGTGATTTGGTATGTGACTTTTATCTTGGGTGATTCAGTATATCAAGAGGATTAGTTATATCTTGGATGATTTGGTATATGAAGTTTATCGAGGATGATTCGGTATATCTTCGGTGATTCAGTATGTGACTTATAACTAGGGTAATTCAGTATCCATAGTGGATTCAATATATTTTTGGTGATTCAGTACATGAGGCATATATGTGGTAATGATATTTTACCACTTAATCCATGATTAAACCTTGAGTAATCTTTTCTGAAGTCACTGCTGCTGTTTTCCATCAATAACCATATGACCTCATAACATACATGTTTGAGTCACTGAGTTAATGGCTTGCAGATAGTTATAGAGCCACATACATACATATATTTATGTATACACTCAAATCCATAATTGGCCGGTTTGCTCAAAAGATAAGAGTATTTAACTTTGAATAATTATAAACGGAGTTGATTACGATCGATAGAGTCTGGGGGATTTGAGGGGGAAAAAAACAATAGAATTTGTTTTCAAATATTTGCAGCCTGAGCGACGAAAGGAGAAAAGTACTCTGTGCTTGTTTTTCCCCAGGTCTCTTGGGGAAACACACATCAAAGTGGGAAGAAAAAAGCGGGTCAAATGCGAAATCCAGACTGCAAAATGATTCAAGTCGAATGAGCTAATTTTCAAACAACGCTGTGCTCAAATTAAATTTAATTTAATCAAAACAAGGATGAAATGGAAAAATCTGACCACTTTAACAGCATATTGTAAAGAAGAACGCTTTGTGCATATTTTCCCATGTCCCTTGAGCAGCATCCATCCAAGCGGAGGATAAAGGCGGACCAAATGTAGAATCCGGGTACTGAAAACTTTCAGATAACTCTGTGATCAAAATTCAACTTAACTAGCCATCATAGTCAATAAATGAGCGACCGTAGCTTCAGGTTTTGAAATCTTGTGCTGCGATTCAATCGAAGGATAAATATGGTCAGAAAAATTATCTCTATTGAAATACAGGTGTTCCCAACGGAAAAAAAATTTAATTGAGTAAAAAGAAAAAATATCTAAAAATATTTAAATTCTGGAGACTCTGAATGTTATCAACAAACCATTCAATACAAAAGATCAAGAAAGATATTTCTTGAGAAGAAAAATCTATTTTTACAAAGAGTCTAGAAGAGAACTGATGCCAGTTTTCGTATCTGTAGACTCAATGGTATGACAAAGAGCGTAGAAACTCATGCACACGCACATATAAAAAGCCAATGTGTGAAAGTGTTGATATTTACGCAAACATCTCGACGCTTATTCTTCGACAAGGCATACGTAATGCCCGGAACAGGACTGTGATCAGCTCAAAGGGAGAGAGGGTCAAACTTACTTACAGTAACTCAAAGTCGCTATAGATGAACAGGGGGTGGTAGGCCCCCATTCTATTTGTCATGGGTTAAATCCATGGCCGAAGCATATGGAATAATTCAGACGAGATTCTCTCGTAGAACCCTATGTTGAGGTCTCTCTAGTTTTGTTTTATTTTTCCAAATAGTATGAAAATGCCAAATCAACATAATATCTAGATATCGAGCATTTGAAATAAATTGCACGAGTGCAGCATCACTGCCTTTTAAATGATGGTTTCTTTTCAACATCTAAAAAAGTAGGATTATATATATATATATATATATATATATATATATATATATATATATATATATATATATATATTCGATTAGTGGTAAGTTGTGGTGTAGGGATAATACGTTGATTAAAACAAAAACAATGGTTGACCCTCGTATGGCTATGTTAGCTCATTAGGTAGACAACGTGATTATTAGGCCTGTTTATTATCCAGGTACGGTAAGGGAGAGATGGGAATACTTGACAATCTCACATTGAGGCGCAGAACTAACAAAGTCTGGTAATATAGTGAGCTATATACACAGGGTGGTTTAGATTAGGGCTTGTGATACTGAGGCTCCCCAAAATTGTTGAAACCTAGGTTGATTATTTCTGAAGGTATCGCAGCTGTTTCTATTCCTA
>OY735220.1:53604535-53644535 GCA_963457665.1 Thysanoteuthis rhombus
CACCAGTTTTACCCTAATATACTGCACTGCCTTAGGGTTTTTCTATGTGATGGAGAGTATAATTTTCCCTTGTGTAAGTTTCATCGATCACAGTTTGTGGGTCATTCTCTTGGCTGGGTTCAATTTTTCAGCACCATAGGTGACTATCGGGGATGCATTAGTTGTATACTTTTTTACTCTTAGATCCAATAGGATTTTTTTTTGTTCTTGACAGTGGAGTTGGCCCTATCAAAGTTTTACCATCTTAGAATGATTTTTCGATCGATTCCTTCTTCTTTTGAGGATTCCATGGAAAGTTGATGTCCTACATAGACGTAAGGTACTAATTTTTCAAGCTTAGTGTTGTTGATTTCAATAGCTCTTCGTAAATTTCCAACATGTTTATTGTACATATATATTTAGGTTTATGTGATGGCCAAGATTTTTCTTTCTCTGTTCAGTTCATCTAACATTAGTTAGAGGCCTGAAGTTAGGTATTAGAAAAACACATTTGTACGCATTCATACGACCTAGTCCGTTCGGTAAATAAGGAAATCTGTTATGGTTGACGTGTGTGTTGCTTTTAACGGACCCCAGTGTGGATGGCTCCATGATATCGTTAATGTCAGATATCGTTATATCATGTTTTTTTTTATTGCAATTCGTTATCACGAAGGCTCAATGTACTTGCTAAAAGGTCATTTCTAATCTATTTTATGTAATTTCATGTCAGGTACGAGAGACCAAGGACGTGCGTTTACAGCGTGAAAATGAAGAGGCCCATGCAGTGATTGTAGGAAAATTTAGTCTCTATCAGCAGGGCCAATGTCAAGATGAATGACATCAAGTTGGACAGAGGAGAGAAAAAAAAAGAGAAAGTAAAGCCCACGTTATGAAATTAGACAAGCAGGCGATTAGCTGTGTGATTTTGAGAGGCAGGAGCAGTAAATGTAAATAGTAAAGATACTTCAGGATTCCGGTTACAGAAGACAGGAACAACCTTGACATACCCGAACCAGGCAGACCCAGATAATGGATCCTGCTGAGCGAATACGGGGACAGACAAGTGGGAGACCAAGGTGGTAAAGAGAGGGATATGAACTGCAGTTTGTTCTGTTTGGATATATTCGAGATCAAGGATGAACTAACAAGGTCCAAATTCGGTAATCTGACTCAGATCGTGGTCGACTATGGACAGAACTTGACGTTGTGTGACCAGTTTGAAAATCTACCTCAACAACTCCAGGACAGAGGGAAGCAAAGCCATACATAAGAAGCTCCCAGAGTTTCATTTCGAAACATGTAACAGCTGCAAAGAGTCAAAGATTGGAACGAAGCTTGTCAATCACGCGTTTGAGCCATACTACAGCAACAAAGCACCCCATATTGAAATATTTGCTGAAGAAAATTGTCACCCAGCCAAACACCACTTTGTCTCTGTACAATGTCACCGATTTAAGTCAATCATTTCCTGGATCTACTCATGCATCACCATTTACCAAAGTGTCAGGTACATCCAGTAGAAGACACAGACGTAATTTCTTTCAAAATGTTCAACTATTCTTCAAGAAATTCCCTCAGATTTGCATATTATCATTGTGGCAACCATTCTTCCAGAAATTCCCTCAGAATTGTATATTATCATTGTGACAACGATCTGTCCAGAAATTTCCCCAGACTTGTATGTTATCATTCTTGAGTACCCTAACAATGTCATCAGCCGAACTCCAGGGTAAACAAGAACATCATCATGGAGATGGAAGGATGCTGAAAAGACACAATGACAACAAACAAACACATTTGAAAATAATGCCAGCGAGTAGCCCCATAATGGAATCATGGACAACTCGCCCACTCAGAATCCTAATCTGCTTAGCATTCTCCCAGAACAGCGGGAGGGAGAATGAGAAAAGTCGAGGAGGAAAACATCGCTGTAATGAATCTTTGAGCCGGCAACAAGAACCTAGTTGTTGGGGGTGAATCAATATGATTTCTCTGATCAAGATTAAGAAATCACTTGGCTCAAGGTCTGTACAAGGATCTCCACGAGGCAATTCAATCAGCAGCCAGTTCAGCAGCTGACCTTGATGATGATGAAAAAAATTATATGTAAGTAGGTGTTGTGTTTAAGCATTGATTTTGGTAACATCATCGCCAAAAAATGCACCTTTTAGGACGTATCCATTTGCCAACTCAGACAACTTCTCAGGCAGATTTTATTTTTGAATTTAGTGTTCTGTGTTTCTTTATTTTCAGTCAAAAATGTCGAATGTCATTAGAGTTACCAATAACAAAACAGAAACGACTAAAATTAGGAACTAATAGGCGGGTGCAGAACCCGAAAGAAACAAGATGGTCTATGCTCAACAAACAATCAAATAGAGGCTTATCCACAGTCACAACTTGATTATTTTCGTGATAATATGTCCTATAAATTCGGGAAAGCTTAATGTCTAAATAGGTTAGTTACGATCTGGAGATGATTAAGCATCCAACTTTATAGATGGTAATAGTGAGCAAGCAATCTGTTGTGCAGCTTTTCCTTCGATTGATGCTTGTGAGAAATCGGCATCTAGCTATGTGAATAATTGTAGTAAGTGTGGAATCGGATGTGAACGGTTACTCCATGGTAGAAGAGATATATGTCAGTATAATCATTTCGATCTTGTGTTTGAAATATGATAGTGTAGATCTCATAAATCAGAGTAAATTTATTCATTCAGTCTCCCTATGGAGGCAGGATGCTGAACAAGGATGGTTAATCGATGGTTACACATGCAAACACGTGTCACGATTGAAAAATATCTCTGTTGTAGACAATCATAGTTGCAGCCACCATCCCCTTTGATGCAATGGCTGCTGCACCAATACTCCTAAGACTGGGAAAGCTTATTTGAGACTACAAGACGAGTTATTCACCTCGTGATGCTTATTTGTATATATATAGAGAGAGAGGAAGAGAGAAAGAAAGGGGAGAGAGATAGAGATAGAAAGTGTGTATGTGCAAATGTTAATGATGAAAGGAAGCAGCAATGAATTAGCATGAATATATCTATATCTATATATATATATATAAATGTATATATATATATATGTATACACACACATAAGAGTCGCTGATCCATATGTATAAATAAATATATATATGTGTGTGTGTGTGTGTGTAGAATATATATATATATATATATGTATATATATATATATATATATATATATATATATATGTGTGTGTAGATAGGTAGATAGATAGATAAACAGATAGAGAGAGAGAGTGTGTGTTTGTGTAAATGTATTCGATAAAAAAAGTAAAGAGAAGTTCAACGATATTACGTCTAGAAATTATTATTATTTTGACAATAAAGTACATAGCTGAATAATCATCAAACAATAGAAAAAAAATTACAAGGTTCGATAACAATCATACAATTATCACCAAGAAGAAACATTCCCAAGTTTTATGTCTCAAATAATGGGAGAAGGTTTTATGTATGCCTATGGCTATCTATTGTATGTAGGTGTATCTGTTTTAATACGCTTATTATGTGGTGTGCACACCCACTCACAAACACACACACACACATATGTATATTTATATATATACGCAAGTGTATGTGTGTGTGTGCGTGTGTGTGTGTGACAGAGAAAGAGAGAAAATGTGTGTGTGTGTGTGTGTGTCTATTGTTGAATGTATATGACTGAAGTTATTACTAAATGTCCACATTTATCGGCTGAAAACTCAGGGCTTTTTGCCATTTCCCCGAGCAGAAGCATATAGCTCAATCTAGCGGACATTTTTTTACGGAAAAAAATAGAAGTGAAGATGTTTGCAAATTGTGAGAAACTGCTTAGAAATGGCGTTATGTCACTGCGAAAAAAAGCCTGGAAAGATTGTAATAAAAATGTAAAACTCAAAAATAACAAGCGAAAGGTTTAGATGCATAGAATCCATCAGAGGTTGCCAATGAATTTTATCACAAGTTCCGCCCTGAGGTTTCAAATGACTGAGGATATCTGTTGAGATACTGAGAGAAAAACTTCACTTGCTCTGTTTATGTATTTCAGCCTTTTGTATGTGTGTGCCTAAGCTGGAGTCCACACACAAACACACACACACGTTACAGATCTTGTACCATTAATTGGCTTCGTGATGCAACATTCTGTTCTCGATTGGAAATTGAGGAATTGTGCTGCAAAACGAAAGGACTTTCCACCGAGAAATATAGATATGACTTTACATGAACCCTCTTCCATGGCATAGTAAATGCATTCCTTGATGCATATTATCGAACATTTTTGGTCCCATTCAGTGCATATCGACCGGAAGCATTATTCAATATATACACATGGATAAAGTATCACCAATCTGTGATACAAGTATATATATATACAGTTTGTGCAAAAAGTAACTGATATATTTCAAAATGATTCTTTTATCATCAATATAGAAAAGTTAAGAGAATTTGGACAGAAATGATCGTGGTTTTTAATGTATGATCTTAATCTCTCCCTTTCCTTCTGTATATTCCCCCTCTCTCTCTCCCTTTCTCTCTCTCTCTCTCTCTCTCTCATATATATATATATATATATATATATATATATATATATATATATATATATATATATATATACTGAGAAATAGAAATAAATATATATGCATTATATTGTATCGGAAATCTATTTTAAATGACCCCCTGTATTTGGCCAAGAAACAGCTTAAATAGAATAGAAATTTACTGGAGAGAAGCTGCTGCAAGAATCGAACAAGAGATATTAAAAAATTCGTAGACGCCTCACTGTAGCATTGCTCTTAACATTGAGCTAAGGGATTTTCGATTATATATTGTATTAGCTAATTGATACATTCACGTGAGATCATTATAAATGGAATTTTAAAGAAATATAAAGTATTTATTTCATATATATATATATATATATATATATATATATATATATAGAGAGAGAGAGAGAGAGAGAGAGAGAGAGAGAGGGAGAGAGAGAGAAAGAGATATCTTTGGTTTTCTGTCCCTCGACTTATTGATAACTTGAATTTGCAAACGAACTGTCATGAATCATTTCTTTTATTACTTGTGTTACTAGTAATGGTTTGTAATCAAAATATTGCCTGCTCTGAGCGGAAAAAATCCAAGATTTGCGAGTTTTGAGGGCTGAAAATGTTTAATTTCAAGGCCAACAAATGATATCAATATTAGAATATATCTTTGTAAATCTTACGCCTCTTTCAGCCGGAAAAAGTTCCTCACCTTTTCATGTTTGTTCTCAATTAAACGGCTTTCATTCATTGTATTATAGTTGCATCCTTCATGAATGCACTTCTCCTTTGGTAACACTATTACTAATATTGTAATAACATTTAAAACTCAGTTTGCGTTTTTCAGATATTCATGCAATTATTGTCTACTTACAGTTTACTTTGTTTTGTTTTGTTTTTTTTTCGAAATATTAGAAATATGATTTATCAAATCCATTTCTTGGCTTTGCTAGAGAAAAAAAAACAGAATTTTCTGTCTAAATAAACGAAAAAGCATGGGTTAAGATTTGTCTTTTTTTACACACGCAGTTTGACGCGAAGAAAATTTTTTTTGTTCAATGTTAGGTGCTCCCGGTCCTGAAAAACTAACGAATTTCCAGATAGTTCTAGAGGATATTCAAACGATTGGAAGCACCGTGAATCAAAAAGAATGTTAAGATCTGCGATTGTAAAAATAAACAAAGCCAAAAACAAAAAAAGGAAATGTTCACCCTTGTGAATGATTGAAAACATTCGCCAGGAAAATTGTAACAAAAAACAACTTGTATTGTAAGTGTTTCATTTGCTACTTATTTAAAAAAACTCTCTAACATCAATTACAACGGACCACATCATTTTGATAACTTGTTTAAAGTAAAAAAAAAAAAAAAGATACAGCCTTAATTTTGAGATACACCATCCTACTCAACAATTAATGAAAACTTATTTATTGTTTATTTATACGACTATTTGCTGTTGTATTCTAACAAAGCATGAGAAAACTCAATAAGAATGAATTTAATTTCGATTTTTAAAAAAAGGTTTTCTTAAATCGGAAGTCGATCGGTAAAAGAAGACCAGAGACAGATTTCAAAATAATATAAAATTAACGTTAAAAAACATATGTTCAAGTTTATCTATTCATTTATTCGCTTATTTCTGCAATATGGAGAGCTTTTTATCATCCAAGCAGCGAATAAATACTATGTACTACTGATTTCACTGTTTACTCGATGCCGGTCCTCGTCAAAATTATGATGAAAAATAATCAAAAGGTAAAAACCAATCAAAATTACCGACAAAAAATATCACAATTATCTTATTGTCATAGTTTCTTTGGTGTTTTTTTTCCCGTGCATAGCAAAGTACTTTATACTAAGACGAACATTTGACTGCATGATGCTCGATTTGCATGTCACCCGTAACCGTTTCTACTACAAACAGATTAAGAAACAGAACTCGTTTTAAGATCGGGGACTCTCCCTATATATATGCATACATAATAATCTCTCGATTTAAGGATAGAGCACTCTGGTGGAATTATGCAAGAGCGATTATATTGTCTAAATTCAACCTTACTGACCGTAAGGCAGAGAGAAGATGCCAGCCTCTTGATCTGAAGCGAATGTTTCGATCCTACCTCGTCGTACTGGATGGGATAAAGGATAGTCTATAGCCACACTGATGAGTTGTAATACAACAATAGCTGTCCGTGGATACACAATCATTTAATTATGATACATATATATATATATATATATATATATATATATATATATATATATATATATATATATATATATATAGATAGATAGATAGATACCTGCTTAAATGAATTTAGATATACTCATAGTATTTGTATTGTATGTTAATAATTATACATCTATCTATCTATCTATCTATATGTGTGTGTGTGTGTGTGTGTGTGCGTTCGATTTGATTCTACCGATATGTATCTACCCATACACATGTATATATGTATCTATGTGAGCATGTATGTAGATATATATTTTGTTATATCAGTGCCCTGACATCGGTGTATCGCCTTTCCCAAGATGCACCTTACCTATCTATCATTGGGTTTGCATGACCAATAGGCTCTTAAAACCATCATATTGTTTGCCCACACAGTTTTGCTTATGATATCAGCGAGATGTCAAGCAGGTGTTTTGCTTTCTTTCAAAATTACTATCAGAGTGTCTTAATGGTTATTACGATATCTATATATCTGTTTGTTCTCTATTACAAGATGCTGACTCCGATCTTTCCATTTCAATTTGAGGGTAACTGTTTTCGGTTAGGTTTCATCTCCATAAGTGCTTATAGGGATAATGCATTGTTTGAGGATCATCTTTTTCAAAACTAATTGGACTTTCTTGTTCTAGAAGGTGGAATTTGCTCTATCATAGGATTGCAAACTCTGAGTGATCGATTTTTTCTTCTGAGAATTTCTATAGTGATTTTTTGTATTTGGTAGATGCAGAGTTCTGGATTCTTTAGCTCAACGTTTCCGATATTCATCGTTGATATTTGTTTCCGTGAAGTCCATGTAGAGACATGTTTTTTTGCTTTCTTCATTCAGTTCGTCTGACATTATTTAGAGAGCTCGAAATTCATAAAACGTTCGAAATGATTGAGAAATTATTCAGGTTTTAGAAATGATTTTAATGAATTGACTACGACAGTCACAGATTTGGGGTGAATAGAAATGAAATAATCATATGAAAAAAGGAAAGCCATTTATGAAGAATCGGAGAGGGAGTAAACTATCTGAAGAAAGGAGGGATAAGGAAACATGGATGAATTGGTAGAAGAAGGAAGAGACGGATGAATGGAAGGGACGAACAGTGAATTGGAACAGCAAGAATAAATACTAAAGGAATGAAACTTGAAAATAAAATAAATTGAGAATTAATATAGAACACTTACATAATGGAAAATGGAAGTTTGAAAAATATATTGAACATTGAGAATGAAAGAAGGAAAGAAGAAAAGTACAAACGGATGGTAGAAAAGGGGGAAAGAAGGGAAGTAGGGAGGAAGAAAGAATGAATGAACGAATGAAGGAAATTCTAGACCCCTGACAAAAAGAATTAAAAGATAAAATGGAAGCTTTCTAAGAACAATGAAAGAAATAATGGAGTGAAAAAAAAAAAATAGAATGAATGACAGAAAAGAAAGAAAAAAATGATTGGCAGAAGTGAAAACTGAGGAAAAATTAAAGAAGAAAAAAGGAACATAAGGAATGAGAGATACGTCGAAAAAGAAAGGGTAAAAGAATAGAATAGTGGTACTCGAAATAGAAATCATGGGAAGAATGAAAAAAGAAAATAAGAAAGGAAAGGAAGATAAATGGGAAAGAGAGGAAGGAGGAGAGAAAGGAAGGAAGAAAGAAAGAAAGAAGAAAGACATGTAGGATGGAAGGAAGTGAGAAAGGAATAAAAATTAGACAGAAAGATATGTAGAAGAAACAAATGGAAAGAGAACAAGAAAATTAGAGAGTAAAGAAAGAAAGAAAAAAAGGAAAAAGGAAGGGAGCGAGGAAGAGAAAAAACTAAGAAAATGAAACAAAAAGGAGAAGGGTAAAAGCGAAACAAAGCGGGAAAAAGTGGAAAAAGAAACAAACGAAAAAAAGAAAGAAAGTAAAACATAACAGGAAGAAAGAATGCAGAAATGAAGGGAAAAGGGAAGATGAGAGAAAGCTACAAAGACATATCAAACGGGAAAAAAGTGAAAAGACGAAACAAAAAAGGGAGAAAACAAACGAAAGAAAGAAGAAAGAGAGTGAAGGAAGAAAAAAGGGAAACGGGATGAAGAAACACTTAACAAAAAAAAAGGGAGAAGCATGCACGAAAGAAAGAAATACTGAATGAAAGAAATAAAAATGGAGAAGAAAAAAAACACATTATAAACAGAAAAAAAGCAATGGCCAAATTCAGTTGAGTTAAAACAAATGCAAATGAAAAAAAGGAAGATTACAGAGAAAAGACGAAGATGGAAGTAAATGAAGCACTACAGGATTTCGTTTTGTTCTTATGAAATGAAAAAAACGAAACTAGTCTCTGAGCCAGTAATGATTCGATATTCTGTATCCTGCGTATGTCTTTATGTTCTTTTCCTCGTTCAGTTTTATTTATGTATTTGTTTGCCTCATTGACTCACAGTTTTAATCTTCTAAAAACCAGAGTAAAGTAAACATTGTCTTGACAGATTTGACGTCATTTTTGTAATAAAACCCGTATGAGATATTGAATGAATGCTTTCAGGAAAATCTTGTAATCGGATCAGTTCATCACTCTCTTCCAATTCATCAATTCTTCTCGCACAGATAAATACGATCGCATCTATCTATCTATAGTCCATATCTATCCATATCAGTCTGTTTATATTAATCTATGTTGATATATCTCTCTCTCATTCTCTCTCTCTCTCTCTCTCTCTCTCTCTCTGCATATATATATATGTGTGTGTGTGTGTGAGTATCAGTCTATCTATATATCAATCTATGTGTGGGAATACAAATATTGTCTTTAATTCTACGAAGCAAGCGTCATTGACACAAAACTCCTGCGATCACAAATATCTATCTATATTTCATCAATCTATCTATCTATCTATCTATCTATCCATCTATCTATCCCATACCAAGTTTGTCCGGTGAGTATCAAGCCCTTTTGAATAACTACCAATTTTCAAGTCTGATGCGGGGTTTTGTGGCAAAATAATTGCATTACACGGGCCAGATATGCCCTCCCTATGGTACAGTTTGGCTGGCTGCAACTTTCAGTCTTTCACTGTTGAGGAAGATTTCAGGCAGTCTGCGCTATTAAGTAGAAAGCGTCGATACGGCCTATAGCGATCCCAAAAGACGACTTCGACGTATTTTGAAAAGGCAGGAGGGATCCTGGGATCTATGATGCTTTGAGGAAAATAATTTGAAATTTCCGTTACTATCAAATAGCTAGACATGACCTTGAATAGGTATATATGTAGGTATAGATATATAATTACGTGTGCACGTGTTTTGATGTGTATGCAAGAGTCTGTGTATGTGTAAAAGAAAGAAAGAAAGAAAGAAAGAAGGAAAGAAAGAATAAAAGATGGACAGATTGGATAGAAGAGCTCGTAAAATATAAGATGTATTGTGAAAGAGAAACTAAATTGGAAAACAACGAGAAATGAGAATGAAGCGAGAATTTAGAGGAAGAAAGAAAAAGAATGGAAGAAATACAAGGACAAGACGGGAGTGAACTTTAGATAGGGAATGAAAAAAAAATGATTAAAAAGCAGAGGAGACGTGAAGAACAAAAAGTGGTTGGTGTATAGATATTTGCGGAAGATGGTTATTCTACGGAGGTAAGAACGTTCTAATAATGGCTACTATACTAAAATACTGTGTATTTGTGAGTAAAGATAACAGTATTCATCTTGTAATATCTTATTCCCTTACACAGGCAATAGCTTTAGTTGTTGGCCTCAGGCTCTACATATCACGTTACTAATTATTTGAGAATTGGATTTAGAAGCAACAAACACCTGAGTGGTGTCATTCACTTAAGCCTTCGTTATCTTACTCATAGCAGTGAGATAGATGGATTCATTCATTTCAAAACAGCATTCATGCGAAACGAACGCAAACTGTCGCAGCCAAATCCATACTCCACGTCATTAACCGCTAGGCCACCCTGCCCTTCCTTTGCAGGTGGAAGAACATCATGATAACATGTGCTCCGTTTGAGTACTGGAGGTCTTGAAATAGGACTATTGAAATTTATCATGAGGAAGGATATCAAAATCATGCTTAAGAGGCTTACAGTGATATCTATGAGTGCTTGGAAAATTGTTTCCGTAAATTTTGTTTCTGATGATTTCATGTGGGACCGCCTCATCAAGCTTCCTCACTTTCCTGATTTGTCTTAGATGGCTCGATATTGCCACATTGCCAACGGCCAGTATCTGTGTCATTTTTCTGACAGTTTGGCGTGGGTTTTATTCGACCAACATCTTTAATTGTTCATTTGCAATTGCAGCTGGACATCCTCTGCCTTCTGATCTTCGAGACTCAAATTTCGACAAATCATTTGGATTCAACGCCATATTATGAGATTGAGTGTGGTTCCTTCCCACTTACTTGATGTTATTAGCAGATTAACTGCCCGCTAGAGTATTATGCACAACTCTTTCCTTTCTTTATCAGGTTTAAAGGTGTATACAATTCACAGAAGATCTGAAACTAAACAGTGAATAATAAAGAAAAGAGCAGATTTAAATCATTGAAACGACATATGTATATATATATATATATATATATATATATATATATATATAAGAGCAATTTTATTTAGTGTTGATGTACAACACAACTCTAAGTTCGTATCTATAATCGGCCTTTATTTCTCGAACAATCATTTACACATCTACCTTCACCCAGCAAAAGGCAGGCAACAACCCTGAAGAGACGAACAAATAGTATCAAGGAAACGATTTCTTTTTTTTTGTTCCATAATTCTTATTGTCTGCATTGAATCAATACCATTATAAGGGAGATAATTCTCTCGTTAGCTCCATTCGTTCACACAATCACCTCCCTGTCTGCTCCAAGCACCAACATCATTAGAGAATCATGACGTTATTGATTTATGTAGCGATAACGACTAACACAGAAACAGCGCCTCGTCGGCTGTATCAATTCATAATCGAATTCCTATCACAACTGTTCGAAGCTTGATTTGGATCTACATTGCTTCGGTGAATGTAATTAACGCTCTCACACCCTGTCGTCATTTGGAGATTTTTTTGGAATCAACATTCAGTCCATTTTCTCAAAGTTAACAAAACTGACAATACATAGAAATACATGGAATTTTTGCAATATATATATATATATATATATATATATATATATATCACAATACCAACTGCTGCAGTAAGAACATTATATACCTTCTAGAGTGCAATAGATGTAAGTTACAGTACATAGGTAAGTCTGAGTGGCAATTTAACATTAGACTCAACAATTATAGATATAGGATTAAGTCACAAAACAATCGTAGCCCACTTCCCGTACAACTACACTTTCGCATACCTGACCACAATTTTGCCACTGACGCTAGCTTTACCATAGGAGAAAAAATAGAAAAAACTACTCCAATTGACATAACTAAAGTTCTAGAGATACACGAAGATATGTGGATCAACAAACTCAAAACCCTATATCATAATGGATAAAAAACTAAACTGGACAACCCTCATCACACAGAACCCTGATACACAAAACTCCTACCAATAATATCCTCACACCCACATCTATGACACATTCAATAATGGAAGCTTCAAAGTCACCCAGAACCATAGGAAAAATTCACCTTAGCCAGTTATAACCCCAGTCCAAATCATAGCCAACACATTTTCAATAACTCATAAGGCTGATACATATGCAGCTCCTTGACCTCACCATCCCTCCATTAACACTATCCCTAACATAACAAAAATTTTTTAACTCCACATCACTCCCCAAGACCATCTGCTACTGCTTAACAAAAGACCTGATACCTAACTGGACATTCTCCCACTCAGCAGGAAGCCTCCAGCAGCCCTGACAACACAATTTACCCACAATGCATAGCTCCTGATAGTGGACTCTGGTTCCACATGGGAATTTTTAATGCATACTCACACAACACATACAACTGATGATGGGAAGAATCCCGAAACATGTCTGGACAATTTAAATGTAAGGATTAATAAACCTTACCTCTAAACACATTACTCCCAAGTCTGAATCACTCTCTACAGTACACATTATATATATATATATATACACACACACACACACACACACACACATATATATATATATATTGTTTTTGCTATTTTCTGAAAACTGTCGTGGAAGTATTAGATTCTACTCTGACTTGGGACCTGGATTTTTTTCCCACCAACAAGAACCATCTTCAACTCATCAAGACAAAGGCAATACTTTACCAATTACGATACCAATATTAAAATATTTCAAAATCAGTAAAGAGTCGTCATATCTATTGACTAATTTTGAATCAACAAACTGCAACGGACAACCATTCTTATGTCAATACAAAAATGTGGCATGCCTGGGACCAAACATATTTCTCAAGATACCTGGCAATCAGTCATATCTCAGGGAGATTTAGATTCATGTTTTTTCAAAGAGCATTAATGCAAGCTTGAAATGGAATTTGACTTCAGTTTGCAAAATTAATTTCCCCGTGCAAATTATCTGAAACGTCATCTCCCATCTTTATAGCTTATGTGAAATTAACCTAAAATTTAGTTATCGATCTATTTGTACTACTCTTCCAAGAACCTAAGTTTAGTTCGTGGAAGTTTTTTTCTGTTTTTTTTTTTTAAATCTTATTCAAAGTCTTTTTTTAATCATGTCTTATGTGGAATGTTTTCCTTTGATTGGGAATTTGTTTGGAATTGTGTTAATTCCACATTTATTTTTCCTTCCCAGACAGCAACAATGTGTAGAAAAATCAGCTTTTTTTTAATTCTTTAAAATTTCCTACTTGAAAGGAAGACCAATGAAGTACACCAGTCTATCATTTAAGGAGAAGTGCAGTGATCAAAGTGACGTATTTAGAATTTTAACAACATTGAAAGATCAAATGAAGAGCAGAAATAGAAATGAAGGAAAAGAAAAAGTAAAGTAAGTCGTGCTTTTACGCTGGAAATGGCTTCAGTCGTTCTGTTTCGATGTGTGAATTGAATTTCAAGGAGTAAACAGCCAAAACAACCTTTGCACAATTCTTTCCTGTGTCATTTTACTCATAGCTAGGGCAGGTCAATTCACAACTCAGTCATAATTGATTAAATTTTTAAACATGTTTAACTATTCTCTAATATCTTTCCTCGAATCGGTTATCTATTGACAAGATGTATTTTTTTTTAAATAGATATACTGAACGAATAGTTTTTCCAGAAATATATTTTTCAGAATAAGTTGCCGAGTCGTATTAAGAATAGCAATAGTGCAAACAGTTTTGAAAATAAGTTTGAAGAGTTTCGAAATTATGGGGAGACTATAAACTTTCAAAGACAATTTACATCCTGTCTGATAAGATTTATCAAGAGAGTCTGATCTGTGAATTGGTTCAATTGTAGATACTGTCTGTATTCATGTAGATCAGATATGTTTTTATGAACCTTTAATTATTTTTTGTAGATATTGAATTTGGGATCGACAAGGTGTTTATCAAGTATACTTCAAAGTGCCGAAACATATATACAATCACAGCAGCTCCCTTATCAGGCTACATAAAGACTGGGGCCGCTTTCAGCTCCATAAAGGAGTAAGACAAGGTAATAGCAGCTCACCCAAACTCTTCACAACCTGCCTTGAGATGATCCTCAGAAGACTAGGCTTGGAGAGCAAAGGTATTAAAATAGACGAAGAGAACCTACACGGCCTCCAATAATGATAGATGAACTAAATGAAGAGAGCAAGACGGTCGGTATACACATAAACTTCAGGAATACGAAGATCATGTGCAACGACTACACCGAATATAAAAACACTAAGATCAAAATTGAGGACACAGAAATGGAGGAAGAAGATCACAACATCTACCTAGGACAATGAATCTCCATGAAACCTGTAAAAGAAGATGAAATCAGGTGAAGACTCACAATTGTAAAAAAGAACCAATTCATCCTAAAAAGAAGGGTGTTTAACCAATGCATCCTCCCAATAGTCACTTAGTGGCTAAAAGATGGAACCTAACCATAAGACTGATTCTTGAGAACAATGCAACGTGTATATGGAAGAAATATGCTGGACTCCACATGGAGAGACCACAAGACAGCACAAACATCTGGGAAAAGACAAGAGTCAGGGACATCATAGAATTCATCAGAAATCTCAAATGGCAGTAGGCTGGCCATGCTGTAAGAATGGCGGACAACCGATGGACAACGCAACTCACGACATGGATCCCCCAAGATCACATGCTTAACCGAGGCCGGCAGAATGTTAGATGGAGAGACGAGCTAGACAAATTCAAAAAGTACTGGCTCTGCGATGCCCATGATAGAGAAATTTGGCAAATCTCTGGGAAGGTCTATGTCAAACAACAGACGTTAAAAGACTGATGATGAAGATGATGAAAGGGGTGTAATACATGATGATGATAACATGAATGAGACGAGAGCTTAAACTGTCTCAGCCAAGGTTTGAACCCGGCTCACCAATTCAAGTTCCCGTACAGTTTTTAGCTAAGCCGGCCTGAACCTCCCAAGTGGAGAAGAACCAATTCGTAAAGTACTGCTTGTTTGCTAATTGTTCAAAAGGCAACTGAAAGACGCCAATTATTTCATTAAACCTGAAGTGAAGAAAATAGATGTTTCAGGAATTGTAACAACATTAGATTATTCCATAAGAAAACGTTGTAAATGGAAGGAAACACAAAGAAAAAACTGCGTAAACGAAACTTTCCTACGGATGGATTCCAGTTGTCATTTGTAATTCTCATTACTTAATGGAAAATAAACTTATCTGTAAGACTAAAGTACGCTGTCACTTTTATTAAAAAGATCAAACAATGAAATTATAGCGCATGCAAATAATATGCAAACAATAGAGTGATGTTAATCAGAATTTCAAACAAAGGGAGATTTGTAAAACAAAAAAATATGTTTAAAAATGGTAAAAGACCTGATTTAAGAACTGATTGTACTGGTGCTCATTATTGTAAAGATACCAGCATTATAGGCTTGGATATCAACATGGTGAAGGTGAAAAGACCGAAATAACTCCAGTGACCATCCAGATCAAGACTCCATGACAAAAGGAATGGAAAAGTTCACCAATGACAATCAAGGTGACATCAACATTTACTTTTTCGAGAAGGTCACTCTCTTTAGAACAGCCCATATGTTACGGGAAACACTGCCATTAAAGTTACAACCACTTCATACACCCCATTTAGGACCATAGTTTGGGACGATAGTTTAGACCTAACATTTGATGATGGATAGCAGAAAGAAAGAAAGAAATCAATACTGATATTAGCAAAAATAATAATCTTTTTCCAAGAATGAAAAGCATAAAGTCATTTCGGACTTTGACGATCAAGCATATCACTCAATTCAAACCAGAAAACCCGATCTTACCTGCACGATAAAAATAGTTATGGCATTTGACTGACGTTTAACAAGCAGTAAGACACATAGACTATCACAGAAGATACACACGCCAGTATTTACGTCAGCTGAGTTGCGACCTGCTACCTTACGACATTGTCATCAAAAGTTCCAACTTGATTTTGACGGCTTTGACAGTTTCTGTCCTCCTCAATGCCGGAAAAGCCATGATCGTTCTCAAAAGGAGCAAATGCACTTGCTTACCCGGACAAAAATATTATGTACAGTTGAACCGGTGCAGAAAATGCAAAGACTTCAAAATAAGCATCAACTATTCCGAAGGGTATTATAGATCTAGCAATCTCTCGGAATACCGTAGATTAACATGAATGACATATAGTTGGAAACCAGCTTATAAAAATAGTAATATGGAATATATATATATATATATATATATATATATATATATATATATATATATATATATATATATATATATATATATATTTGTGTGTGTGTGTGTGTGTGTGTGTATGTATGTATATATATATATGAGTGTGTGTGTGTTTTGCAATATGCAAAAGGTCACGATGACTCAGCGATGTTGGCATCTAACAGAGGTGTGTGACAAAAGAAACACCGCAACTGAAACTCTGGGGGCAGGGGAAAGACATTGAAAGAAACTACCGAATTCATAGTTTGAAGTTAGAAAGAAAATGATGTTTTTATTCTTCAACTGTGATGGCAACATGACAGAACAAGACTTGACACGAAATGCATTTCTTGAATTGTGAAAATGCTCGAGAACAAACTGGCCAAATTCTTTTCTTAGCTTGTTATCTGTCTCTTCGCCTGTCGTACATTATCCTTGTTCCTTGACTCTGGCCTTCACTGCCAACTGATACGGTAGACGGACAGCCAGGGGTCTGTTGATTGCCAACCGGAGGGTTTGAGGCGACTCCTGCCTGACAACTGACCGCCAACTGTTACATTTTATGTTCAGTTATCACCCTCAGGGTTCCTCATAAAGATTCGAATAGTTTTTGTCTGAAGGAACTTGCCAATCAAACCTCCGTTTCAGTAAGCCTATTTGCAGCAAATCCCTTCTACATTTGCATTCTGATATATACATATGTGTGCGTGTGTGAGAGAGAGAGAGTAAGAGATAATGAGGCTGCGTAATTGACAGCTAGACATGTGTTCTTGAATGCGTTGCCAAATTAAATTCATGTATATCAATATATATATATACATATATATATATATATATATATATATATATATATATATATATATATATTACAAGAAAAGAATTCTATTTAGATATTCAAATCAAAGCCCTAACATTCAGATTGAACTGAGTCGCCATTAATCACGATAAAACGGACATCCATTGAGTCAGCCATAGATCAATAGTGACTGAACTTCTCCAGTTAGTTTTTCCAGGCCCTTAGGTGATCACTGCTAGGTGTCGAAATTCAATATGCACTATTATCATATCCATATTCAACCGCTTCCCTGGTTCCCTGGCAAGGTCCAAAACACTCATCCTTTCCTTGTTTACTGCCAACAGATCTGCTTTCCTAGCTTCAATTGGGCGATTCATTTAAATCCCAAGTACCCAGTGATATGAACGTGCAACATTCTCCAAGTATATGCTATATTATCTAGGCTTAGCTCAATACGACGCAGAAATCGCCATAACTAAAGTGAGCTGCTCGAACTTAGCGCAATGACTAGCATTCGAATTGTTCGTATCTTCGTAACTTTCCTCTCGCGTACCCTCATTTATTATTCTTTGTGTTTCCGGGTATCTTATCTTCAAAATCTATGCTTTTTCTTTCCAGTTATTCGTTACTTCGTTCGTTCCTGAAGATATTTAATATGCATTCATCGTTTATGTTAATTAAAAGTCTCAAACGTGGTACACATGATGCTTTAACACTTACAGTTTTTAATATCAATTAAGTATATATTACAAGATATTTAATTCAAGCAAAACACGTGACATCAACCATACGGACATGGCAAAATAGAATTAAATGTGCATTAGAGATAATCATGCTCAATATAACATAGAGAGATCACAAGACAGCACAGTATATTTGAAGAAAACCAGGAATTCAAGATATTTTAGAATCCATTAGAGAACTCAGATGGCAATTGGCCGGTCACGTTATGGGAATGTCAGGCAATTGCTTGGCATCACGATTTACAACGTAGTTCCTCAGAGATCACATGCAAAACTGTCGCCAACCAAATATAGATGGCGTAACAAGTTCTGAAAATATTGTCTCTTCGACGCATATGAAAGTTAGGTTTGGCAAATCATGAGGAAAGTTTGTGTCAAACAACAGACGCTAAAAAGCTGATAATGTTATTCTCAAGGTAATAGCATTTGGGTTCTTCTTCCGGAAATATCCAGTGACTGATAGATCTACCAATAGCATTGTTATGTGTGTCGATTTGAAAGACGAAAATATCTAAGGTACCAAAAGTTACCATTTCTGGCTGGGTTAAGATACCATACCTCTACAATTATTCGCGGGTTCATTCTTATTTCTTGATCTCCCTGTATCTCCACACACGCGCACACACACACAGAGGAAGGTAGCAGGAAATGCCTTACTTCACCAAAATATACCTGTCCCCTATTCAACATAGATTGCTGATGGCAGATATACGAACGCTCTCATGCCAGATTTTGACCAGGCCATCAAATAACAACTACATATACTACCTCTAACCCTTAACTTACTAGAAATATAACTCCATTACAAAAGCTTCCCCTTCTTCAATTTTTCTGATCACCCTAATAGTGCCATTCCTACAAAACATGTTTTTTTCTTACAATGTATATGATTTAGATGGAGAGATGAGCTAGACAAGTTCAGGAAGTACTGGCTCCGTGACGCCCATGATAGAGAAGTGTGGCAAATCCTGGGGAAGGTCTATGTCCAACGACGGACGCCAAAAGACTGATGATGATGATGATGATGATATATATATATGAAATTGTTCCTCCACAAGATTAGTGAGAGAGGTAGCAATATCTCTCTACTATTCATATGAGGCCAATAAAATACAAGATGGAATGATGAACTGAACTAATTCAGAAAATACTTGCTCTGTTACATCTATGATAGAGAAATGATGCAAACCTCTATGTCCAACGACAGACGTTAAGGGACTGATGATGATGATGATGATGATGATGATGATGATGATGATGATGATGATTCATACCGTGTTGTGCGATCGAACATCTCTACGCAAGATGGATCTGGATCGATAATTTTGTGCTCGATGAATATGGCAAGGACCAATCCACGAATGATAGATCCATGCAAATGTAAAAGAAAACTGCTAACTAAAATATAATATCAATTTTTGCTGTGAAAAAATAGTTACCACTCTGTTTAAGATGTTAGCATCCTTACAGCGTCACATGTCAACTTTAAATGCAAAAGTAAAACCAGATTTATCCAGCAAACGCCCATAAGAAATCATTGGATATGAGTGGCCAAAACTGAAAACTAAATATTATGATTGAAAATTAAGTACTTTTTTTTGCTTATCTTTTTAATAGTTCGTTATTCGAATTTTGACTTATTTTGTTATCTAACTTTGAGTTAGAGTCGGTGCCATTTGAATATTTTACAAAAAAATATAGTATTTCCCGAAACTAAAACAAAAGGTCGACTTGGCGAAACTACTAGCTTGGATTCTTTCTTTACTCACTCTCCCCAAATACCAACCAAGCGATCATCGGTAAATAATCAATCAGCAATAAGTTTTAGTGCCTGCAAACTAAACAGAGATTTTTTTTATAATGAATATTTTAACTTTAGTTTGTTCAAAAAACTCATACCATGTCAATATGATAAATTTCTAATCGTTGGACCTCAAGAGATTATTTCAACACAATTGTTTGTTTTTATTGTTCGTGCAGATTCATCATTCCTGAATTGTTCCTTGCGTTTCACAAATACAAATCACTGGATTTTAATATTTGATTAATCAAATAGGACAGGGACTTGAATTGCTAGGTCTATTACAGGAACAGAATCGCCAGAACAATATTTTCTTTCCCAAAGAATTTAGAAATACTGTAATAGTTTACTATCTTACGTAGTACAAGTATGAATAACTTCAAGAATGATTGAGTTGAATTCAGATCCTATGAAAAAGAAAACAAATTGATCAGGCAAATTTAAAAGTTATCAGTTGAAATGAAGAAAATGATTCAGGGGTAATAAACGAATAAACTGTGCCCGGCATGTTCCTGAACTGAAAAGACTTGCATATATTCCTATAACTTGAATGAACATATAATTTTTTGATTTTGAATAAGCATTTTTAACGTTGAACAAGGATATTCCCATTGAAGCATTTTTATATGGTAAATTGATAAATAAATAGAATAAATAAATTGTACTGATTGGTCATGTGCGAATTAAACAGCGTGGTTTGTCGGCGCGAATCAGTCTCACGCAGAAATATCTTTGTCTTATTATATGTAAGAACAGCCACCAGTGAATATATACCAATTCTTCTGTAGAGAGAAATGGAAAGCGAAGAACCTGATTCTTCTCTTATCATTCGGAAATGGTAAGAAAAAAATCAATAATTAATAATATCTCAGACATCAAAGTCATCGATCTAATAAACAAATGAGATCTAAAAAAAGCCATTGTTAATCGCTATTTTTATTTCACCTCTAATTAGTTTTATTGGAAGTTCGACTTTTCTTTGTTAGAGCTCCACCCGTTCTTTTCAGGAGATTGGTTCACAGGAGAAATCATCTCTACGAAGAGGAGAGAAGCAGTAGCCCAATCAGGTCTATTTGTTAACAACCAAAATCATTCATATGCACATATGCATACATGCACGCGCGCAGATACACACACACACACACACACACATATATATATATATATATATATATGTATGTATATATATATACACAAACACACACACACACACATATATATATATATATACACAAACACACACACAAACACACACACACACACACACATATATATATATATACACACATACAAACACAAGCACACACACACATATATATATATATATATACACACACACAAACACAAACACACACGCATACACACAAACAAACACACACACGATGGAAGGTGAAGTATGCAGCCTGACATTTATTAGCTGAATTATATGAGCTTTCCATCGTACCAACCTATATTTGTTGTCTAAGATAAACTTTTTTTTTTCATAATTATACTAATAAACAATTGCTATATATACGTATATGTATGTGTGCGTGATTTTGTGTATGTTTGTATGTGTGTGTTTTGTGTATGTGTGAGTACGTTTTCTTGAAGATTTAACGAGGGTAAGTACGATTTGTGTTTCGCTCCATGTATGTTATTCCACTCATTTCTTTCCCACATACAGTAAATGCAAAACCTACCAGATACATCATGAAAAGTTCATCTCAACATTCTAATGCAGCTTCAAAATTGATTTTGGACCAAAGATGAAGAAAAACAAGCATAAAAAAAATATTAGAACAAGGTTTAATATTGAAGAATTATGTACAATTTTTTTTTAAATCCTGTCTATTCTGAAGGTGTATAAGTATGTCTACATGAACGTTTCAGAATGTATTGTATTATTTCTTGAACTCACAGTACGTATCCAACAATCATAAGTTTCTGCTTAGAATCTAATTCTTTATGAACAATATCGCTGCTTTTTCACACTTTGCATTGACAGCTGATTTTTGAAAAAAAAGGCGTAGGACTCATTTTGACAGTTAATTGATAGCCCTGCAAAAAGTCGAACTGAAAAGTTCATACTGTCCGTTTTTATGCATGCCTGGAAAGGGCGTGACGTTATCTGAAATTGACAGAACTTCTCCTCGGGTGTTATTTTTGTTTAATATATGAGAAAAAAACAAAAAAAAAACAAACGAAACTGTCACCAAAAGATATTTTTCTTTAGTTTTAATGTATGGCTAGCTGAGCTAACCGGCTAAATTTGCATGCTTTCCGATCTTGGTGCAATAATCAGAACTTCATTTGTTCTTTCGTTCTTGCTTGGATCCCTTATCCATTCATTGTCTTTCCCAAACATCGATCTAGAAAGTACAAATATTCAAACATAACTGTCATCAAAATTGTTAACATAGGTTTTTTCAGTTTTCAAATGAGTCTGCGTTGATGGCTGGCTATCTATTTATGTCTGGCGTTCACAGGCCTGGCCAATGGATGAAAATTTTTAATCAATTTTTGTTTTGTTTTTTGAATTATCTGTGCAGACAATGTGATACTTTTTTTCACCCCCCCCCCTCCCACGAATATAACTTTTGAAATGGAGGGTTCAGTTTACCATTTTAGATTATGTTTAATTTGGCCCAGCAGTTTTTTCGCAGCATTGTTCCCGTGTCTATTTTCTAGTCATCGCCGACCTCGGAAAAAGGCACAAGACATGATTTACTCATTGGTTTTCCTTTTTTTTTCCATCTTTTTAAATGATCACCGGTGTCAAACACAGCATGCTGTTAAAAGACGTAGATCTCGTGATAGCTTTTTTTTTCTCAGTGAACAACGAGATTATTTGACTAAACTGGATTTCTTACTGTCATAAATTGACAGAGCTTCCCATCGGGCGTTACTTTTGTTGACTATATAAATCAATTTCTTATTTCAATTCTTTGCAGTTTTAAATTTTTATCATCATTCTCCTTCTTTGCCTGAATCAAATTATTATTCAGAAACCTATCTGCATTCTCAGCGTTTAAAAAAGCGTATATGAATGTATTTTTTTAGTTGGATTTTATATTTGTTAAAGCTGTCTGCTTTCAGTGAATCGAGTTTTTCACTCGACAGATGTACTCTAGCAGAAAAAAAAAGTCATGCTTCTATTGAATTCTGAGGATGTAGGCTAAAATAAAGATATTAAATACACAAAAAGAGTATTAATCAAGGATTCGAACTTGAACAGCTGCTCACAATAGTTAACTACAATGCAAGAATCTCTATCAGTTTGTAAGCATCACAATTATTCAACGGCCGCCCATTGTACAAAGTTGACATTTTTCGGATATATTAGTCAGGATGCAACGCAGAGCCAAATTTGAAGTTTTTGTATTCAACGGTTCTCGAGGAATCAGACATTAAAGAAAAAAATAGATAAGAATTCTAAAAAACTTTCAGAGTAAATATGAATTATCTCCCTTGGCTCACACTCTCCATAACTATTTAAATCTAGCGGCAAATTACCTAAGCAATGAACACCTTAGAGAAGTGACCAGATTATTCTGAAACTTAAGCTCCCCTAGGACAGACGGAAAATTATTTTACATACTGGTTATGGTGGGCTACTGCACAAACAATAAAACCCAGTCCCCACCAAACATGTATTTTTGGAACTTGAACTGCACTAGTCATATCATATTTCCCTCAAAAATACATCTTCGTGTGTGAATGGGAAACTCAGAAACCATAAAACATATCTCCCGTGTGAGGCTCAAGAGCATGCTCTTTCTAAGCGAGCTAGTTTTTTGAAAATTTCAACGTTCAACGTCAATTACAGAATAAATTGTATGCTGAATCTGACGTTTACTTTGTGCCTATCTTCGTTCTCGCTTAACTAAAAATCAACTATCAATCTAATGCATTAATCATGTGTCCTTTCGTTTTTGTCGTCATAAGGGCAGCTGATGCTATGGCCAACAGATATTTTGTAGTGACGATGTAATCCTGGAGGATAAATGAACGCATTTTAGCTCATAAAGTTCAAAAGGAAACAATGAGCAAACTTTGAGGATGTATGAGAATTGACTGCTATAAACGAAGCGTAAAGCAACATTTCTGTTGTGGAAAATGCAAAATTAAGAGGAAACCAATAGTCTTTCACTTTTGCCAAACATACTCTCGTTAACCAAATTAATAAGCCTTCTATGATTATTTTCCAGCATATTGTTAGTTTATTATGATCCATCAATGGCTTTTTAAGCCTGCAGAAACTTCACTAGAACTCCCTCAAGTTCACGTTCATCATATCCTGGAATGGTAACCAATCAAGGCTGGTGGAACCCGCCTGTTCCTTTATTCAGTTGTAGTTGAATACATACCTTTCTCAGAGGCAAACTGTTCAAAGCTTGAACTTTGATCTGTGACTCCATATCTATCTATCTATCCATCTATCTATCTATCTATCTATCTATCTACACACACACACACACACACATATGTATATATATATATATAATTATCATTATTGATTTTAATGATGTCATCCACTGGTAGTGTGGGTATGGACTCGATATCAATGTCATCAGACGGGATTTTGCTCCAGACCCTGAGTCCAGAGTTTTATTTTTAACACTACCATTTCGATTCTATCAATATATATATATATATGACTAATAAGAAGCCGAGACTGTGCATTGCAGCCGTATGTATAGACTCAGGCTATCCTTAAAAATAGTTTTGGACTCTTATTAGACCCAATTTTCTGCTAGTTCTTCAGAAAGCGAAATATAAAAAATATCGGTGAACGTCTTTCGACTTGAGCTGTATTATGCGGGAAAATGTAAGAGGCCAAGTGAAAAGAGACTCCAATCTCGCTCGATCTTGCGCTGCCAGGATTAGTGAAAGACTTAAAGACATTAAAGATGAATTAGAAAAGGGAATACAAAGCAGAAAGAACCCTTTGGAACGCCTTCAGAAAAAAAAAGCCAAATGACATAATCGCCCAGACTGCAGTTTAAGAGTAATATTTGAAGAGGGCACGTTGGAATTCATGTGCAGTATTGAGAGACTTCATACGAACAGGAGATAATACATAGGCGATAAAACACTCACACATACACACATAAACATCCATCTATCTATCTATCTATCTATCTATCTATCTATCTATATATATATATATATATATATATATATATTTATATATATATATGAATGCTTGCGAGCCAGACACAAACACTCCGCGAAAATACTACAAAAGGATGTAAAACACATAAATCTTCTCACTTTAATTCTCAAATCCTGAACGTGTAAAATAGCATACATTTTTCTCTCTAATTACTGCTGGTATCTCAGAAAACAATGGCTGATAACCATCGAAATGCCGGAGAACACGCCAATTATAGTAAAATATCCAATGATTTTTCAAGTGTAACACCTGTTTTTTTTCTCTGAAATCTCTCTCCATCTTTCAACTGCCATCTTGGCAACATTCTGTCGGATCACATCACATCCTCGGAACAACAATCACACACACACACACACACACACACACATATATATATATATATATATATCGTAAAGTTTATTATCATAAACACATTAGTTTCATTTTGTACAACCATGCAGTCATATCTGTTGGCAATTGATTTCCTATGAACGTATTTAGTTACTGCTTGTGTAAATAATAATAATAATAATAATAATAATAATAATAATAATAATAATAATAATAATAATAATACCACAGCATTACTGTGACCTATGAGCACTAGGAGAGAAGGGCTGGAGTCTTGAGGAGACTTGCTGTCACTCAAATTCTAGCGGTAACCACCAGGCAACTGGTGTGAGATTGATAATAATAATAATAATATGATAATAATGATAATAATAATAATAATAATAATAATAATAATAATAATAATAATAATAATAATAATAATAATAGCTGGAAGAAGAAGAAGAAGAAGAACAAGAAGAAGTTCGTGGAAAAGAACGCATGAACATTCGACAAAATCTAATTTCTTCCTAACCCCATTGCACTGACAAAATGCCTATCGACAGCCTTGCCCTAACAGTCTCCATACCTCTCCATCAAAAAGCATAGAATTCAAAGATCAGACTCCAGAAAACATATCAGTACAGCGGAATCATCAGCACAATTCTTCGCATACAGACACGTCTAAATCTAAGTTCGCTTCTGCTGAAGGCATTAAATAGACCTAACTCCACTTCTCTCCCTCAACGTATCACAGGCAACTACCAACATGACATTTCTTTTCGACCATATGAACTTTTCTAATATAGTTCATGCTCGCATTCACCAAAAACACCTTAATGCCATTATTCCAAATTTCCCACCAATTCGCCAGTGCCTGTCAAGGTGTTCGGAGAGAAAAGAACATGTTTACGTGAGAACTTGAGTTAAATCTTGTGTAGTGCGAAAGTTTTACACTCAAAGTTTAGACAGTGAGACTAAACTGCCTACTACTATTGCCTATTTAGATATTTTCCCATCTAAATCTAAAGGTTTTTGTTCTTCTTAGATGTTAGACATCACTATTTGAATGTTTTTAATGAGATAAGTAATATTGTTCAATTGATCTATCGTGATAGAATAAGTAATATTGATTAAAGATTGAGTAATATGTTATTGAACTAAATATTGAAGATTAATGTCAGGCCTAATTGATCAACATTAAGTAATATATTTTCCAGATTTTAGATACACAGTACCTACAATAAGTATTCAAACAAACGCTCAATTGATTTCTAGTAGATAAGATTTGAGATTAAAAACAGGGATATTACACAAGAACAACATTTATTCTTGCAGTTAACATAAGGAGGCATGCATTTGCCATGTTTTCTGCAATCCCAAGAAATGAATAACAGATTATTTGCTTATTCGAATGGCCATGAGCAATACATATTCTATCAGTGATAATGTATATGTGAAAAGAAAAGTGCAAAATCTGTTTTTACTCCCGAGTCATTCAAGGCCAAATATAGATTTAGGGCAAGAGGCAATCAAAATCAACTCATTATTTTGGCAACTCTTACATATAGCTACGTGAGTTCACTTTTTGAGTCTCCATGATCAATTCTGAACGAGATTTTCGAGGGATGGGAACATAGAACTATTTCTATCTAAGAATTCAATTCTCCTGAAAATATATTTTCAAGAAATTTAATATTCATAAGGATGCAACATAACAATATGCATGTCTTGTTGTGTTGATTTTAAAGGAAAAGTTATCCTTCCCAATTAATGCTTTTATTTTAACTATCAAACTAACGATATTATTTGTAGAATGGGCATTTGTTCGAATACCTATGATATGTACGGTAAAAATGGCAGATCGAGATGTTTCAGAGCGTTTTTTAGATGTTTATTGACTCAGTTTTAGATGTAAACCTTGAGATAAATCTGGCACCACTGTTGCTTACCGTCGATTCATGCACGGAATCTCTCTCCGATTTGATGTTTGACGGGAGTAGGAAGCGGCCGAAAGTTCAGTCGGATGGCGGGAAAAGCAATGAATGGACAACTAAGCATTATAGTCCGACCGATTGAATGAAGTGGCTAAGATACAAAATGGCGTCAATATATGTCTGCCTAAGTTTCTCCACAGGGGAGAAAAAAGGAAAAAAGAGAAAAAAAGATATGAGTCCTTTTCATGTAAAGCTCGATTTTTAAACTAAATGCTATGGTACATACTAGTAGACGCACCTAGCTTGCGTGGGTCTGTAAATATAAAATAAACGAATGCAAGTGCATGAATTCACTATACTTTGGTCTGTAAATGTTGATACGATCAGAATTCAGTGCAACCTGGTACCATCGCTTCCCCTGGATAACAAAACACATACACACTATCGTCCAAAGTATAAATTCGACGCTTGCATGCCAATATAAGGCAGTAGTTTCGTTGATTCACATAGTTTAGCATTTACCCACTGACTGGCCTGCGGCTATTCCGTCCATACATCATAACAAGGGTGAACTACTTTCTCTTACAGCATATTCTTTCATTTGCCTTAATTAAAGCTATTTACAATTTGTGCAGCAGTAACTCTTCCGTTGACTTGTACTTGTCAGGAAAGCCATTGTCAACTTCTGTCCTCAATAAGTCTACACTATCATATGCCATGTCTATGATTGTTGATTTTGTCTTCTTCGGACCGGTACCAATAAATAAAAACCTTACTTTCATGAGAGTCACTCAAATCACTCAGAGACTTCGATATGAAATTAAAAAATCTTATTATTGTCAACATCAGACTTACGAATCCGAGGGAAACAAAACAAAAAACTTCTGAATTGGCAACAGATGTCGCTGGTCATTATGTTTTAGCTCATCAATGAATATATCCACATTTGAACACACAAACACACACATACACACATATATATATATATATATATATATATATATATATATGCATGAAGGTGTATTCCTACCTATATATATATATATATATATATATACATATACATATATATATATATATATATATATATATACATATATATATATATATATATATATATATATATATATATATATATATATATATATATAAAGAGAGAGAGAAAGAGACGTTCCAGTATTGGAAATCGGATGAATAAGAGGGAGAAGTGAACAGAAGCCCAGAAACACATCGATGGAAGCTTGCATTAATAGGTGCTCAGATTAGCACCCATGCCTACATACGTTTTTGGGCTTAGAGATACCATTTTCTTTTGTGAGGTAGTACGTCTGGCGATTCGACTTCCATCTGCTCGAGAAAAAGAAAAAAAAACAATCTATAATATCCTTCCGAAAGATATGAAATATTGCCTGAGTCCATTTAGAGATCCCCAGATGAAAGCCACGAATTTCCTTTTATGTATATTTGATGTAGAACCCGTTCGTGTAGATACTGCACGTGCAGAATCTTAATCATAACAGAGTGACGGCAGGAGCTCTTTCCCCCAGAACCGGGTAGGAAATTTCTGTCACCAGACCGCATAAAGCGGCAATTTCCTAGCTATTGTCAAGGGAGAGACAACGAGAAATGAATGATAGATATTTACTGTGGTCGAACCAAGTAGTTAATCAAAGGAGGGAATACGTTCCCTCACCTCAACTTTTCGATATTTTTATTGCCTAGTGTAACCTTGAAAAACGTACCCGTAGGTAGTCCGTGAACTTTTTTTTTCCATTTTGTTTCATCATGATGTTACCACCTATATGTCGTTCGGCCTTCCCGAGATATATGTGTTCCGTCCATCAATCTCACAAGGGAGCAAGATTTTATTTATCCTCTCACGAGGATCAGCGCAGTTCACATATACAAGCATTGCAATAACGGGTTCACAGGAGGATCTTTGTCAATGTAGTGCGAGAACTTGCACATCAGCAAGAGATTCTAAAGCACGGATGTCCAATTGTTTATATCGATGTGAAATATATTTTTCACGATACGTAAAACGTGTCGGATGCCACTAACACATTAAGAAATGAAAACAAAAATCGGTGAAACATTGTGATAAAAAGAACAATCCATGGATACAGGGGGGCCCACAAGCAAAGCTCGATTTGTTTGAAAACAGTACTGTTAATGCGATGAACAAACAAGATATAATGGACAGAGCCATATGGAATCTCTTACACGTAAAGTTTAATGTGAATATCGACCTATTTCAATGCATTAGTCAGACAAGCTACTGATTTTAACTGATTTCAATGTCCATGGTTGAAAATCTGTCTTTTATTCTGGTTTTCAAATATTTCGGGTTTGCTGCTTCTTCAAAACTCGCCACAAGATTGAATCTGCAAGAGTAATAACAGGTGATATCGATATCACAACGTCGTACAAGCCAGCAACCTTCAAGACAATCTTGGTAAACGCAATTAGATAGTGGTAAGGGGTCATCATCTTGAAAATTACAATCAGCGTAAATTAATCGTGGCATCAGAACATTTCAGAGAAGATCTAGAAAAGTTCTCAGATGGTACAATGCAGACAAAGACGTATAGCCCCATGATACCTGCATACAGAATTACACTCAACACTATTACGCCACGGAGATTCACTGTCTGGAGAAATCGTACGTTTCATTCGGAATACTCAGCTCTTTTTATAGGATGAACAAAGAACTTGATTCCCCAATTTTTGGTTATATCAATAAGTGTGAGTGAATATCTTATAATATTTCATTTTAAAAATCATGCTTTTATTTATGAGTGTCGATTAATATTCAAACAGGATTGTTTTCTGTTTCTTTTCATATCCATGTAATAATTTTAAAATCTTCTCAGATGAAGCCTTGTCAATTATCACTAATTTTGAATTCGTATTTCATAATCTAACTCATTCATTTATTCTTCACCCCATCTCAACCACTAGATCGCCATTCAACGATCGTTAAGGACTCAGTGCAAATCGAAATAAAAAAGAACCCCCCGGAAGATGAGGATATACACCCTTATACATGGGAGTGTCTCTTTCTATGGTAGTTCCTAAGTGATTCGGCTACAAAGATAAACCTGCAAGTACAATCAAATTCATTCATGTGACTATATTATATATTTTCCGAACGTTACACGCAGCCATATAGCATGTTTCTTTAGATTTAATAATAGTCAAATTTCTATCACGAATCAGTCGTGGTTATTTTTGGTTTTAACTAGTGTTTTATTTCCTTTTATTTCTGTTTCATCACTATGCGATTCAGAGGTCTTGGTGATATCCTCAGAAAGCATCACGGATTGGGAAACTAGTTATTAAAGATCGTAAAATGACAATGTGGGGATCACACATATCGTAGGTGTGAAGAGGCCAAGCGTAAGATGTTTCAAATCAGTTGTTTATAGCTCTGAAGTTATAACTAGATATTACGTATCTCCAGCTGTAGTCTTCACAGACAAATTACCAGTTTTTTGTTTATTTTTCGGGGTAAGTGTAGGACCGGATTATTCCTCAAAAATGTTGTAATACTTGGCGCGAGTACGAAAAAACAGAAAGATTCACGTAAACAGTTTTGTTCGTCAAGTGGGTATGTTCAGGATTATACTGGAACTTTGAGTACAGCTTTCCTCTTTAGACCTTTCAAAGGCTATTTTCTCAAAATTTACCAATCTACAGATCAGTAGAACAGATATCTGGAAATGCTTTTTTTTTTCATTTTATTGGAATATTTTCAAAGTGCAGCTGCAAATATCAGAACCATATCATAGGATGAAGGCGTTGTGTTTTTTTTAAATATTGTTCACTACGTATACTAATACAAGTATTTTGAGATAATTCAAGGATGAAAAATGAAACACATGGCTTTTATTCCTCTGCTCTAAGAGGAAGTATCCTCGTGCCAAATTTCAGCTTCTTAGAAGCAAATTGTGACCTACTAAATAAAGTAGACTGGAAGAGAAAAATTGAGTTATATCTCCGTTATCTGTATGTTTTGTTTTCATGTATACGTGATTTGATCAAATCAAAGCAAAGAGATTTCATTTTTTGTGATAATACCGATTGCTCAATGGAAATATTCTTCTTGAATTTGATCACGTTTCTTGACAAATTCTAAATGCTTCATCAGTGGTAGCAAGCTGTTGTTAGTTGTACGTAGATCTTTTCCAAAAAAGCCCATACATTTTTGCAAACATTGCTCTAATTCATTTTTTTTTCGAATATTCTACTAACGAAAGTTTTTCAGAAAATTAGTCTCACTGAAAACTAATGCATAGCTAATTTTTCTCCTCGAAAAAAAAAATCAGGAAGAAAAAATTCAGATTCAATATTCAGAAAAAATTATCATTTAAGCATTGGATCTACGACAACAATCTGGACCATTACTTTTTTTTTTTTTTTGTCATGCAGAAGTTACCTTCATTATTCTCTTTCATTTACTTTCCTTTATGTCAGGGAATATTGGACGATCTGTCGTTGGGTGAACTGAAAAAAAGGGTTAATCACCGTCATTTTCGACTACAGAGGATTGATATTCAGAAAACTAACAATTTCGATATTAAAAACGGCACACAAGGGTTGTGCAGTAGTGATGGCTGAAGCAAACTTCAAATTTGATCCCATTAAAGAGGAGATAGTAGTGATTAACCATGCGCTGGACCGATTATGGGCCAGCCCAAGGTGTGCTAGTATATATATATATATATATATACATATATATATATATATATATATATATATATATATATATATATATATGTATATATATATATATATATATATGTATATATATATGTATATATATATGTATATATATATATATATATGTATATATATATATATATATATGTATATATATATATATATATATATATATATATATATATATATATATATATATATATATATACATATATATATATATATATATATATATATATATATATATATATATATATATGTATATATATATATATATATATATGTATATATATATGTATATATATATGTATATATATATATATATATGTATATATATATATATATATATGTATATATATATATATATATATATATATATATATATATATATATATATATATATATATATATTGTTCTTTGGACCAGTACCAATAGGTTGTCATCACAACAGGTTTCTTTTTTTTTCTTTTTTCTTCAAGAAAACGTTCGGGTCGGTTTTCTGGCCTTAAAAACCTTAATTTCATGAGAGTCACTCAAATCACTCAGAGACTTCGATATAGAATTGAAAAATCTTAATATTGTCAACATCAGACTTACGAATCCGAGGGAAACAAAACAAAAAAACTTCTAAATTGGCAACACATGTCGCTGGTCATAATGTTTTAGCTCATCAATGTATATATCCACATTTGAACACACAAACACACACACATACACACATATATATGCATGAAGTTGTATTCCTACCTATATATATATATATATATATATATATATATATATATATATATATATATATATATGTATATATATATAAAGAGAGAGAGAGAGAGAGAGAGACGTTCCAGTATTGGAAATTGGATGAATAAGAGGGAGAAGTGAACAGAAGCCCAGAAACACATCCATGCAAGCTTGCATTAATAGGTGCTCAGATTAGCACCCATGCCTACGTACGTTTTTGGGCTTAGAGATACCATTTTCTTTTGTGAGGTAGTACATCTGGCGATTCAAATTCCATCTGCGCTCTCTCTTTCCCTGTCTCTCTCTCTCTCTCTATATATATATATATAGACAGAGAGAGAGAGAGACACGCAGACAGACAAACAGACAGACAGACTGACAGACAGACCTCTCTATGTTAAGCATTGCAGAGCTAGTTCTTTTTGACTTTATCTAACTTGTCATGACAACTCACTTCCAGTTGGCCATGATTTTGTGTGTGATCTCTGGGGATCCATGTTGTGAGTGTTGGTGTCCAGGGATTGTCTTATATCCTTGCAACATGTCCACATCATGGAATTCGAGTTTTCTTAATTGTTTTTATGATATCTCAGAACCTTGTTTTTTTTGTTGTCGCTTTTGTTTTTTTATATCTTATTATATTATTTGTCTTTGTGAAGTTGAGCATGATTCTCCCATAGGCACGTTGCATTATTCTCAGTTTCAAGGTCAATATTTTGGTTACATTCCACATTTCAGTTCTATAGATGACTATCAGGAGTATGCATCGGTTTTATTTTTGAATTAGTGGGATTTGAGAGTTCTGGAAAGTCCATTTGGCTCCACCAAAAGCTTACCAACTTAGTGTGGTTCTTTGGTCCTAGTATATTGAAACTCGATCAGAAATGATCTACTGTTATCACACATCTAGGCCAAATGATACATTAAACGAGTGATAACAAATTTCAAATATAAGTTACCATTTAATATAATGCAATTCATAATTATAAACACACACACACACACACACGCACACACACACACACACACACACACACACACACACACACACACACATATATATATATATATATGTTTACTTGTACAATCAATTTTATGACAATTTGATTAAGTACCTAATGATTTATGAAATTTTTTTTCAACGGGAAAAAGCCTTCGTAGTTGTTAAAATTGAAATGATATCAAACACTGAATCTGATAAGATTGCAGTACGGTTTTCAAAACCTACATTTAGACAAGAGGCTATTACCGTGCATTTTAAGCAGTATGTCTGGAGCAGGCTGTCTACAAAGAATTCATCTTTGCTAATGAATGAATCATAAAGAAGAATCAATGCAACGAATAAGTCATTTCTTTTATCAGACACATTTTGGCGCGAGTAACTGACCTTAATTTGATAAAATATAGACAAAAAATCGATGACCAACTCAAAAAAGAAAACAGTCTCTGTACATTCAACTTCTTTAATTGCTTGCAAGCTTTTGGGCTCGAATAGATTGTAATGAAGTGAGAGGGTACATCTAGCTTTGAGTGAGGTGATATTTGTGTGCATATGTGAGTGTGTGTGTGTGTGTATGCGTATATACGTGCATGCATGTATGCATGCGTGCTCGAAGATAACTCAAGGTTTATCCTCGTTAAATGTACATCTATATGGGTTATCACAATCGACAATGCTGTGTCGAGTTGTTTATACCAGCGTTTTTCAAGATATCTAATAGAATTAAATTTGGAAATTCTAAATTTCTTAATTTAGATATGAGCTATCCTAACTGGCAACATTTGAGATAAGCAACTGAAATAACACCGTCGTACTTTTGTATGATGGTCAGAAATTTATTACTTTATGATAACTATGATAGACCACTCAATTCACCATATAATATGGTCCCTCTCAAACTTGAACCACGAGGACTGGAGGAGATAACTTAATTCATTCCGAGAAACAAAATGCTTGATATGATTTTTTTAACTGTTTTTATCAATGCTTGGTTGAACCTTGTCTGAGGCGACCCTGGTGTTCCTCTTCCTTTGTTGATATCATTTTCCAATCCCTGTTCCTTAGCAGAGAGACTTTGTGTGTAATTAACCGTCTTAAAAAACTCAACAAACGTTTCTCCAGTTTTTAAGTTAGTCTGCCTAGCTTGTTACCCTGATGGCCTGGTAGTTATTCATTTATTACGCGTACAGGCTGCTCTGATCATTTGAGATGAGTGAAGATTTATTCATTTTCTTCTTTAATGTTCTTGAAAATTGTCCCTCCCTAAATAGGGTTTTAATAGGTTGCTGATTTGTAATGTAAGTATCTGCTGAATTGAGTGGTTTGTGTCCAACAGCATTCAGGCTTATTAAGAGAAACGAGTCCGGTTATCACTGCCCATCAAACGGCCAGAGAACTTTTTTCGTTGATCAACCCTCATACCATTATTTCATTGACACCCTCCCCGACGACATATGGCAAATGATGCTGGCCAAGTTTCGGTTTTTGTCCTTATAGAATCTCCAGTCTGTCTTATCCAGTGAGTGACCCCGGGTTTTTAAGAGCACTCGAGATCCTTGGGCGGTCACCAATCGAGATAATGACCAAGTTCGATATTTCTTAACTTCAGGGATGTTCAGAGGAACAAACGTGTCCAATGCAACTCGGCAGTTCCTATCAATAACCTTAAAAAAAACAACACAAGATAAACAACAACAAATCGATTGTGATGGGAACAACTGCATCTATGGTAGTTCTTTGCAATCCTGAAGATCAATCTTCGCCTCTGGTTGTCAGTGGATGAAAAAATGGTTGACATGATCGCGTGAGTTATCTAAATATTCATAGTGCTCACTTTCCCCTGTAAATTGTTGGCATGGTGTATCCAATCTTGGACGCCATTATTTCCCCTATCACCTTAGTTACCAATAATGGCCACCAGGATTCCTGCAAAGCAAATGACTAGAACTCCATTTAAAATGAAAGAAATAAAACGAAGCAAAAAGACTCGAAAAATGAAAAGACCGTCCTCAATATCAGTAATAACAATTACAATGAGGTTCTCCTATTTGAGATCTCATCTTTATTTTTTTAAGAAGTGCTGTGTTCAGCAAATTTCCCAGTGACCACTTTTTCTTTTTCATTTTTGCCTATTGACATGATAACTTTTTTACATTTTTTCTCTTTAATTTTCTGAGTTGTGTTTTCCTCTATTACCATCCTCTCTGTTATCTTCTTCAGCCCCTTGTCATTTTTCAGCCTCGGCTGCTCATTCCCTGCCAGTGAAAATATTGGCAATCTTTCATATTTCTATGAATATGTTAATGTATAACTTTGTCTAAAAAAAAAACTCATCGTTTTTCAGTGGGGTCGGGGTGGGGCAGTTTCCAAGAAACAGCGATTAATCGTTTTCCCTACCCAACTGTAGAATACTTTTTTTTTTTTTTGAAGGATGCCTTTTTCAGCGTTTGTGGTCGACAAAAACCGCAGTGCTGATGAGAACAGTTCGTTTATCTTCTCTCTTCACATAGAATATATCGACAAAGCCACGGTCAAATCGCTTCGGATAAACCTGTTCTCGTACTATCACCGAAGTTGAGTCGATTCTGGTTAGTACATGAATTGGAGACCAACTTAAACAAAATTTATGATTTGTACTTTTTTTGCCAATTCCAACACAATATTCAGGGGTAGAAATTTTTCCAAGTTTATAGTGATAAATCTATCTGTTTATGGTAAACCATTAATTCGGTATGCCTTAATCGCATTCAATATACCGGTTTTCGAATGTCCACTGGAGTTGAGCAAAGTCGACTTGAGTCAGAACTTGAAAGGTTGCCCAAATGGGTGTACCCGGTGATGTGAGTAGTAAAGGATCACGTGAATCGCCCCCAGTTGCAATTCAACTGCTACTCCCAGAATAATACAGATCTTAACGCCGCTTGCAATAACGAAACGATATGAATAGATTAGTAACAACTGTTCCTACCTAACAAATAATGACGATTACAGCTTACGATTCATCTTTTCGTAATTTATGCAGTTACCAAATGCATGACTTTGTTTTTTTTTCTTTTAACGTAGCATGCACAAAATTCGCCTAATTTGGGGTGTAAGAATGATTAGAAATCACGACAAACTGATGAATAATCAAATATCTTACTGTCTGAGCTAAATGCTTAAACAACTACCAATATGTGCACTACAAGTATGCGAAGACTTATTTCATCCAAACTTATATATATATATATATATATATATATATATATATATATATACATAGAGAGAGAGAGAGAAAGAGAAAGAGAGAGAGAGAGAGGGAGAGAGACAGACAGACAGGCAGAGAGACAGACAGACAAACAGAGAGACAGACAGACAGAGAGACAGAGACAGAGACAGAGAGACTGACAGACAGACAAACAGAGACTCAGGAGTGAAAGTGTATGGAAGTCGAGTTTATTTATCTGTAAATGTTTTCATTGATGGTTTCCACACGTTTTGGGATGTATTCCCATCATCAATAGTGTGTGTGTATGTGTGTGTGTGTGTGTGTGTGTGTACTTTTAGAGGTCATAAGGTTGATGCAGAACACGAGTCCACTATAAGGAGCTTTGCTTTTTGAGAAAAAATGGTATCCCATCTGCTAGGGGCATCCTGATATGTGAGACAATGTTCAGTCTGTACATTAGCAGTAGTAGGTCTTGGAAAGGACATAAGTTGTCAGGGTAGGAGGGAAGTGCTCAGGTGTGTGGATAAGTTAGGGATGGTATAAATGGAGGGGTGATGAGTTTTAGGAACATACCGATCATCGAAAATATGTTGGCTCTGATTCGTACTAGTAAGATGCCTGAGTAAAATTGTGGTTGTTATGGGTCCGAGTGACTTTGAAGATTTGAGAACTATGATTTAAAGATCTGTATGATTAGGGTTGTTGAGTCCATGTGGGGATAGAGTTTTGAGTTTTGAGTTTGTTAATCCACATATCATGTCTATATAGAATTTTAGTTATGTCCATGATAGTATTCTAGCGTCTGTGGCAATATACATACATACATACATACATACGTATATATATAAATATATATATATATATATATACATATATATATATATATACATACATATATATATATATATATATATATATATGTATATATATATATATATATACATACATACATATATATATATATATATATATATATATATATATATATATATATATATATGTATATATATATATATATATATATATATATATATATATATATATATATATATATATATATATATATATATATATATATATATATATATATATATACACGAAAGTTACAGTTGGAATGGAAGCAGGAATGGAGTTTAAACCAGCAGCAGTCAGTCTTTTTTCTTCTAGTTTTTGGTTTTTTTTTTCAATTTCTCTGAATTCTACTCTGGGTATCTGCTGGAATTAGCATTTTTTATCGTACAGATTTTTCTTTGCTTTTGAAGACTGGACCTCATCTCTGGGTCTGGGACGAGTTATCCCCCTTCATAATTTATGCCATCATCTTTTCATAGCATATATTGCGTTTCCACAGTTTCCAGTTTATCACACTTTTTTTATCAATCCCTTTGTATCTATTTTATTTTCATACTTCTGAACAAATTGGATGCATTCGCTTAATTTTTTACATCGGTAAACAAAACTGTACTTTTTTTTCTCTTCAACGTTGCGGCACAACCTCTTTGGACGAATTTCTGACGCAGAGTAGGAATTCCGGTTTCGTTTCACAGTAATTCGTCTCATTTATTTCGTTTTGTTTTGCTTTCTACGGATATTTTATTTTTTCATTCCGATTGTATGTAAAGCAATATCAGCAAAGGTTAAATGAACATAAAAATTTGATCAGTCGAAACTTTCATTGCAGATAATCAAATTATTATGTGTAAGATATACAAATAATGTACTATGCAAGAGTACGGGCTAGAAACATTAGGCTTTGGATCCCCATACTGCTCTCTGATGATTGTATCCTTCTATCTCATCATGAAAACTAGACTTGATATAAGAAAACAGATTGCATTTTCCAGTTCCCAGAACCTAGATTTTTTATGTTATCCCCTGTCCTGATTAACGAGGACACTGGCAATGTTTACATGACTTGGATAAGGTTTCTGTTATTGAGTCTTGTCTCAAATTACTCTTTGTTCACCAGGAACACTCTGTGCTTGAAAATAGCACACTTATATTTAATATTATCGCCAGGAGCTTCATTTCTGATACTGCATTCATTTTAATGATAATCGTAGGTGTGATACACGTGGTTGGTAACAGCTTGGACAATGGAATCGGTGACGCAAGTTCTAACTCCGATCATCTTACTTAACACTAATGCCCTTACTGGTACCCTAAGCAACCACGCTGATGTCAGACGTATCACTCTCTGCCTTTCTCTGGATTACAGAATGGTTGAGAGGGGTATCTTGACGACTAAAAATCCCAAGATCTTCAGATGATTCATCCACGAATGTGCCCATTGGAAGTAGGTAGGCTTTCCATTGTCTCACTAACACTTTACACAATGTGCTGGTTATGAGTAATTTAGTTCTAATCGTCGTCAACTTCATCATCATGCCGATGTTATTATCATTATGCATTTTCACGCTACTTTCCCAGTGGTCTCAGGTTCGAAACTGAGTGACAACAAGTCACTTCAGATCTCTGGCCTTCCTCCCCATACTGTCACAGTACACAGCAGTGCTGTGGTTTACAGTTTTACACCAGTTGCCCAGTTGTTATCCCTGTGGTAAGTCTCAGTGAGTTCCTTCGGGTGTACAGCTTTCTGCTCATATTTTCCTCACCTCCACCATGATTTGTGGTATTTCCGGGGGTTGGGGGAGGGAAAAATTAACATCATTATCATTATTATCAACATTATTATTCATTATTATTAATATCAGCATCAGTATTATTATTTCCATTATTATTATTATCACTATTATCATTACTGTTATTATTATGCTACATTCAAAATTACTTTCTGGCATGTTCTTGATGTAAATATCTAAGTGACATCACATCACCATGGCCGTTACTGACTCAAAGATTTGATGCAGTCGTTTCTTCATTCGGCAACAATTCTCACGCTGGACATAAAAATAATCAAAGCAAAATCATGGCACCATGATTTATGAGTTCTACCTCTAGGAAATGAAAAAAAGAATAGCAGAAACATGACTGATGCTGGCTTTATTCATCGTGCTCTGGTCACA
>OY735220.1:53649535-53691669 GCA_963457665.1 Thysanoteuthis rhombus
ATTTTGATTCACGATCAACCGATTACCAGGGGGCTGTCTTATTGATTGAGCTGAATTGATACGTTTTAAGAATTAACAAAGATTAATCATAAAGATAAGTACAGGCTTATTTTATCCTGATATATAAATCAATTCCCACAAAAATGTATATTTCAAAGATTTTTTCAATCTATCATATATACAATGCAGGAAGATTGGCCTTCACATGAACAAAACAAAGGTCATGTACAACAAACCTGAATCAAAATTGAAAACGAAAAACTGGAGGAAGTAGACCACTATATCTACCGGAGGAAACAAATCTCCATGAAATAAACAAAAGAAAAAGACAAGCAAAAAATATCTGAAGGATTACCGAGCAAGCTCAACTTCCAAGACAAATAGAATCCCATTAGTCCTAAAAAGAACATACATCTTCCCCCTGATATTCACACACGGAGTTGAAACATGAAAAATAAACGAAAACACAGACTTGCAAACGTGAAACCATGAACATGCACATAAAACGATAATGCTCAACTTCACATACAAAGATTTTAAAAAACAAAACGAAAAAAAACAGCACAATATATTAGAAAAATCACAAGTGTCTGATACATCATAGAATCCAGAGAAAACTCAAGTGACAATGGATTGGTCATTTTGTAAGACGGATAACCGATGGACATCACTACTCACAAAATAGATCCCCAAAGATTACGTACGTAACCGAGACCGATAGAATGTAAGATCGAAACGAACTAGATTTGGGGAGAAAATTTTATTATTATCACTTACGCTTTCACTTCGGGCCATTTTTCGGCTTTTACGTGAAGTTCTGAAAGCGAAACTTGCTTTCAGCTTTTGTTTTGCTGCTTCCAGAAGACTTCCTCTTTCAATCTTTCTTACACTCCGTTGCGCATACCGCCCACCACCATGATTTTCAAATGACATACCATCGTTAACATTTTGGAGTTTGAAAAGGCTTGTAATACTTTGTTATGTAACTTAATGATCCAGTTGCTTCTTGGACCTACGTCATTTCAGTTTAATGTTGTTTGTGCTATAGTTGGACTATATCATTATATGATGTTAATTCTGTTTCAACATTCTCGCCGTGTATATCCTGCCATCGGTGGATATCCTGAACTTACCAGTTAAGACTCTATATATTAATTCAGATTAAAGCATTTTTTGAGACATATTGAACCTAGCATTAGATAGGGTGATCTTGTAAATATCGAAGGGCTTGAAAAAATTGGGAATGGAAATATGCGAGGACTACCAGCTAAGAGGTGTAAGAAACTTACTAACAGGCGCATGGTTCGTTTGAGGGAGTCACCATTGTCAAAAGGTGTGAAACGTTGATGAAGAAGGATGCTTTTGTCAGTGTCAAGGTTCGTATGTTCTATTTCATCCTTTAAATGATAGTGTTCAATTTTTATTTCTTTTTTTTCCTATAAAATTCTGAGGACATTCCAGATCATCATCATCATCATCATCATCATCATCATCATCATCATCATCATCATCATCAAACAGCAGCAGTTTTTTATGGCCTATTGTCGGATCTAGACGTTCCCCAATATCTGTAAGACCTCTCTGTCTTGGGCATTGCGAAGTCAGTACTTGCGCTGCTTGTCACGCCATCTTACTTTCTTCCACATATGGCTTTGGGGATCCAAGTTCTGGGTCCTGATATCCATCGGTTGACTGACATTCTTGAAACATGTCTATCCCATTGCCATTCGAGTATTTCGAATGTTTTTTTTTTTTTTTTTTTTGGTACAATTCTATCCATCAAGTATCTAAGATTGTATACAAAAAAGATTGACAGGTGACAATAATCTTGATATAAAGGCTTTGGTCACCTCGTTGTTCAAGGTACTTTTTCAATTCATGCATGGCATGTTCAAGCTCAACTAAAAACTGACAATTGAATGCTGTTTACCGATTGAAACAAATGGACAACCCTCTATCTACCGCTTTTCATCGAATTAATAATACATGTATCCCCATCGAATGTATAATCTAGGAAGCCTTTCAGCTTTAAACATTAAACATCAAAAAACTTTGTCAAAAGATTTCATGCTGTCATTTCAGTCACCTATTTCCTCATTACATCGATTAATGCATCAGGTATTTTTTTCGTTTTTTTTTTTTTCTCTTTTCACATACCCATGTTTTTCTATTGATGAATAGATAGATAGAGACTGAGATAGAGAGAAAAGGAGAGATACAGAGGGACGTACGTGTCTTCATCCCTCTGTAAATGTGCATATATATATATATATGTATATATATATATATATATATATATATATATATATATATATATATATATGCATATATATATATATATGTATATATATATATATATATATATATATATAGAGAGAGAGAGAGAGAGAGAGAGAGAGAGATGTAAAAAATTTGGTAGGAATATAGAAAGCAATACATTGAGCAATACTTGTAAAGGTTTATTCTTCTTGCTGTTTTTGAGCTTGAGTTCATCAAAATTTATCATAATGCCGAAAAGGTGATGGCAAAATTAATATTACAGCCAAGCTAGTCAGCGGTGTCGAGAGAGGGAGGAAAATTAATTGCTGTTTTGAGCATCTTGCAGAAATTGGTTTCCTCCTGGCGAAGCTTCACGGGATTACCTCTACAGTCATTCCACATGATCAGGAGCAGTTCACAGTCCCTGGTGTATCTTGTTGTTCATACATCTGGGCACTGACCAAGTTTGTTGTTGCTTAACTTTGATTATCATGCGGGTCCCGTTGCATCCAACGTGATTCAGCTGTTACATACTCAAATAATAAGTCGTGAAATTCTCTTTCTCGAAGCAATTGTCAGCATGTTCGTGGTATCGGAATGGGATGAACATCCTTCTTCTGAGAATCTAATGTTGACAGCCATTAGGTATTTATATTCATGAATGCTCAAAATTATTAGGAATGAGGAAATTGTAAGACGAACGGGGACAACGACGGCAGCTCAGATGAGAATGAATGAAAAACAAAAGGAAGAATGAAGGAAAAAAAAAGGACGGAAAGAAAGAAAGATAGAGCTGCAAATATAATTGCAACAAAAGACAAATAAAACATTTTACATCGAAAATGGAGTTTTTGTAGGAGTAACAAAAAATGAAATCAAAGCAAGGAAAGCAAAATGACGAAACTGAGCCGAAATAAACACAATTGAAAGGGACATTATCGGTTATTTGAAAACAATCCACAGATAAAGAACGAAAAAAAAATAACAAAAAAGAAATTTATTTTTGCTGCAAGTAACAAATACCAGGTACCGAGAAATGAAATTTTTGTGACAATTACATGTAACGAATATGAAATTCATTCGTCAACGATAAAATCATCATATATATGCAATGACAGGACTTATAAAGAAACTAACACTTTCATGCATAGTTGAAAGAATTCGTTGTATTTGTTTGGAAACACGTGCACATCAAACCCGAGTATCCATCCCGGTAGAATCTGTTTTAAAAGAATGGGGAATATTTCGACAACTTGAGCTCATCATATTTTGCAGCAGCTTTTTAGAGTCCATGTTTCCAAAGATTCGCCAGATCTCTCTATGGTGGGTGCCGCAGAGCAAAAACTTTCTAAACTTGTCTAGTTGATCATGCCATCTTAATCTTTGCTGGACATCGTTTCGCATATGATTTCGGGGGTGGGGGTTCCAAATCGTGAGTCGGGATATCCATAAATTGTCTGATATTGCTCATTACCATTTGAGCATTCAAATAGATTCTATTGCTATTTCCTCTCCAATAAACTTTGCTGTTTTGAGATCCCTCCATGTAATAAATAGATGAGTGATGTGAATTTGGATTCTGATTGGAATTTTCTTGGTTTTTTATCTTCTCTGATCACTATTCAACAAAGAATTGGGAGCATTCATAAGAAATGAGATTATATGTGTGTGTGTGTGTGTGTGTGTGTGAATGTGTGTGTGTATGCGTGTGTATGTGTGTGTGTGTGTGTGTGCAAGAAAAGTATGCTTTTCCATCATCATTATTGGACAGAATTGATGATTTGATCACGTACCAAAGATCATACAATTGAGAATAAGAGGTTCGAATCTAGTAAAATGATCAGTTCAAACGGAATGGGAGTTTCTAATACAGTGACTAGAGAGAAATTAAAACATCTATAACAAGGGGCCAGTATTCTTTCTGCCTCTACGGGCCAAATAACATATTGATAATGATGGGCTAGATAAATGCCATGAAAAAAATTGAAATATTAGAATCATCCTCTCGCATCAATGAATAACACATGCTACAAATTCTTTTTTGTTCAACTGAGGATGCTAGTTAATAATCCAAGAACTCAACATGCTTTTTGAATCTATTGAAAATACCAAAAACTTCTAAAACATGAAAACTACGCATAGAATCCTTCTATTTTGCCAGGGCCAGTCAGGTCTGGGCGCAGCCCTGAAGTTAGCTCTGATCTAAAAACATAAAACATTCAGATCTGCCAGGGAAAAAATATGAAAGTGATTGGTAAATTCGCAAAAAAAAAACAGAAAATGTCATGGTGATGAAACAGAAGAGAGAGAGAGAGAGAGAGAGAGAGAGAGAGAGAGAGAGAGAGAGAGAGAGAGAGAGAAGAGAGAGATAGAACAAAGACAGAAAGTTTTCCAACAATGATGGAAATTGGTTTGTGAGAATTCGGTGTGCAATACGGCTTGGTTTTGGGAACTAAGCATATTGCAATGTCCCCATTAGTAGACACGGAACAACACACCTGGAAATTGAGAAGTTGATATGCGCTGTACACCTGCCTCCGACCCTATTTCCGACCCTTTTTCCCGACCAGTTTGATGCTGGAGTCAATGAGCCTGCCTCTGATCCACAACATGCCAATGCATATCACCCCACGAGCTTCGTTTAAACTCTAATGGAATAATTTCCTACCGAAGTTTCATTATGAGACAAGTTCCGTGGCGAAGTGGAGAGCATTCTAGCGTTGGAGTCATGCGGTCTCAGACTGTTGGACAGTTCCCTATTACAACAACATCACCAGAGGCATTTGAAATGAAAATTGATCATGTCAAAAGTTGGATTCAATGAACAACTAGGACGTTGGTTATCATCGTATGAACGTTACAAATAGTAGATATCAGCAAGTTGAGCAATGGTTTCAGATGGTTCTCTTATTGTTTTTCAGAGACCGTTAACTAAGATTGTTAACATAGGCTCCTTCATATTTCAAATCGTTCCGACTGGTTGCTTATGCATATATCAGAAAATTTTAGCTTCTATTAAGTCAAAAATAAACTTTTTTTTTTAATCCACTTTCCCCAATAAAAAATAATCTTTTGGGATAGTATTATTCATAATTACAGTTTATGCAAAACTGGTCCCTTTATTTTGTGTCCATCAGAATTCATGATTGTATGAAAATGCTGATTTAGTGATCACTGCCCATACGTCATTACTTTATTCACCTCTGCCGAAGTGGGGGGAGAGACATACGTTTTCATACGTGTCTTTCCTCCTGTTCCCCCGTCCTTCTAATTTTACGTCAGTCAGTGTGTCGATCCGGTGCCTCAGAGAATTCTCAATGGATTTTTATTAAAATTTGTGGAAGGATGGGCCATGGGTTAAGAGAAATTTGGCCGCAAATTTAGAAATCTTTTTTCCCATTCAGTTACAATACAATGTTGACGGAGGGGTAGATATCAACAGGTGGACTTTTGTCTCCCGCTGTTTTTTTTTTGTTTTTTTTTTAGCACATAATTGTCTGTCAGGCTCCCGTTTGTCATTTCTGTTTTAGATGCGCTAGTATCTCTAGCATTGATCACCATCAGTAGCTGACATAACAAAATGCAAGTAGCATACATTGCTAAGTGCAGGTACTTTTATCTAAAGAAATTGCTGTTCAGAAAATTTATAATAATATATGTTTTGTATCTAATTGCAGAGATGTAATTACTGTTACATTCTATATGGATCCCATTTTGAATTTTTTACCTCTGAATTTTTATATGTATATATATATATATATATATATATATATATATATATATATATATATATATATATATATATATATATATATATACACATATCAAAATCATAGCTGATAGAGCAGTGGTGTTTGATCAACACTGCTAAGGTACCATGTTAGTATAACTGTTTTGTTTTCAAAATCAGTCCCAAAAATAGTTACTTGATAGACAACTGATAATCCCAACGAGAGAAACATGTACACACAGTACTTTAATAACAAACTATTCCTAAAACTGAAGAGAACAATCAAGAAATTTATTTCTATTTTTGATGGGTGTCTCCTATTTTCCCCTCGTAAAACCCTGACCTTGTGTCGCATTTTCTTCTGGTAGGAGAGTAAATAGATAGCACACACACACACACACATACACACACGTATATATATAGAGAGAGAGAGAGAAAGAGAGAATTTTGACATTACATACATACATACATATATATATATATATATACATATATATATATATATATATATATATATATATATATATATATATATATATATATATATATATAATATATATAATATATATATATATATATATGGTGGAATATATAGATGTCTCTAGCAGTTTATGATGCTTTTTGACTCAGTTTCAGAAGAAAACACGTAACAAAGGCCATGCTAGGTTTTCATTCGGGAAAAGAAGTAGTGATTATACACTCTGACTAGCAGGCTTATTATTTACCTCTGCCAACGAAGTTGGATGAGTACATGTCTAAGTGCACATCTTTCCATTTGTCCAATAGTCTTTACGTTCATCTGTCTGTCTGTCGACCCGAAATCTCAAAAAAATTCTTTATTAGTATCAATTAAACTCGCAATAATTGAACAACCACAGCGTCAGAATTTGGATCCAGGTGAAACTATTCTATTCCCTCAATGAATGAACGTATGGTTAGTATAGATTACATTCATGACACCAGTGGCGTTTCTCATCGGAAAACATTCAAATACAGTAATGAAAATAAATCTTGAAACATCTAATTTCCGGAGAGTTGGTAGAAACCATCTTTCCTTTCCCACTCCATGCTGATCAGGCTTCTGTGCATCATTTCCTCTTATATCAAGATATCTACAAAGAGTTTTTGGGGATGTGTGCAAATATTTTGGGGGATGTGTAATTAGTATCCTTACCCTGGCTATGACTTCAACTGTCCCTGTTTTGGCTCCACACATCATATCAACATTTACTCAAACCGTTTGTGAAATAGACTTAGAGGTGAAAAGCACCCTACGGTGTGATATTACCTTCAATCATGCGTCGACGCAGACTGCTTCAGATTGAGACTGAACTCAGTTCGACATGTTCATTTTGCAGCCATTTGGGTTTAGATTGTTCTTTCCTGCTTAAATATTTATTAACCTTTGCATAGTTTCATACAAAATCGAAAAGCACAAATTAAAAAAGGGGAAAATAAGAAGGCCCGTCTGACTGACTAGAAAATCAGCAATCGAATATTTGATTAATACGTGGAATCGACTTTACAACAAAAAATTGAAATATGTAACGTTTTCATATATCAGACCGCTCCGTATCTTTTTATTTCAGTGTCAAGTATTAGAAAGCTACCTTTTATCGTGATAGATAATTGGGCAACACTGAAGGGATCTCTCCATTGCACCAACCCGGATGAAGTGCATGGAGATCAATGGATTAGCAATTGACAAAATAAACCTCTTTTTCTCGCCCTTGTGGGCTAAAGAATAGGGGAGCGCTATACATTCGGCATTAGCTTTGCCGTCTAAGCTTCAGTAAGAACGTCAAACTTAGAATCTAACCACCTCAAGTGTGCTCCCCCCTTAGACTGGTTGGCTTCCCAAAGCGAGACAGCCAGGTTTATCTTGTCATTTCACCAATTGCTACGGGAGGAAAATGGACTCATGCCTCCCCCGATAGCATCAGCTAACCTGAAAAGCCCAACCGAGTTTTGAATTCGGCTCTCCAATTACATTGCCCTTGGAGTTAAATTCCACGCCGCTTGTATCTCTTTGTCAAGTATTAAGTTCTAATAACATTGCCAAAAATATTCTGTAGAAATATTTCACGATGACATTCAGTGTGATATGTCTACCCTAGGGGTTAGGCCTTATCACCAAAGGTGAGGGTGTCTGAAAATTGGAACTTCATATCAGATCAAGACGGATGGTGTAATGCAATTATTTTATGTGAGCCAAACTGAATTTTTTTCATTCAAAAAAAAAATAAAAATAAAAACAATTTTCATTATTCGCTCGTATCATTCAGAGTTAGGTCAAGTGTCTCTGCCACCAGTCGAGTACACCATCTAAAATATGGATCAGAGAGTTGGTCGTACTTGGTCACATTACCAATGGCGCGGGGGTTGCTCATTGTATACGTTGCAAATAAGATACATTTATAATATACCCATTTCCCTCTTCATTAGAAATATATGCTTTTGTCCCTATTCTAAGTATATATACCACCTCATCTTGGAAAGGTTGCAGTGGATGCCCGTGTGCGCATGGGTTAACTCTGGCACACTATTATTAAATTGATTGTGATAAACATTTTTTTTTTCTAATAATCTGCTAAGGGGAATTCTATGGGCGCCAACGAGCAAGTACGATTCATACGTATTTTGTATTAATTTTTATCTTTATAGAACGCACCTTAGTGATCTGCATATTTTGATGTCTTCCTGATTTTCTGAAGGAAATTGAATTGGAGGATTGATTTTTTTTTTATTCATGTCAAGATGGATCATTGGATAACGAATGGGAAATAGATCCTGGAGCACTTCGTATAAAACAATGGGTTATATATTAACACGAGTGAAAAAATAGACGTTTGATGACTTTCGCTTGGAAATCGGCTCCATTTTAGAAATATGGATCTGATGCGAATACATTGGCGTCAACATTTTGCACTCAATGTTTTAATAATGGACGGGACGTGTGTAATAAATCGTTAAAAAGATAATAGGGAAATAAAATACGAAAGATCAGTTTTGGAGATTGTACAGAATAGGCATATCAAGAATAGACAACAAGACTCAAACAAAAGTCAAGGTTTATTGAAAAGAACAACAAAACAGTAAACAATAATAATAAAAAAACACAGAGATTGAATGGAAATGATTACAATAAAATGCTATTTTGTTATTCTTTCTGTGTTATTGACTTACTAGTTTACACATGCTCGCAAAAATGACAGCAGTATTCAAATCATTTTCCAACGATAATTTATTAGAAATATATCAGACAAATCGTTCCCATGAATACAACTAGAATAGGACTTTTTTTCACACAAGTGCAATAAACTGATAAATAAGTAATGGAAGCTAATCACTAACTTGCATTTAATGGTTATAGCCATTGGCAAATGCAACAGAAAAATATAATAGTCGGTGAGATGGTGTATCATATAAGATGATTATAAGGTTTCCACAGTTATGTTCCGTTTAATAGTGTTTACTGAATTTATGAAATCGAGGATACCATTCAAAGGAAAATTATGAATGATCACGAGCCATACGTACTCTGCTAGGGGTGGACTATTAAAAAGTACGAAGAGGGAATCATTGATGAACAAATTACTTTTCATACTCTTTGGGTTGATATCACTAATAATATCTGATCCTTCGGAAAAATACAAGCAAGTACAAACTAGTAACCGTCTTATCATAAAAATACATAGCATGTTCAACCCTCCGCTGAAACATTTTTGAAGGGGGGGGAATTAAAAAAAACAACAATGCTTTTTTACTCATTTAGGTGAGTACAAAGTTTCAAGTTCCTACTATTAAGAATAATGAGTTGGCTTAGTCTGGATAGATATATAGATAGATGACATTGATATGAATAAGCTTAATCCAGTAACAGTGATTAAATTGGTCTATTATAAATAGCAAAGATTAAACAATGGGCAGATGCTGTAATTTCGATGAGACTGCTTATATGTACGTAACTTGCATTAGTTTTAGGGCCTTTTGTATCGATAGATATTTTGAAAACCCTGAGAAAAATATGATGAATAGAGTTTTAGATAGTTTTTGCAGTTCTCGTTGAACAATCGTCGCCTGCTGTATTGGCAGACCAAGGTGAACGTCAAAGGAAGAGTTGAAGGAGGAAGGAAGATGAGTGGAGAACATATAAACCAAGTACGGATATAGACGCTGATATTGATCAGTGTTAAAACAATGTATTTAGATGGACAAATAGAATGTACATTTAGTACAGGAACATTAATGACGAATAATCAATGAAAATCGAATACATGTAATGAAAGTGTCAATATGATCGATCGTGTAGAGAGGAGAAAAGAGAATAGGAGATTAGGTTCGGAGATTTGTTACCATGATAGTGGTCGTCAGAGTCGAAGTGGAGGTGTCTGAACTGCTTTTGAATCCATAACAACTGATGTGTACCAAGGAATAGTACTTGACGGCTAGACCATGTACGGTGGGAAACACACGGAGTTTAATCCATGAGTGCTTCCCGAAGTGAGGTGAATCAGGAGACAGATCATTGTGATTATCGTATTGTAAAAAGCATTGCCATTTCATTCATGAGACAAAGATGTATACACGCGTTTGGAGCACATTTTGAGGACACGATTGATAAGCTATATAGCTCTGCGTATAGAAGATGCTTCAACATCGGTGAATTGAAATGGGCAAAGTCAGCATAAAAACTGGTTGCAGTTGAAAAAGGACCAGTTTCGGATTGGCTGGGAAGCCAACTAAATGATACCGATCTCAGGGAGGGGGAAAGAAGGAGAAAAAGTAGCTGGCAACAAGTTTGGGGGTCAAAAGGACGTAGCCAGCAAAAAGGGTTAGCGCCAATAAAAGTTTGACCACGTTTGATCAGGGCTGTTATAGGGAAGGTAATAGTTTTGTCATCTAGCTAAAAGAAAGGTTTCATATTTAATTCTCAACTAAATGTATAAGGGTCCTACAATGGTGCATTAATGTTTGTATTGCAATATTATCATGATTCATCTTTTTGTTCGATTGATCTTTCTGTTTTGAATGTTTTAGCTACTTTTTATCGCTAAATTTAAGATGGAAGGAGATAGCTGTCAAAAACGAATAATGGCTGACAATATGATTAAAACAAAGCTGTGATGATGTATCTCAATTTGAGAAGAGAATCCATCACAAGTATTGCGGCAAGTGTACGTAAGAACAGCAACAGTCTGAGTGAAGTTACGATAAAAAACAACAAAAAGAGAGATAAATTAAAATGAGCGTGAAACGTAGTCGTAAGATGGAAAATAATAATGCATATCAATTCAGGTGATGAAAAATCATGAGAATCGTTTCTTTGAATACAACTCTAAAAAACATATCATTTTGCATCAATGTGGTCGGCATAGAACGTGTTCAAATCATATCAAAATTATAGTGAAGTATCATCAACATGAATGATATTCTGTCAGAGTATCTAAAAGATGGGTCATTTTTGAAACAATCCACATTTAGCAAAGACGTATTATGTAAGTGAAATAGTGGACAGATTAGGATTTTTTCACACAGTCATTTCTAAATGTCTTCGAATCTAACTATCATCGTATGTATGTGTGCACTGCAATAACTCAACAACTGTCCACTATACGAAGTTTACATTTACTAAATATATAAGTCAACGCACACGGCAGTACAGTGTCAAGTTTGAAGTTGAATCTGCCGTTCTCGACAAATCTATCAAAAATAAATAAAAATCTAAGATTATAGATTTTAGTTTTCTATTGAGAAGTAATTCTTAGAATCACTTACGTTAAGACATGGAATGTCTAAATCACCAACACTGAAGAGAAATAATTTGAAGTAGTACCTTTGTACATGGGACGAACAATTATTTCAATTATAGCTGGCTGCTCCACGCACCATAAGATTAGGTCCCATTCAAAACATGCATAGTTGGAACTGTCTCTGCCTTAATTTACTCAATTTTCGATCGGCCAGTGTGTATGAGTTCTGACATTGCTCAGCTAATAATTTAGTCTGTACTGCCTGCAACCCTTTATAAGATAGAAAAAAAAAGAGGTATTATTTTTGTTCAAATGTGGCAGACAGTATTGTGACACGGGTAGTTAAGAGATTCCGGAGTGCATCGGGTAGATCGATTCAGAAAATGTAGATATCGATTTTACAGTACATTTTCCCCCAATATTTAATGACAGTTATATAGATATATAACATTTTTTTCTATACAGAGAATGGATCTTAATTTCAGAAGATAGAAAGCCAAACGATATTAAGGCAATGTTCATAGCCTAATGAGTCTCCCTTGATAAATTCAAAAATATAATGATTCTACAAACTTGTAATTTAATACACTAATGCACGATCGCAATGATAGAGAGCGGCATCTGACGGACAGATTGCGATTCACACAATCCATCTAGTATCGATATGAGGGATAAAATGCAATTATCTTGCAGAAGTCGACGTGAAACTGGGAATGAGATGGCTGTCTTGAGTTTTATCCCAAGATTTGAGAATCGTTGTGGGTGACAACAGGCTCAACGACCCACACACACACACGCGCACACACACACACACACACACACATATACATATATATATATATATATATATATATATATATATATATATATATATATATATATATATATATATATATATATATATATATATATATATATATATATATATATATATATATATATATATATATATATATATATATATATATATATATATATATATATATATATATATATATATATATATATATATATATATATATATATATATATTTGAGTGGAAGGATTCACTACTTTTTTGAGTTACCTGTCCATAAATAGTGTATAGCGTCGGATCTGTCTCAGCAGACAGGGAATGTCCCCGTGAAAGCGCATAGAGATCATGGGAATCGTAAGAAAATCCTAGGCTGCCCAGCCGTCAGAATCTCCGTCTCTGCCTTGCTAATATAATTCGGGGAAATTCAGAGAGTGATTAGCATCATCTTCGTTGCAAGAATTGCCAGAAAGACTTCATGCAGGCGTAAAACTCTCTTGTTTGAAATTATTGTTGTCCTTCTCCAAGACAGGTTGCTTTCCCAAGACTACATCACCCATAGGTGTGCATAGCAGAGATTGATTCATACCTTTCTAAAGGGCTTTAGTGCCGAGTGAACATAAACTGATATAGAAAACCAAACCACACTAGTATAAAAGCTATCGGTCAGCATTTTTTTTTTAACGAACGACGCCGTCAAAAATGCCTTACGCACTAAAGACGACGTGTTTTGAAATGATTCAAAACAATTTTTCATTTTTTATCGATTTTTCACTTTTTTTCTGTTTTTGAATCTACCATTGTCTCTGGTTTTGCAGCTGCATATATAAGCTCGAGATTTCACTTATTACCACTATTCAACGTTGAAGGATTTAATACATTTCAACATCTTCTTTACTTTCAACCAAAGCACATATTTTGTACGTTTATTTAAATTGAAGATTTCTAAATCATATATCGTATCGGAAAAGAATTCTCTGAACTAATGGTACAAAAACAAAATGGTTAAATCATTCAGCATTTTTTATTCTTCAGATTGTCATCTTCCATTTTTATGATCAAGAATAAACTGCTGATTCAAGAGCCTTGTATAAATACCAAGAAGGTACCCCTGCAATCTTGATAAAACATTACTTTCCTTTGAATTATTCAAAAGAATATATTGAATCACGTCACACACACACATACACACACACACACACACACACACACACATACACACACACATAAATAAAAATAAGGAAATTATTTGGAATGAGACAAACACGGTAATGAAATTAAATTTGAACTTTATATTTTAATGAATTAATTGACGAGTTAATTAATTAGTATGCTACGCATCTTCAGTAGTTTCTGTGTACCCAATAGTGGTTAGAATATTGAGTTTCCATTGAAAACAAATGGAGGGGTATCCATTGTTCTGAGTGGAAAACCTTTGTCTTATTCTACATGTATTTCCATTTTGTTTCTTTTCTTTGTTCAATTGTTGATCTCTGTTTGTAATTTATCCTTTATTGAGTTGGTGGATTCCTAGCTAGTCGTTATGAATTGCTTAGGATGTTTCAGGCATTTGTTTTTCATTAATTTGTTGTTAATCGATCAGCTTCCTCTCAGGAAATATATTTTTCTACTTTGATCTACCCCAACACCTAGTGTTGAGGTTCACTTTTACATAACCTTAATTACTTATGCTTATTTCTCACTGGATTCTTGGTGAATTTACATGTATATACCTGAGATGATTATGAAAAAGTGTTTAGGTTGTTCTTGAAGTGGCTGGAAGTATATCATTTTGAAGCTACTTCATATATATATATATATATATATATATATATATATATATATATATATATATATGTGTGTGTGTGTGTGTGTGTGTGTGTGTGTGTGTGTGTGAGTGTGCGTGCGTGCGTGCATATACGTGAGTGTATGCATGTGAGTGTGTGTGCGTGTGTATGTGTCAGTGTGTGTGTGCGTGTGTGTGCATTTGTGCGTGTGTTGTGAGTGCATGTGCCTGTGTGTATTTAAGAAATGGACACTCTGGTCCGACAAAATGAATTATAAATCTCGTTATATCATTTAGAAACTTATTTGAAATATTTCCCATCGTTACGCGGTTCGAATAAATTTCTGTTTATTTTAATGCAATTTGCAGTTTATTCTGTCCGACCAAATATGTCTGTTTTTAAAATGCATACTGTCATGTTGAAATAAACGAAAAGACCGAAGCGAGAAGAGAATTCGGTTGAAAGGAGTTATACATCCTTCGTATTGCCGGAAGCTTTTTACCTCGATAGAAAGTTCATCGCTACATATCGATAACAGGTTCAATTCCTGCAGCATCTCTATCTACTTTGATTGTTTATCCTATTTTTGTTGTCTACATTGAATGATACATCAACCGTGTAACGCCAGATCATTCCAGATTAGTTTTTAAATAATATAACACAATTTATGATATGATATGATATGATATATATATATATATATATATATATATATATATATATATATATATATATATATATATATATATATAGTTTGTGTTCTTAGTTCAAGTGTTGATGAGTCATATTACACTCTCTGGCATCCATTGACATATTACTGCTTTTGCTGAAGTAAGAGAAAACATTAGAAATAGGTTGCAAAACAGTCGACACATCTAATAAATAATCACCCTACGAGTACCCACGTTTTTAGTCTTTAATCGTGCTCACCACTTTATCAAAAAATGTTACTGAACATTTTTTCACACGTTCTCTTTAGGAATGGAATATGAATAAATTACAAATGTGTTGAATCACCAAATCATGTTCAGTGGAAGAATTTTATTAGGATTGGATTTCTGAAGAAACAGATCTTTTATGATCTGTAATCCATACCACAAAAATCATCAGAATGATGTACAAATTCATAGATTTTTGTTTAATCTTGTGTAAAAATTCAATTGGTTGATAAATACATATATATTCAAATGCTGGCCTCTCTTCCGCTGCATCGGAAGGGTTTTTGATATTTGTCAGGAGTGGGAAAGGAAAACCACACTTCTTAACCAAATCAAATGTTGACAAGTTTAGGTCATTGAGGAAGGGAAGTAGTTCGATGTTTATATTCTATTTTACCTATTCTGTTGAAATCATACGATTGGGTGCCATTTACTAAAAAAATGTGGATTTTTTCTGTTTTTCAGTCCATGACAATAAACGTTTCCGCACGATGTCACAATTTCGCTGATAAAAATATTTCCCATCCAACATTTGAAACGACGAACTCGTCTATTAGAATGATATCATTCATAAAGTCTTCTGAACAGAACTTCAGATGAAATTGACGTGTGTGCGTGTGCGTGTTTTTTTTTTTGCGCAAACACGTACACACACACACATGTATAGCGGTTGAAGTGAATGAGAGAATTGATTTACATTTCGGATAAATAGTAACTGATGAAGCAGTAATCAGATTGTTTTCAATCACTCACTCACTCATTCACACACTCTCTCTCTCTCTCTTAATACACACACACATATATATATATATATATATATATATATATATATATATCAAGCTATTAGGGTTTTGTACATGAATGCATTCATGTTTGAGCTCTGTTCGGGCTCTTTCAGGCGAATGATCCGGGTTATTTCAGATCCCTATATTGCGAGCGGGGGAAATATTTTTCTAGGTTGAAGGATGCTCTTATTATTCCATTTATATAAATTTTCTTTCCTTTTTCTTTTCTCTTTTACTTTTGCCGCATGAAAAAGAAAAAAAACAATTATCAAACAGAAAAAATGTAATAACATTAAAATGCTGGCCCCTCTCAAAATTTCTATTAAGATACATAATTCAACACCCAAGATATAAGTATACTAAAAATCAACCACCATTGTCATCTAATTCCTTTTGGTATCACTTTTAACATTATCATCATTTTATACTTTCAGCCACTTCAAAAACATTCCAATCACCATAAGTGTCATGGAAGTGTAGGAACAGACAAAACCCAGAATAATTAAACTAACAACTAAGGCCATGGAACGTCATAAAACAGTGGAACCTAACACTTGGGAAGAGATTCAAGTAATAATACAAAACTCTGAGAAAGGGAATATACCACAAAGAACTGATAGTTTTACAACATACTGATAAAAAAACAAAAAGCCTTCTATATATCCCTGTAATTTATGGTTTATACCAACAAGTACGTTATTTATACTGAATGAAACGGAAAAACCATAACAGGCAAAGACCAAGCACAAAACAAAAAAAAAGAAAAGAAAATATATATAAATAAAATTAGAAGATCAACCTACAAAATAGACCCCCTCCAAATGTTCTAAATAGGGATCTAAAATAGACTGAATATATATATATATATATATATATATATATATATATATATATATATATATATATATATATGTGTGTGTGTCTGTGTGTCTGTATATATATATCTATGTATATCTATATATATATACATGTGTGTGTGTGTGTGTGTACATATATATATATATATATATATATATATATATATATATATATAGAGAGAGAGAGAGAGAGAGAGAGAGAGAGAGATGGACACATTATGTTATATAACGTGGAAACACTGTCTAATTCCTCGTTTGAATATGTTGGAAGACTCAAATATTTTTTCTGTGTAATTAGTATCCTTAAAGGTAATATCATTAGTTAGTTTGCATTCAGTCTGAGATCGGAACCAACACAATAGATATGATATTTGCATGGATGAACATTCAATGGAAATGATACAAAGAGTGAGTCGCGTCTGTTGTTATACTTACTGATCTCTCATCGTTAAAAACGTTTTTAAGGTAATCTCCATGAGCTCAATTCCAAAAATATATCTCAAGTATTAAATATTGTCAATATACAAAACACATTATATAATATGGCAAACTACATGTATGCCATAAACTCCGGGGTAAGAAAGGAAGGTGATGTTTGATCAACATGGCTGGGGTACCATGTTAATACAACTACTCTGTTTTTAAAATCCACAAAACAGTTACATGGCAAACAACTGATGATCGTAATAAGAGACAATTTACACATTGTACAAAAAATGAAGTGTAAGGAAAGCAAGGAAAAGCACGAAAAAATTACATTATTGAATATATATATATATATATATATATATATACACACACACACACATGTGTGTGTGTGTGTGTGCGTGTGCGTGTGTGAAGAGATAAAACCGTACTTTTTTTTCTTCAAGATTTAGTCCGGTCAGCCAGATCTAATGCCCTGAAGATGATTCTCTAATTATACATCTAAATCCGAGTAGCATTCAATGAAGTTTTGGGGAAAACAGAAGATGTATAGTAATTTAGTGCACATACCTGTCAGGCAAACTTCATTTCAGTCAATTGGCGTGTGTGAGGCGAAACAAGCTCTGAAATTCGAGGAAAAGAAGGTATCATTGTGTGTGGTTATAATGGAAAAAACTTGATCAAAATTGTACAGATAGACAGAGAGATAGATAAGCAGATTGAAAGACGGAGTGAAAGGTGGATAGATAGATGGATAGATGTTGCTGGAATGGTTTGATAGATTGACGTAATTAATTGAAGCATATATGTTGCATATGCCAATCTAATACTGAAATGGTTCGTATGACGAATTCGATAGGACTCCGTTGGAAAGGTAGGATATACGCAAAGATTTGACTAGATACATTTGGGTGGTAAGGAAAGATAATTATATTTGGCTTAAACAAGGCTATTTCATAGTTGTGAAACGTTCATGTACTTTTTGTAATTACAATGAAGTCAATTAACTTCTTTTTGATTTTTGATTTCTTTATATGTAAATAGTCAAATACTTCTGTGTTAAAGTCAAAACAGTTGCATGTATACATGTATATGTGTGTATGTATTAATTAATTACATATATATATATATATATATATATATATATATATATATATATATATATATATATATATATATATATATATATATACAGATAGATAGATAGAGACGGACGGACAGACAGACAGAGTCACTGATAATTATTCGGACGAAATATTTGAATACCAGATAAGTGAGAACTTACACAAATAAGATTGTATGTTACTTCAATACATATGTGAATTTTGTAACTGGAATTAACCAGACACGCACACATACACACACATGTATGTATGTATGTATGCATGTATGTATATATATATGTATATGTATATATCATTTGAGATACATCTGTTTCGAAAATCTTGAGGCCCGTGCAGTTTCAGGCAATTTGAATCATATTTTGAGCTTGATCAGAATCTTGCGATCAGTATTTTCTATTCAAACGACGGGTATGTTGTTCAAGGTGAGCCAAAAATTGAAGAGAAAAAACTTAAACCAAAAAGCATTTGAGACAAGACTGAAAAATCAGAAATCTTTCCAAGTATGTTGAAATAAACTTTCGGAAATGAATTGGGTAACTTTTACACTCACTGTGTTTATGCATATCTTATAGAGGAATTTGCAATCTATTGCAAAATCTACACTTCAGGTGTTTAAGAGAGATGGGAGAGATTTGAAAACGTCCATTCAATGTCCGCACATCTGATATATCCAAGATCCTGAAAAGTGATTAAATACTTCTCTCAGCTCTAAGATTGAAGTATGGCAAAATTCACACGTATGAACAGTTATATTGAAGATTGTATGGTTCTGTAGCAGCTGACCACACTCACATAGTTCTTAGCTACTAAACAGTAATTAAATGCAATAAACCAATATATATATATATATATATATATATATATATATATATATATATATATATATATATATATATATATATATATACATATATACATATAAATATATATATATATATATATATATATATATATATATATATATATATATATATATATATATGTATATGGATGGATGTTTCTAGGTGGGAATGTGCTATTTTTGTGTTGCAAATTACGATGTCTATTTACATCTCAATAATCCTGTTTTGAATAGGTACGTCATCATAATAGAGAATGTAAGATATTTCCTTCTGTGTTTATCTTCTCACAGACAAGCAATTACAAAAAGCTACTCACTCGTGCAAACATACCATAACACGCACACACACTGAGTGAGAAAACGGGAAATATATATGTTCGCACAGTGAATCATAATTTTATCTATCACTTGGGCTCGATCTCTCTCACTCTCTTTCACTCTCTCTCTCTCTCTCTCTCACTCTCTCTCTTCTCTCTGTTTATCTCTCACTCTCTCTCTCTCTCTCTCTCTCTATATATATATATATATATATATATATATATAATGCAATCTATATCATTCTGTTGGGCTGGTAAAAGAGACCGAAAGTTAAACAATTTGAAAATTTGGTGAGAAAGTGGTTATTTTGGCTTTCCTTAATATTAATAGTGACTGTTTACTTCAATGGTAAGAACATCGCTACATCAAAGCAGTTACCCTATCGGTGGCAGATTTTATTCTTTCAGCAGCCCAATTTTCTTCAATTGTTTATTCGATTTATGCTATTCAGGGCGAGTAATATAATAACCGTGTAAGGGCAGGGGATCATCCAAAATCTGTTTCTATATAATACGACTCAATTTATAATTCATGCTATCGGAGTAAATCTGCCAATTTTTTAATGCTCCTCTATTCAGGCTTGAGCACTCTGTAGGTGAGGTAACTCAGCCATTGTAAGCTTATGCAATGCTCTTCCATAGGAATAGAGCACTCTGGTGGATGAGGAGTTTCTGCGTAAAAATGCATATATCGCTTACATTTAGCCTTATTGACCACCCAGTTCCGTAGTCTAGAAGTAGGATATCGGCCTCTAGGTCTGATGTGAGGGTTTCAATTTTGCCTCGCGGTACTGGATATATATATATATATATATATATATATATATATATATATATATATATATATATATATATATATATATATATATATATATATATATATATATATATATATATATATATATATATATATATGCAAAGTATCCTTCTTTCTTGTTTTCTTGCTGAAGTTGGTAAAAACATAAATTTTTTTCTGACGTAATAATTACTGGTTGCATTTGTGACGTATTAACACCAATAAAACCTACGGCCAACAAGTGTGACTTTTAACAAAAGAAGGTGTTTCTTTCATACGGAAATATCCGTTCATTCGATCAGCAACCAAATAAAAAAGCTGTAATCACTTATCTTTTATGATTTTTTTTCATACAAAAGACAATTTCTCAAAACATAAACATGTGGGTGTGAATTTTGAAATGCAGATGAAGTTTGGAAGTTCTTATATCCCACACAACGTAGGAATGGTAGCCCCAATTCTACTATTTCACACCTTGTCTCACCATATGTTAAACAGTGGAACGGATTCAAAAATTCAACTTATCCAGAGAAATAAGAAGATAATAAATGTATTCATTCCTGTTTTCCTTCATTAATTTTCTTATTTTCCTGTGCGCAGCTTCTTACCTCGGTAGAGGGTGTGAAACAATCAGGACCACCATTCCAACATTATCTGTTTGTGAAATCCGTGTAAACATGGAAAACTTTTGCCAATAAACACCTCGGAACAATATTAATCCGAATTGCTCATGCAGTGGGATAAATAAAATAGAAAATTTACGATAACAGATTTTTTGGCGCAAATGGTTGATCGATCCAAGGAGAATGGGATCGGTGAGCCGAGTTCAAGAAAGGCTTGAATCCATACTAACCGCACTAACACATCATAGGTTATTACTCTTAGGTGTAATGCCCTTCACTCTTCTTTTTCTTGCACATAACCTAACCCTAGGAAGCTGATAAAAAGAATAAGAGCGGCATCGTTGGACAGCATACTACGAAGCAATGATCAGCTTGATACTTACAATTACCAATAGTTCTGAAGTGATCCTAACTGGGTGCCTAACAATTGTTAGTTTCAAAAAAAAAACGACCAATATAAACTGGTTATTCATTCGTGTTTTACAAGCAGGTAATTGAAATATCTATCACTGCTCTTCTATGACTGACTAAAAACAATCTGTTTTGTGCTGATGTATGGCAAACCAGTTGTATCCGTGAGTCAGAGCTTTTAATTTGCAGAACATGATTAGCAATGGATAATCTTGCATTGGGAAAGGGCTTTTATCTAACATTGTACAACAATTGCTCTTTCCTTTGAGTCGCATTTAATAGATTGAATACAAAGAGAAGCCAGTTAGTCTGCGTCTTGTTCTAAAGCAATGATCACGAGCCTATGACACACGGGCCTAACCGTGACGCACTGCATGTTTTCTGAAATAAATATTTGATTTTACTATCCTAATTTTATAGCCATGTTTTGAAAGTTCAAGTTACATTTCATGAAACCCTCAGTTATGTAAATGTATTGAAAATAGAGCCACTTCTTTATAAGTATTAACCTAAAACAAAAATGCATATGTATATGTAACTGAGACTCTCTTAACAAAACGGCTCGTCATTAAAAGTTCGTCATTACTATAGGTTAAGTGTAGTAGTGGGATTCCATTTTACTGATCTTCAAGGCCATTATAGCTATAGTCAGTTCGATCCACATGGATGTCTCTACGGGTTTGATTTTTTCTCACAATAATCAGCATGATTGAAAAATTTTACAATATGCACATTCGTTAAAGGAGGTTTCATTTCCTTTCGATTAAGAATTAAGTGATGCTGAATATAGCTCTCTATTCTGGAAGTATATGGGGACCTTTGAATGAACAGACGATAAATTCCCCCTTTCAGCTTCACTGATGTAATCCAAAGGGAAAGACAACAATTACCTGACATCAGCTTTTCGGTAGGAATAGTTGGTTGGAAGTCAAAGTTAGCATTCAACCTCCTCAAGTCGAAAGGACTTCCTGGTTTGAGATAAGAAATGTCTCAATCACACCAATCGCTAAGCTGGTCTTGATAACCCTGCCTGCTTTGCTAATCTTACCAGCTGGGGGATCCGCATGTTTTTGAATCAATATTTTAACGCATAAAGTATGTGTGCACAGATACTACTGGCCTGCGACAAAAGGAACAACACTCACATTCTGAGTAAGGCGCACTTATACTCCAGCCCAAATCAAAAGTGCTGATCAGTTCGTAAATGAACCATCATTTTACGGGTTTTACTAAGATATGTATAATAATGAAACGAAATATTCAGAAATGTTCATGTCCAAAATAACAGAATCCCTCATAGGGGGCCAAGCTGGAGATTTTGGACCCGGTGTGGCTTCTAGACGAGGCCGATACAGAATTTAGGGAGATTTGTTAATGTATAAGTTTGGTAAATATAAAGTAGATAAACTTCTATTGAGAGAGCTTTGTAAGCCTTCTCTATTAGAGGCCAAGGGGCGATTAACGATCGTCCAACCCTCTTCCATCAACTACTCCCCTGATCATTATATCAAATATGCATAACATTCAAACGGCTGCTGATGGTCCTTTGTAGACAATAAAAAATCTGATCTTAAATCGATTAATACCGATATAACTCGAACATAATTAGATTGGCACTTTCCTGATGCACTTAAATTGTGGAAATCACCATCAGCAAAATAACACAAAGGCTGCACTAGAAAACAGTCTCACACTCTGTCCCTCAGTTGTCTCGAAAGTAGGAAATTAGATTTGATAAACACGAAAACTATTTGAAGATCGTGTTAATAAGTAGAGAATCAATTTGGCATACACATTAGCACACATATCTATATATATATATATATATATATATATATATATATAAATATATATATATATATATATATATATATATATATATATATATACATATACAATTTTGATGACAATATTGGAAGAATTATTACACTTTTCTTTTATACCCTATTCCTGGTACATTTACTATCATTATTTTGCCGGGATATGCAGTTTTCAACATGGATTGTATTCGTAGTTATCCCAGGAACCTTGAAACGTTTCTCTTGAAATGATTTCATGGCGTTGCGTTGTTGATGTTTTTTAGCCTATGCTCCAGGTTTTATTGTTTTTTACTTTTATTCTATTTTCCTCCAAAAATGAAATTCAAATATATCCCTTTCCACGATAATTGATATATATATAGAGCAGAGGTGGAACGTCTGCCTCTGGGTCTGAAGCAAAGGATTCGACCCCAACTTGTGGTACCTGAAGGGATATTGGATAGTCTATAGCCAAACTAAAAAAATGTAATACAGTGAAACTGCTACTTGTGGATATCTCAACTATTATGTTTATATATAAAGAGAGATAGATAGATAGATAGATAGATAGAGAGAGAAGGGGATAGATAATGACGGAGAGACATTATTATTATTATTATTATTAATATTATTATTATTATTACTATTATTATTATTATTATTATTAATATTATTATTATTATTATTATCAATCTTTGCGTACTGAATAATATGCCGTCGAAAATAATGGCAACGTTTAGATACATTTGCAATTTCATTGTGAATAGGAGTTTCAAAAACATTTTCTTTCCCGATTTTTTTGTTTTTATTCGACCAGAGTGGATTCAGTGTTCTTACTTATATACAACAACGAAAAATTCATAAAAAAGGGGATACATCTCTCGATTCAGCATTCAATAATAATCTCTATGATGAATGTAACAGACGGAAAAATAGCCAATGACGATGAAAAATTCTAAGAGTAGATTCGTCCCTAAGTAAACTTGCCTGCCTACTGATAGTTCACTTGATGGACTGATACGGACATTAAACTTTCAGTATAGATTGAAAAAGTGCAAAGTTCGATTGAGAGGAGTTGGCTGTTTGTTGAAATTTAAAAGAAACGTTATCCTCTGTATAAGAAGCTGAAGGGAAATAAAAAACAAAAACATTTCACAACCAAGATTAATTTTGAATGAGGTACCCCAAAAAGTTAAAAACAGGACAAATTTTTTTTTTAAATGTTTTGTCTGGTGTTATTCATATTTTCCAGTTTTAGATTACATCTCCAGCAAACTTTCTTAAACAAATTCATTGCTATCAACCAACAAGTCTTTATCACCCAAACTTATCCAGCCTCGATAAATTTCTAATGGTTTGACTAATGTTCGTTTTTTTCTCTCTTGTGTATAATTGTGTATATAATTTTATTTTTGCCACATGTGCAAAAGACATTATCTGATTCCCTAAGTATTTTTCTCATACACTTTTTGGGGGTTGATAAAAATAAGGATAGGAGAATTATTTGAATTTTTTGGTTTAAACTAAGTGGAGAATAGTTAATGTTTAGTATGTTCTTACATGAGTTTACGGACCCTGGAAGGTATTCTAACCCCAACCTAAAGACAAGGGGCGTATTGAGACCGTTGCAACTCCTTTACCAGCATCTTCCCCAATGCTTATGTGTTTTTCGTTATATATATATATATATATATATATATATATATATATATATATATATATATATATATATGTATATATATATACATATACACACACACACATATAATACATACATATATATATATATATATATATACATATATATGTATGTATATGTATATATATACATATATATACATACATATATATACATATATATAGATATGTGTGTGTGTGTGTGTGTATATATATATATATATATATATATATATATATATATATATATATATATATATATATATATATATATATATATGTATATATATATATATATGAAGATGCTCCGTATCGAATCTGATTGCTGTCCACTTTAAATTCTTGGATAAATTCAATTACACCCCCCCCCAGTTCTATTCATCCCCAAAGCTACTAGATTGACCTTTGGATGTTCCATTGAACACTTTAAGAAAGACTTTCTTCCCGAAGAACGGGAAGTTAAAGTCCTCCTCCGGAAAACAAGCTCCCTGCGTTCTTTCATCTAATTTTATTTAGCACCACATCACAGCTTCTAAAGTGACGGAAGGAATTGACCTGCAACTAGGTTTCCGATTTGATATGATTTATCCATCGAAGCACTAGATTTTGTGATTTTCTTTCCCCCATCAGATAGTCCTGACATATAAGACAGACAGAAGCCAATTTTGAGAACTATCGCCTCAAGATAATTCTTTTTATTCTTCTATTCTTCGACGTGAACATTTTTGAGAGATGAAAAGTTATTAATACATTACATAAGAGGTGGGCTATCTCGTTGGAAGATCCATAAAACAGCCTAAATTAGGAATAGTTTTAGATTCCTATGCAAAATTTGGCCAGAAAGTTTCTATCCATTTTCGATATTCACGGACTTCACGAAATTATTCCAGCAGTCAGAGAGGACTTTGCAACAAATGTGAGCAAACACTTTACCGTGCAGTTACTCAGTCGGCGGTGAGATTCCTTTGAGTGAGCTTCCAAAACAGAGACTGTGTAGTACTAGAATTAAAAATATATTTCGAATTATCAAAACTACATTCGATTTGTTGTACGTTCTCATTTTACATTGCTCCAGTACAAGGACTATACATTTATAAAATTAAAAATTCTCTGTATTTGTTAGACAATGATGCATCATTAATTTTTTATGATTCATTTTCCAAAACATATATATATATATATATATATAGAGAGAGAGAGAGAGAGAGAGAGAGACAGAGAGAGAGAGAGAGAGAGAGAGAAAGATAGAGAGGGAGATGGATAGATAGATAAATATTGTCTTCACTTTTGGTCCGTCATTGTAAAAAAAGTGTATACTTTTGAAACGAGAAGAACATTTACGCCATCTTAACGAAGGTGCAGTCATTTTATAGATGTTGTAGCTGACATCGACGAAAGATATCCTAATAGACAGCCAAAACGTGGGTGTTTCCCCAGATGGTTGAGACTTGGATTACAGGGAGTTTAGAAAAGGATCCAATTCTTAAGAAATCTGCAGAATAATGATGCATTGGGGAAAAATGTTCATTCCAATGTTTTTATTGAAATAGCAGATTCGTTCAAATTATGTCATAATGTGATTCATACTGCTTACCAACTATATATATATATATATATATATATATATATATATATATATATATATATATATACACACACACACACATATATATATATATGTAGGTATATATATATATATATATATATATATATATATATATATATATATATATGAATATATATATATATTTATGAATACATATATATATATATATATGTATGTATATATATATGAAGGGGTTGTGTGTGTTGGTTCAAAACTTATCTGGTAATGGTGGGTCAGAAAATTAGGTTAAATAATTCGGTTTGAGCAAAATCTAGTTCTTAAAACTCTCTTCCCTTATCAACATTCTTCTCAATACTTATCAAATATAAATATATATGTGTGCCTGTGTGTGATTTAGCAGAGAATGATGTCTGTCTTTCTTAGAACAGTATATCAAAATGAGAACAGCGATGTGATTTGAAGCTTACATTAATGTGTTTGCTATAAGAGTAACTGATTTTTTTTTAAATGACAAATTCAGCCATTTTTAGCAATTGAAATTTCGGCAATCTGGAAGCTATCGGATTTTAAGAACAAATAAGGAAAGATTACTCAGATTTCGTCTGGAACTAATTGCTATAATCTTTAATATTTCCCAAAACATTTGAGATAATCGAAACTCAGAAAGAAACATAAATCCAATGATGATATGTAAATTCTGCAGTAATTGAATGTGTCCAAACTGCGTTTTTCGAGAGGTCATGTGAATAAATACGACGGAAAAAAAGTCAATTTCAAATTTTTGATGTTCTCCTGACAATCATCATCAACATCATCATTAGCAGCAGCAGTAGCAGCAGCAGCAGCAGTGACTGCCTTTTTGCATCCGTTGTTGAACTTTGACCTTCCAAAAAAATTGCCAGACTTCTCTATCATGGATGTCGCCGAAGCAATACAGTTCGAACTTTTTTGCTCATTATGAATTGAGATGTTCAGCAGTCGTCTGACAATGTTGTAACATGGCCAACCCATTGCCATTTGTTTTTAATGGTTTCTATGATATACCTGACTATTATACTTCCTCTAATGTAATGTGATGTCTTTTGTTCCCTCCATGTCAGATTGAGCATGATTCTCTCTTGCGCACGTTTCATTGTTTGCTTTCGGTTAACCAGCATGTTTCAGCTCCTTAGGTGATCATCTGGAGGATACACTGGTAATATACCCTTCTGTATTAGATTAATGGAATTGTCTTGTTTTTGAAGATTGAACCGGCGCTATCGACAGCTTGCCAACATGAGTTGATTCTATACTTGATTTTTCCTACTTCGAATATTTCATGGAGATTTGTAACCTTGGATAGACTTTGCATATTAGAAGTCTCATTCATTCCAAATGATCTTGCCAACACAAGGAAGGAAAACTAATCCAACCAAATAAGAAACGGTATCGTCCGATGATATCTTCCATTTTTTGAGCATTTGGAACTAAAGCAGCCAATTAAAATGTGATTTTTCGTATCGTTCAAGTCACTTGCAATTTTCATATTTTGAGAAAAAAAATCCAATTAGCAACTCTTGGCCTGGAAACATGAAAAGAAAATCTAAATATTGTCAAAATTTGAATTACACATTAGAAAAAAAAGTGATTTCGCAACCACTTGCTGGAATTTTCCAAGAGAGACTTGCAACAAAATTGAAGAAAAATTGAAATGCGTGGTGAAACAAAATACATCCTGACAACTTGATGATTAATATGTTCTAGATACCGAAAAGAACCCTTGCGGTATTTGATCGTTTTGCTGTTACTTGAAAACAACCATAAGCTCCCATTTACCATTGATGATAAAACTCACTGATATAATTGAAGACTTATAGGCAGTTGGTACAAAGGAATGGAGAAGTTAAAAAATCAAAGACACAAATAAAATAGATTTCATTTGGCCAAATAAACAATCGTACATTGATTATAGAATTCTGGTGAGGTAAGCACAGATTAAGCTTTATGCTTCACAAGTAGTACTCACGAATGTATTTCCATACACAGTATCATATTATTATTCATTCAATTTCATAGACACTTAGGAAATAAAATATAGAAACAGAAAAAATACTATTGATTAACCGACATTTTTCAAATCCATTTACTATTAAATTAAGATATTCTTTAGAACAGACGTTAACACATAAGATAACTTTCACAATTTGATCATTTACTTATCACAATATGTATTCATAAAGTATCCATTTAAGAATCTTTGGAAACGATTTCTATTTAAATTCATTACATCTATCTCAGGAAAAACGATCATTAATTTTTTTCTGTTCTTTATAGTATCATCATTTAGAGCTATATTCTTTATTGCTGAATTTTGAAGAGTTTCAAATTATAGTTTGAGTGGTGATCGAAATTAATTTTTAGTCAACAAAACACCATTCTCTAAGTCTGCTGCAGAGTAAATATCTATTATCCACTCATATGAGAGCGAATGTTCTATCCATATATTTCACATATGCTATTATATTTAAAGATATGAGTGAGTAGGCTAATATAAATATCAAGACAAGAATTATATTAGATAGAGTGCCTGTCGTCATCAAAGACACTATTTCCCCTCTTAATAAGTCTCTAAGGATTCCCATCGTCATGTAATGGATCGTTCTATTAGAAAACCCACACCCCAAAACTGTCAGCAAATCTGCCAACCGGAATTACATCAGTATTCAAGTTGGTCCAGCTGACTGGCTGACTTCGTATGAACGTATAACGTTTACATACTGCACCGATTGAGCTAGATGGCTGATTTTTTCAACATTTACTCACGATTATACATTTTTTCCTCCTTTATATTGTCTTTCGGGATGGGGTCAAAATTCCTTCTCTGAATAGGTTCCCAATGGGTATGCATGCAGAAGGGTCGATTTCCAATGTAAATTAATGCCAGATTGGTTCCTTATTTTATGACCAGCAGCATTCACGTTTGTGTTTTCAAACGTCTGTCTTCATTTTTGTGATCATTATCAAACGAAAGGCGAAAGAAATTAGCTACCCGTTCATCATCCGCTCATATTTTTTTTTATTCAACCCTTTTCCGACAAAGTTTCCTGTCATCACGTGACAATTTCTATTCAGTGACTGAAAAGATCCGATTTTTTCGGGGGAGGGGGTCCAAATTGGGATGCTCGTTCCAGTCAGGTGTATCCTCGATGGCAGAAAACCAAAAATAAGCGAGAAATTTTGAGATATAATAGAATTCAATACAAAAACCAAAATGGCAATGGGCTGGTCATGTTGCAGGAATGTCAAGCAACCACTGGGCAATATGAGTCAAAATGTGATTATCTTGTGAGCATATGTAAAACAGCGGAAGGCAGAAAATGAGATGTCATAACAAACGAGACAAGACGAGAAAGTATTGGTTCTGCAACACCCATGACAACGAGGCTTGGTGAATCTTGAGGAAGGCTGTGTCCAATGACTGACGTTAAAAGATTGATGATCATGAAGATGATGATGATTATGATGATGATGATGATGATGATGATGATGCTACTAATCATGATGATGATAGAGATGATGAATCTTTTTAGTAGGGAAAGAAAATAAAGAGGGAGTTGTGAGAATGACAAAAAAAGATCACATTTTCTTTCTAACGTATGTTTGCTTTACACGAAACCCTATCACGTTTGGCGGAATATTTGATGATGGGAAAGAAAAACCTATTTTCCGGTGTTGGTACGTTTCTATAAAAACACTATTGACTTACATTGTAGACATAGTCGTTGGCGACACCTTTTGAAGTGTTATGTAAACAGCGACCACCCACATCGACTTACGACACCAAAGACAGAAAGGAAAAACAGAATTTCTAGATATTGTACTAATAATCAGATACACTAGCTCAATCTCCTTTATATATATATATATATATATATATATATATATATATATATATATATATATATATATATATATATATAATATACATGCAGATAAATGTGTTTACAGAAATACCTTGAATAATGTAGTTGACTTGTTTCAAATTTGCTGTACTGTACAAAAAAATGGATTGCTCAAGGTTTTATTATGATTTAATGTTTTTTTTCAGCATATGCATTAATTTGTACAGAAATGACTAAGCTATGCTACAACTAAACCCATGCAAATAAAAATAGTGCTATCAAGGGTATTATATATATATATATATATATATATATATATATATATATATACATACACACACACACACACACTTACACATACACACACATATATATATATATATATATATATGAGAGTGCGTGTGTGTGTGTGTGAATGTGTGTGTGTGACTGAGGAAGAAAGAGAGAGAGAGCACGCGAACATAAACACGCATACATTGATATACACTTAGAGAGAGACAATAAAAATTAATTCGTGGATGTTCCTGAGCGAAATTTGGATGTTGGATGGAAGTTCTGATAATCTTATGTGTATACATATTTGTGTGTATATGTATTTAGCTGGCCTAATAAAGGCTTCACAATTGAGATAAAAGATGCATTTGAGATTTGATGCTTTCACACACGTAGGCTCTAACCTGGAATAATTTCGATCACCTAAAATGTCGTAGTTGTTTTGATATATAACGATAACAGCACACAATATATATACATATATATATATATATATATATATATATATATATATATATATATATATATATACACACACACATATATATGTATGTATGCATGTATATATATATATGTGTGTGTCTATATATATATATATATATATATATATATATGTGCGTGTGTATATAAATACATATACATATATATATATATATATATATATATATATATATATATATATATATATATATATATATATATATATGGGGTGTGCGAGTGCCAGGGGGGGATTCAACAATATCACTTTAACAGGGAGACAGAGCATGGATGAAAAGAAACTCTCGGCGGGAAATTCTTTTGATTTCCTGCCAAATTTCAACTAAAAAATCGTTTACGTACAGAACTTATAACTTTCCCTTTGTCAGGCTACTACTATGCCATTCAACACACACACACACACACACACACACACACACACACATATATATATATATATATATATATATATATATATATATATATATATATATATATATATATATATATATATTGCTGATCTTTCTAATATAATTCATATTGTTTTGTAATTTATGATAGTAAAAAGGAAATATATTTTTTTTTTGTCGTTCCTGAATGCGTAAGGCCAGGAAGTTAGCAAACACCTGGAGATTTTCCTGTTATACGTGAATAATATAAGCATATATATATATATATGTATATATATATATATATATATATATATATAGAGAGAGAGAGAGAGAGAGAGAGAGAGAGAGAGAGACAGACAGACAGACAGACTGACAGACAGACAGACAGACAGACAGAGACACAGAGAGACAGAGACGGAGAGACAGACGGGGAGGTAAAGAGAGGAGAGAGAAAAAGAAGGAAAGAGAGAAAGAAAGGTGGAAGGGGAACGGAATGTGTGTGGGGTGCAAAGAAAAATAACTGATTCACAGCTGTTGGATATTTGTGCTAAGTTACCCGGATTTATAATTCTTCTTCAAGTTTCGAATAAAGAAAACAAGGGTTTTGAAGTTTTGATCGAGAAACGCAAAAGAAAATTGTGTCTGTGGTTCTTTGTGGATGTGACTCTCAGTGGGAGACGCTAAAATCCAGTTAATCATCGTAATGTGAACTGAAATCTTATCTGGGCGTGGTGTTCATTCTATTAGAGCAAGCCGAGAAATGTTCTTGGCGTAATAATATTCGTGCGCGTGCAAAGCTAAGAGTTGAAATATTTATAAATGCAAATCTAGGAAAAGGAATATTTATATATATATGCAAATTCAGGAAAAATGATATTTATATGAATGCAAATTCAGGCGTTAGTGTCAAAGGAAACAAATTGATTTCATACTTCAATCATGACAATTTTTCTTTCATCTTATATCTTTGGATCCTGTGGGATGCCTAGGGTATCTAGGGTGCCTAGGGTGCTAACAACCCTGAACTATTTGACCCCTCCCCATCCTGAACCTTTTCAATGGCTCTACTGACGATGTTTTAGGGATGGAACTCACAATGAGTGGAATTGGTCGAATTTCAAATTTTGAAACGGGGAGTGCTATGTATGTAATTTTTCCTTGAAAAAAAATTGTTATATTTTTTTCCACCTATCTCATCACGTATTTATTATTTCTTTCTTATTTTAAAGATTCATAGAGGAATAAAAGCAAAGTTGATCGGATTTTTGAGTGCAGAGTAGACGAAATCTGTTTTATGATTTAAAAGCACGTGTTGCCAATTAAGATTGTTTTTACAAATATGAGAGTGACCTCCATGAAGGGGAAAATTGAAAAATCAAATCTAAACTGGCAACACTGAATAAAAGAGGAAAATTTACAATGCAGCAGTTTCTTTTGTTCTTCATATTGGAGCTTGACAAAACTCCGTTGCTCACCCCTGCTTATACCGATGCCAAATACTGTAGTTAAATATAGCATACAAATGTTCAAAATGTCATACAAACATTCCAAAAATATGGAACAGCATAGAAATGAAAATACAATCCATTAATTGGCTTTTCAAAATATTTCTCGATTACAATTCTTGATCGTTTGTACAAATGTAAGACATTAAACAAAGAAGATATTAAAAGCAGTGATTTTGTTCTTCAACAATCTATTCTGCAGAATTCGTTTATATACGATGGAAACATTACAAACTGATGTTTTATTTCATTTCTGTCTGGTGCATCCACGGATATACAAATTTCTTGGTGTGGATGTCATCGTGATAAGTCTCCACGAAATTCATTTCATGAACAACAACATAAAGACGGTATATGTCGTCATTTATACGCCCAGTGCATTAGTATGTTGTCCGAACATCTGTCACCATGAATGCATCGGGATCAATTGCTCTTATTTTCATTATTACATTTTTTAACCTGATCAGTACATTCTATTTTAAACCATCGAGCAAAACTGGCAACATAGGTTTCTAGAGTTGTCATGTTGGTCTGACTGATTGACTGAATGGCAACATATGTAGGAGTTGCATGTACAGGCTGCACCAATAAATCAGAAGGGTTAAGATTTTCAATGTTTGCTTCTATTTATGTCTCTCATCCCTTCAAAATGAGTTTTTAGTTCGATCTACAATGTAGATTTAATGTAAATTGGGCCATCAGTTCGTGCTAAGCTACATAGAGGTTTGTTTATTTTTCTTCTTTTTTATATCATCTTCAGTTATTCTATACAAGTTGGTCATCTCTTTCTTCAATTTTTAATTGATCATCACCAACCAAGCATTCAGTTAAAATACGTCGGTAACGTGTAGGTTTCTACTGCGTGACTAACTGCACTTTTAGTTATACTTTTTGGAACCTTTTCATCAGTCTTGAGAGTCTTTGAACGCTTTGTTTAGCTACCGTATTTTATATCCATATTAGCAAGGATTATCAGATTAGCTTCATGCCAGATATGAACACGCATTCGTTATCATTGCTAGTTCATCTTTCCGTGACTGTCTCCACCGATCTGGCTTCTGCGCTATTACTTGTGTACGTCAACGAAAAAAAATCACTGAACTATATTCCTTACCTCTCGATCGTTGCTACGTAATCACAGATAAATAGTATTAAATAAGATAGTCAACGGTTTTGTACACAAAACATTGCCAGTATTCATCATGTGCTCTTACCCAAACTTTTTTTCAGCCTAACTTCTGTTTATTGTAACTTTAAAGCGTGATTTAGAAATAAAAAAAAAGCCTTCAGTTTGATGCTCCTTATCAATAAGATCTCATCTTCCTGTGATAGTGTCTTTGCCGCTATGAAGAATTAGCTGACATGAGCTATACTGATATATTCTTTATCTCTCTGAATGATACTACGCAGTCAAAATCTAGATTTTTGAATCCATACATTTATACTCACTTAATCGCCTGTCGGAGACCGTTACTCGGTGACTCAGCATCTATTCTTACTAGATGGAGTTGCTGTTAACGTAGCAGTTATTTCAACAACAATGGGATCCGACTTAAAATTCTGGTTAAGGTTGTTTATGTTCATTTCACAATAAATGAGAGGTTATCCATCTCTTGTCGCCAAAGCTACGGATAAAAAGGCAGGGATATAATGGGCTCTTTAGCCTTGGGAAGACAACTGAGGAGAACGGGAAGTTTTATTTCAGTCGACACTTCTCTAAATCATTTGGAATCCACTTTGGCATCCTTCTGACAGGTCTTGCATCGGAATATATCGTGCTTCAATTTCATCAGATATGCTACTCCAGTGTTATTCATGTTATTGTCAATATATAAAGCGTGTACACACACACACATATATATATATATATATATATATATATATATATATATATATATATATATATATAACTACTCTCCCTCTCTATACTTACATATATATAAATTATGTATATATATATATATATATATATATATATATATATATATATATATATATATATATATATATATATAAGTCTGAAATGAAGCTTTCGTTAAATTGACCATTTGTTCGTTCCCGGTTGCATTCATGCTTGTTTTTTAAAAAAATCATTTTTCTCCTTCATTCATCATCATTCTTGATATTTTTTTTAGATCACCTCTAACAAAACATACTATCAAAATATGTTGGTTTACGAAGGTTTCTATTTGATTTCAGATCAGACCTTTTTCTTTTCTCACGGAAGTTTTTGAAGCGACACAAAGAACCTGAATATTGAAGTCAGAAATTTGTAATATTTATATTGGCTCACAAATTTAGCAGCACGGTCAATTCGAATGGGATACACTGGTCTTGGAGTAATGGAGTTTATAGAAGTAAAGACAAGTCTCTACCCAAATGGTTGACTGCTTAGGAATACCAGATGCAATAAGTACCATCAAGATTGTTTGTCGGGTTTATTAACTCATGCAGAACTGTTCGATAACAGTGCTTTTTGCCTAGTTGGCACTAGTGTGCAGCTGGCCACTTTCTCAAACACTGCATATATGGAGAACACGTGACATTTTGCTTTCCTAGGGGCCATGATAATATCTTTTGGAATGGCAGTGATGACAGACTCAGTCTCTGGTTTTATATGTAAATGAGCTGTATATTGATTTGTAAAAGGTTTTTATCGCTTTTGCATTTAAGTTCTGACATTTAAATTGAAAATGCTATTTATATTTATGTATGTTTAACTTTGTTTAATGGATGTTGAATTTGTTTCAAAGTTGTTGGATAAATATTGTGTTTAGTTGAAGTTGTACGAATAGGAAGTTCGAAAAAAAGTGAATGTACACACTTGAAGCTGTCTTCATCAACTCATCCGATGTTGTCATTCATTTGGAAATTGATTGCAACACAAAGAAATTTAATTCATTGCAGAATTTACATTTAATTTGGAGTTACTTGAATCATTCGCGTAGTTGGATACTTGGAGAAGATGTATAAAGATATATATTTTCTATTTCCATGAATGCTTCCTTTCACAAAACTCACGTTCACAGACAACTGCACATAGATAAACACGTATTTTACTCAAAACGCATTTATGTGAATATTTACTGCTATACTAGCATGCATATATATATATATATATATATATATATATGTATATATATATATATATATATACATATATATATATATATATATATATATATATATATATACATATATATATATACGTGTGTGTGTGTGTGTATAATGTGTATGTATATATATATATATATGTGTTTGTGTGTGTGTGTGTGCACGCAAGTGGCATACATGCTTTCTTATTTTGGTCGCCAATTATTATGAATAAAAAAACATGTACGTATATAAGTTGTCCAATCTGTAAACTCATTATAACAAGTATATTTTCATATACACGTATGTAAAGCTGATGCATATAAATGGATTCATCATTTCTCAAATCCGAACAAACGCAATCAAATCTGTGTAAGTGAAAATTTTAATCAGGCTATATGTATCTGCAGTTGAAATCCCTGTTTTAATTGGGATTTAACTTCAACAACGATTTACTGAATGAACTGACACCTTTGACACCATGCAATTCGATCGCGAACAGTTTTTATAGAGGGTATAAAATATGTCCGCTACATATCGAAAAGTTCATTTTGACATCTGAATATAGCTTCAAAATCAGAAGAATTCTGGCCAAAGATTAGAATACAGAAAAATGAAAATATAACAAAACATCATGGAACATTGATAGGTGATGAGCAAGAACAGGAATCTTTGGTCTTAATTCTGTCAATTTTGTATAAGCTGAATAACGATTTCAAATATCATTTTTGAAATTATCAGATACATTTTCCACTCACTGTACATGGTATATATCTGTAGAATTCTAATCTCTCTCAGAATAATGTTATGGGAGGGGTTTCTTTACCTTTCTGTCTGGAACGCAAAGTTATTAAAGGAAACCAATATAATGTTCAATGAATATTGGATTCTGTGCCGTATATGAGAGCAAAGCAGACGATAGGAATAGTCGATTTTAACTTCCATAGAGCATAATCAAAACTTGCTGGCTATATCAATAAGTGTTTAGTTGATTAGACGGGGAATATTTTTATCTGGCCTGACTGGTTGCATTTTTCACTGGTCTTCAAGGCTTGGTTGAAACCCCATGAACTCTGATGCTGAATCCGAAGGCAAACTAAGTGCACTGATTGGTTGCTCAATGGAAAAAAAGTGTCACGTGACCAATGGCTTTTGCATCCTGTGTTTGGGTGAGCAATCAGTATTGAATGAGAGAAAGGGTAATCAATAAACGGAATGCACCTTGCCTTTTCCTGGGAAATGATCACTAAACGGGGGTTTGAATTTGAAAAGTGAACGTGAACAGGCGAAATATAAGTGACCAATTTAGTAGTGTACTCTGAATTCGACATAAACTGGAATTCTATTTGAACAAAAAAAAGAAAACTTGTTTTTTCTAGACATAACTGAATTCAAATCCACCCACCCTGCTCCAAGTGGTGAAACCTGTACACCCGATATATATATATATATATATATATATATATATATATATATATATATATATATATATATACACACACTATAGTGTCATCCACAGACAGCTATTTCGATGTATTACATCCAACCAGTACCGTGAGGCAGAATTGAAACCCTCACATCGGAACCCGATATCCTACCTCTGGACTACAGACATGGGTTGTCAAGGAGGCTGAATTTAAGCGATATATCCATTCATTCAGAAACTCCTCACCCACCAGATCAAAAAGGCCTGGATGAAAATGAAGAAACCATTGTTGACAATTTTTGTTGACAATAGAACTTCCCTACATATATTTACCTATATGGTAGCGAACTGTTCCCAACCTTTCAAGTTACCTAATGGTAACTTGATATCGTTTTCTTTTTCATTTTGTCTGTGACCGGAGCCTGAATCATTATTACCCTTGCACCCGTTCAGATAACCCACCAATGTCGCTGAATCTGTTAGTCGATAAATTCTTATGCTTACAAATCATATCACGCTTTAAAAAAGAACAAAAACAGTTAATATTGACCCAATCCTCATTATTATTTTTTATTATTATTATTATTATTATTATTATTATTATTATTATTATTATTATTATTATTATTATTATTATTATTATTATTATTATTATTATCATTACTACTACTACTATTATTATTTGCAATCTTACATCAGTTGCTTGGTGGTTACTGCTGGAGTTTGAGTGACGGCAAGTCTCCTCAAGTCGCCAGCCCTTCTCTCCTATTTCTCGTAGGCTACAGTACTACTGCAGTTTACAGTTTCACACCAGTTGCCCAGTGGTCATTGCTGAAAGCTGAGTGACAATAAGTCTCCTCAGGTCGCCTATCCTGCCAGTGCTGTGGTTTACGTTTCCACTTTCAATTACTTTTCTCTGTTAGGTTACTGTTAACAATTAGTGTTGCAGTCTTTATATTTCCAGCACTTTCCTCAGTATCTGTGCAGTTCCCAGCAGTGCCGTGGTCTGTACAGTCTCGATCCTTCCCCTCATCCCAATCTCCTCCAGTCTCGCTCTCAGTGTCTTTGGGACACTCCCGAGTGTGCCTTCTACGACTGGCCCTACCCTGGCTCTCATATTGTCATTGTTATTGTTATCATTATTACTATCATCATTGTCATTATCATTATTATTAGTAGTAGTATTTCAGTTAAAATCACCATCGTTTTATACATGTTATTATTTGGACCTAAATATACAGAGGGAGTAGGAGGAAATCATCTTCAAAGTACACAAAAGTCAAAATAAGCAGAAATGAGGATTACATATCAAATTATGATAATCACACACAGGTTTTAAGCGGCAAACAAATGGATATAGTTATTCTCATGCTTTGCAAATAATTTTATCCCCCACTGGGTGACAAGATGAAGTAAATGTCCAAAGTTCCTACTCTGGTTCTTCAAGTGCTTTCAATTATCATTGATCATTTTGGAAGTATTTCAAAGTGCAATGTCCATGAAAAAAAGATGTTTTTTAATGAATCGGCAAATAACGGGAGATCAATTCAAATATAGTTTCAGTATAATATAGTGCAATTTATAATGATTCTGTTGGAACATATATCAATACGTCTATAATATGTCTGCGTTGGAATGTACAATTGGAGCCGATATAGACTGAAAATAATCGCCATGAGAATTTGGAGTTAAAATAGTCATTTCAGCCTCTCATTACTGGTGGTTGTTGGGCTCAGTGATTAGAGCAACACTACGTTGATGTGGTCTCTCTATCGGTCGCAGATGCGTTTTTTTCTGCAGCAGCCATGTTTTTTTTAATTGTTTATTCGATTAACGTTGTCTAGGTAAAATGATACATCCACAGAGTAATGACTGGTGTTCATTTCATATAAGAGTTCCAATATAATATAACACAATTCATTATTATTTGGTTGAAGCATATATCCGTTTCTTTATAACAATATATATCAATGTTCCTACCGTTTTTTTGGCTTTTCCAGGCATATAAAAAGTATATACCTATATTCGCCTGAAAAAAACTAGACAGGGAGAAAACATAAATTTGTTTGTGAAGTACATCCCCACCTACTCTATCTTCAGTTGTACTCTAAACCAACTTAACCGGTAAAGTTGTTACTAAAGTTGTCACTTTATGTTGAATTACTTACTTGTTTGTACCCGACCATTCACAAAAGATGATAGGGGTAACTTATTCATTTTTTTCCATTTTTCTATAGATCACTTCCAATTCAGCGCGCTGCCAAAATATATTGGTCACGTAACAGTTTCTATTAGAAGACTAGCCAGCCCTTTTTTCATCTGATCCAGTATCGGTCATATTTGATGTCCTCGTGTTTTCAATTCACGAAGACCCAAAGACCTTTGTGAGGTGAATCGCTCATAGATGTAAAATAAAACCCTCTCTGGGAGTTTTTTGAAGGATGCAACCTTACATATTCTGCAGAAATATGAAAGATATATCTTTACAAATAGCCATTCTCGAGAGGTTTTGTTTAATAATATTGGTTACAAAACATATGCAGAATGTAATGTACCGAAACAGCAGGTTTCTCATAAATGCTGATGTTGACATTAGTGCCACAAGAGCAATTGAAAAAAATGCTTATTTTGTAATATTCCCTGTTCTATGTATACAAGTTGTTAAGAAAAAGAAGGAGAAGAAGAAAAAGAAGAGGGAAATGACAAAAAGGAAGGAAAGGAAGCAAATTACACACAAAAAAGAAGGGGACAAAAAGAAGCAAATCAACGAAGAAGAAGAAGAAGAAGAAGAAGAAGAAGAAAAAGAGGAAGAAGAAGAAGAAGAAGAAGAAGAAAAAGAAGAAGAAAAAGAAGAAGAAATGAGGAAGAAGAACAAGAACAAGAACAACAACAACAAGAACAAGATCAAGACGAAGAACAAGAAGGAAATCATCAAAAAAGAGGAAAGAGAAGAAGAAAAGAAGAAAAGGAAGAAGGAAATCAACAAAGAAAGAAAAAGAAGTGGTAGAAGTAGGATTGATGATCATGAGATGAATAAAAGAGGTGAGGATAAGGAAGGAGATCAAGACAAAAAAAAAGAAAAGACAGTGAGGAAACAGATGGAGTAGAGTAAGAAAAAGAAGGAAGATGGATAGAAGTCGATTAGGAATATGGGGAGAGCAAGGAAAATAGATAAGAATGAGAAAAAGATTGAGAGGAGGTTCAAGGAAATGGATTAAAGGAGGGAGACGAAGAAAAGCCACACTTTTCGAATGATGTTGAAAATAAAAACCCTTGTCTGGGCAAAGGCGTCAACCGGTTATTTTACTGCAAGGTGAAACTCGTCCTTAATATGCAAATATGATGCAACAAGCTGTCATGGAGCTTGTGGCGTTTTCCCAAGAGCTATCCCATTTAGACTATTACTTTCAGGAAGAGGACCGGCCTGGGTTTCTTGACTACCCTGGAAAGCTGATTTTTGTCACCGTTTGAAATACAGTAGTATATTATTATAGAAGTAAGAAAAGGAAATACACAGGAATGAAAGTTTTAGTACAATTATCAGGTCGAAAATGCTCCGACTCAGCATCAATCTTATTTGGATGGTTTACATTCTGTTTTATGTATTCACTTGCCTCATTTTCCATTCGTATTTTGAAAGTCCAACCGTCTCGAAGAGACGACAGGCGCCTCTTAGCATTTAGCATTAGGGGGAACTCTGCATGTTGCCGTAATCTAAGGTATATCTGCTATTAAATGAGTTACCTGATCAGCAGTCCTAATTTTCAGGGTATCTAGAAGGAACTCTTAAGAATTATTGAAAACAGGAAATGTTTTTTTTTTTTAATTTAAAAAACAATCTCACCGGAAGATAAAACAAAACAGAAAATATCCTGCAAAATGGGCGTTTGCATGTGTGTCTCTCTCATTGGAAAAAAAAATGAGCTAAAAAATAAATTATCAGGGGTGAATTTTAGCAGCCAGGATATAGGTTAAACTCAGTTAGTTATTTTTTGGGGATGACCGGTTATTAAGAATAAAAATGCGAGGGAAAAATTATGGGGCTGGTTATGCTGCAAATATAAGCGTAAAAGATACAATGGTGTTGTCCGTTTCAGATTCTCAAACTTTACCTCAATTCAAATTTTGAAACAGAATAATCAACATGTTAACTCTTTCGTTACTTGAGAGAGTGGTAGGAGAAAGGAACAAAATAGGGGAGGGTCAATAATTCAAGGAGGTCCCCCAAAGTGTTATAAGACTACTATAATGGAAATATAGACGTTGAACAACTTTTAAGAATCTCTTCGCTAAGTTTTCCGATAAAAATAAAGAGAATACATTTCCCTTGAACCAGCTGGACTTTTTGTCATATATTTCTCTCCGACCACAGCAGGGACTTTTTTTCTGCATGAAAATTTATTCTTTCAAGTCATGGATTCTCAAATCGTCATTAAAATGCATTCTGACATTTTCTCATCTGACTCCTCTCTCTCGTAATTTGCGTTAAAGACTTCAATCGTAATCCCAAGAAAATTCAACACGTCCTCTGAAGAAAATGCAGTAATGCATTTTGGCAGGCAAGTACGTCACACAGTTCATACGATGTGGCATGAGTGAGGGCT